>CM042246.1:4449017-4776517 GCA_023566225.1 Romanogobio albipinnatus | reverse complement strand
GCATGGTTTAAATCATACCTATGTGACCGTTATCAGTTTGTAGCAGAAAATGAAGAGATGTCACACCGATCAAAAGTTCGGTATGGAGTACCGCAGGGCTCAGTGCTAGGACCGTTGCTTTTCACCCTGTACATGCTACCACTGGGAGATATCATTAGGAAGCATGGCGTTAGTTTTCACTGTTATGCTGACGAAACTCAGCTCTATATTTATTCAAATTATACTCCATTATACTCCATCACATCTATTGCGGTCTCAAAATTCTGGCCAGTTGATAATACCTAGAATATCAAAATCAACTGCAGGCGGTCGATCCTTTTCCTATTTAGCACCTGAACTCTGGAACAGTCTTCCTAGCATTGTTCGGGAAGCAGACACACTCTGTCAGTTTAAATCTAGACTGTCTCTTTACTATGGCATACACATAGAACATCATCAATTTATATTATTTAAATCAGTTAAATGATTGTTAGACTGCATTAGCCAGGTCAGCCGGAACCGGGAACACTTCCCATAACACCTGATGTAATAAATGTTCCTTGCCACCGTCACCTCTGTCGCATTTGGCTTTTGGCTTGTTCAGTTGGGGACACTAAATATTTAACTATATTACTGATCTGCCCGCATTGACACTATATGATAATTGAACTGAGCTGGATGACATCACTGTTTTCTCCAGAGCGGCTGTGCAGCCATTGTAATAAAAATATTAACAAATGATTCCCTCATTGGTCAATTTGACCGCCTTAGGAATGAATGGGAAATGAGGATTGTTTTTTAATTTGTCAAAAAAAATATTTAAAAAAATATGGTACAATCCAGAACAAACACACACATAAATGAAGGCATGAGACTATAGAACATCCCTAATGCAGAACATGTACACACACACACACACACTTAGGAATTTCCATTAAAATGAATGGGGGTGGGGGGTATGGTCATATAATAGAAGCAATGTTTTTTATTTTTTTTATTCAAATAAAAGTCAATCGGTCACAATGCAGACTGCACACAGATATGAAATGGTTAGATATGAACACAGAATCACAGAATGGTCAGATCGCCTGTCAATCAAACTCCGGCGAAGGGTGGAAAATCGCTAAGAAAGAAAAACTGGAGTAATAGTAAGTTACTTTGTGTAACATTATTAATTCGCTATTCTAAGGAAAACAAAACAGACATGAGACCAAATCTTCTCTGATGATTCACTGAAGTTGAACAGCCAGTTTGAAAGTACAGTGCAATATTAGGTACAGTTATGATTCATTTGAAACAAAACTCAAACGAAATAAAGCAGTTTGCAGTTATTGTTTGTGTCTGTCTAAGGATGGATGACGTCTCTAATCGCTTTTCTAAAGACATTGTAAAATCTTTAATTCTGAAGTTCATACAATCAGACAGTAATTGTGAAATCTGAAATGGGGAAAATCATGAAATCACATACTAAACTGAGACTACACACAAGAGTTTCTAAGATATGATTTTATGGTTAAAACCATAATGGTTATGGTTAAAAAAATATGTCAGTGGGGTTAGAAAAACAATCTTTATTTTTCTTGCCCCATGGACAGATATTTTTTTCTTGTTTTAAGCACAAACTCACTTAATTTTTATGCTTTTTTTCCATAAAATAAGGCGATATCTTAAATAATTTTGCCTTTGAAGTAAATCTATATTGGTTTAATAATTTGTTTGATATTTTAATAGATTGCAGTGTAATGGCAAACATTTAAAAAATAAAATCAAGTACTTCCTTATAAAAATAGAAACAGACATATTTAAAGGAAAATATGAACACCTTTGCACTTATTGTACTGAGTTTATGCAAATCATCATGTGTGGTTATTGCACCGCAAACAATTATTTTCAGTATTTTCGTCTTGTTTTCCACAAAATCAAGCTTGTTAAATCAAGATACATTTACATACTTGCTTTCTGAATACAATCATCAAAATTAGATGTATTTGTGCTTAAAATAAAGACAAATCTGAAAAATAATCTTAATTCAAAGAGAAAAGTTTATTTTTCTGAAATCACTGGCAATTTTTTTCTGCTTCATTTTGATACATTTGTCCGAAAACAAGACCTAATATCTTCAGTCATTTAGCATCTCCATTTAATAATGTTTAGATATTTGTTCTTGAAAACGAGACACATTATTTTTTTGCAGTGCATATGCTTGTACAGCTCAGAAAAGTTCATTTCTTCCTGATGAGGTTGTTGCAGATCCAATTCATACCGTCCTGAAAAAACAGAGAAAATGGAAGAAGATTTAGGTGAGGGCTTACTCCTCAAACTGCTGTAATGAGGTGCAGTGGTAGTTGCATGTTCCAGTGGTTGTTTCTATGTGAGGCTTTAGCACCCCCTGCTGTCCCTCACCTGCACCCCCTCTCCTGTGACCGCAGAGCAGGCCTGGATCTGCCACACTCGGTCTCTTACCCCTTTTCCACCAGAATGAACCACAACCATGAGCGTCGGAAGCCAAAAAAATGTGGGTGGGTCCTCAGAATTTTTTTACTGGAGTAGATGCCAATAAGTACAAATATACTGCTTTGCTTGCTAAGCGTGTAGTTCGGAAAGACAAAATTACTGAAATCGCCATATCATTTAGTTTGTAATTATACATAGGCTTCCTCCATGCTAGCTTTAGTTTAATTGATAGTGCCTATTAATGCAATAAATATAAATTTGGTTTTCTATGGTTAACCTTGTGTTCATAATCATTAAACTAAATCCTAAAAAAAACTTACATCAAGAAGAAATACATGAATAAGTGTACATTATTATATTTATATCTTTAACTCACCTTTTAAGACAATGATAATGTGCGTTTAGCCCCATCACAGGGACACACACACTCGCGCCTGGCCCATAATGTTACAAGTCCGATCACGAGTGAACCAATAACAGCTTCTCCAGCCTGTGACTGTGTGCTAAGGTATGTAATCAATAGATATCAATCGATCTGTAATGTTATGCAAAACTAACACATATAAAAAAGCATGTTTTAGCCTACTCTCATAAGTGTGTGTTCAGAAGGAAGCTTATGCAGGGATGATCCTTAGCTCCCGAGTAGGTGGGCGGGGCTACAGAAGCATGTTTATCTGTAGAGGCGGCGTCTAAGTCCTGTTACGTAAGAGGTCCACATATTCTGAGAGCTCTAGTTTTCTGGGCCTGGTGTCAATAAAAGCTTTTCTTTGACTAACAAGGAAGTTTTCAGCTCTGAAACTTACAGGATATTCTTATATTAACCATGACTTGTTATATATCAAAAGCTCAAGGGAAAGTTGATTTCTCAGTTCATCACCCCTTTAAACCATTAAACAGTTCATATTTAATGTCATTCTTACCTTTTTTAGTGTCGTTGGGTTGCCAGCAGTGCAAATTCTGTCCTGTCACCAACCAAAATGGCGTCTGTCATGAACATTTGTGTTTTTGCAACAGCCAATTGTTTAGTCTTTTAAATAAATTTTACCTAAAAAGTATCTCTAAAAGGCACACATCAAGCCTAAACATTACTCAAGATAATACACGCACCATTTAATTGTAAAAAACATGTGTTTACTACATTATATTAAGTTACTCAAAATATTAAGTAAACAGATTTATTTGTTGAAAATTTAGATTTTGTTGTTGTTTCAAGGATGAGGAAATTACAGACTTTTCTTCTTTGTGAGTAAATACAATGAGTGACTAAATGTGTGTGTATTATCAATTATTAGGCCTACATGTGTTAATGTAGTCTAGTCTTATAAAATGGGCAACAACCAGAGGTCAGCAATAATTATTCTTGTGTTTGCCACTTTATAAATTAACCTTAAAATAGCCTATACTTTCAGGGAAAAACGTTAATACAATACAATACGAATAAATATTTATTTATTAGTGTATAGTTTATAAACAGGACATTTATTGAACTGGCAGATTTTAATATATATAATAGAAACTGGAGCAGGTGTTAATGGGGTCTGTGTTCACTCATTAGTGAGCGATTTCAGTCTCTACATCTCACACAAATGACCCTTGTTTTTATCACATTTGTCTAGTTTAATATAGGGATTATCTGGTTAAAAAAAATAGTAGACAGACATGTCTCTGCACTTCTATGATTTTAGACAGGAGAGTGTGAACGGGACTTTTATTTTGGTGCGGTGGCTTGACGTCATAAGGCTGCGCCGCTCCTGCATCTGTTGTGATTCGGCTGAAGAAAGGTTTGTTTTAAGAATTTAATCTGTTTAAGTCAATAGAAACCATTCAATGATTCACAGTTTTTATAACCAACGTGTAAATAGTTTATTTACTATTGAATATAACATTGTAATGCTTTATCTAACTTTAATGAAGCATATTTAGTGTAAGTAAATCGCATCCACACCAGTAACAGAAAAGCTGCGTCTCATTTCTCTCCCTCTATCGTGAATCAGTTCATCATAAACACGAGTTCAGTCATAATGATGGAGAAACTAAGCTCAATCAGCTCCCTATTTCAGTAGTCAGGGCATGACATTCAATGGGCTGACTCCCTGATCAGTGCCCTGAGTACTGGACTAGGGAGCTGATTGAGTCGCACCACCCCCGAGTCAATTGAATCGAATACTTTGCAAAACGATTCAGTGATTCGATTCATGACTCGTGCTGCTCAAACAGTAGGGATGGGCGATACCACTTATTTTGTTTTTCGATACGATACAGATACTTTCAAGGCCAGTATCATCGATATCGATACCGATACTTCTAAACTGAACTTTTTCATTATTACATTTATTGAGTGATTCAAATTACTAAGAGTAAAATGGGTAAAGATACCAACTTAAAAATATAGCTGCGAGCAGCCATTAACGGGGCCAAGCGCAAAGAAGAAGACAAGGCATGCCAACATGGCTGGGAGTGTAAGACCAACTGCAACAATGAGCAATTAAAGGCATTTTAAGATGATTTTAGGCAAAATGGCTGAAAAATCATATATACAGTCACTAATAATTTGATTGAATGGTTTATCCCTTTTGACCAATAGGTGGCGCAGTAACGAAATTGATGTGGTGTGGTCAGAGTGAAATGACAAAGGCAAAGTTTGGTGTCAGTATGTCAAAGCATTGCAGAGATACAGTCTCAAGAGTCATTTTGGCATCATGGCTCAACTTTGTCGCTGCAGTATATGAAAACGGTTTTGTCTGTTGACACGAAATTAATAACTTTTTGCTGTAATAGTCTGAAGATGTTACCATTCGATTTTAGTGAAAATCAGACAAATGGTCTAGGAGGAGTTTGAAAAAGTAGGTTTCTAAAGGAAATCAAAATGGCGAACAGAATGTTTGGCCAAATATGGTAAAATTGGGATCTATGCTCTTGGCATGACCCAAGGAATCTATTAAAACCAGTTTTATGACAATAGTCAAATTTAATCAAAAGTTATTAGCATTATTGGGAAAATTCATTATAACTTTTGTCCACAAGGTGGCGCTGCCTTGAAACCTTTTGAGTACTTTCAGGGCTTGGTGACGAAGACACACACAAAGTTTCGTAATGATACGCCAATGCGTTTGTAAAACATAGCACTTTCTGACAAAATTCAAAATGGCCGACGCCCAAAATGGTTGATATTGGAAAATTGGGTATGGTATGACTCGGCGTGATGTCCCGACTCTAAAGAGACCAGTTTTGTGTTAATTGGCTAAAGCGTTCTTAAGTTGTAATCAAAAATATCACATTTTTGTATCTCTGGACCACTAGGTGGCACTGCGCCAAAACGCTGGAGATAGAGCCTGACTTTCATTTTTGTGGCACTTTGTCGATTTCATTTGAGCGTTATTTAAAGCTACACTGTGTAACTTTTTTAGTTTATTCTTAGCTAAAAACACTTAGTTCTTTCAAAAATATATGTGCTCATTAATGTATATTTACTTCTATCAAGTAATAAAGTATTCTCGTAAGTTTATAATATGCCATTGAAAATACATACGGGTAAGGGGTTCGAATGGGGGTCGCCATGTTGCCCCTCCATCTTGAAAGTACATTAGCCAAAGAGGGACATACCCGTAAATTCAAGCTTCACCTTTCGCGTTTTAACACTCGATGGCTCGCACCTCCGTCACATCAACTGATCTCTGCTCACGGAGAAAATGATATAGCCTACAATGTAAACTTTGCCTTAGGCTAGTGATGTCGTACAATATACAGAATAACGATAGCACTGATAAAAGTTACTTCACTAAGATTAGCTTGCATTCGTCTGGGAACCTGATAGCTGATGTTAGCAATGAAATGGTAAATAAATTACGAAAACGTAAAACTATTATTCATTTTACATAGATGTCATAACCTACATGTTAACTGACAAATTAAATAACTGCAAATTATAATAGTTTTCTAAAGTAACCTCATCACTTGAAGGAACACTAATGGACGAGGTCGAACTGGAAGCCATGTTAATCTTGGACTAAATCGGCCACCGTAGGAGTTAAAACGAAATCGGAATTGGAAGGAACAGAAACTAATATTTACTGGATGGTCATATACCTTTTCACCGCTAGATGGGGGAAAATATCACACAGTGTAGCTTTAAGAACAGTTTGACTAATCATCTTGAGTCTAATACGGTTTTGTCAGCATAGTCGGAAGATGATATGGTTTAATTTTTGTGCAAATTGGAGCAACGGCCTAGGAGGAGTTTGCAAAAGTAGGTTTTTCGGTTAATTAAAAATGGCGGGAAAATTATTATGACGGAAAATGACATCATAGAGTGCAATCGAATTGGCTTGAGGCAAGGAATCAGAGGAAAAATAATTTTATTTCTAGCCCTTATGGTTCAAAAGTTATTAGCAAAAATATGAGTCAAACTTTGGACAGGTGGTGGCGCTAGAGGGATTGTTTTAGCGATTCCAAAATTTGTGTGGTTAATGCTGGGACTGTCCTCTATCTGTGTGCCACATTTCATAACTTTCCCGCAAGCGGTTCTATGGGCTGCCATAGACTTTCGGCGGAATAATAATAATAAGAAGAAATGTAACGATTTCAATAGGTGAAATTATATTTGAAAGGTATTTTAACATTTAATACGCCTTAATTGCAACTTGTTAGATCATATTTTTGATTACACGTGGTTAAAATATGTTTACTTCTAGTGGTAACCATGGAAATTTACAAATACTAGTTGAACTGTGGTCACTGTAGTAAAAAATAAACCATGGTTCATTTTCACCATGGTGGAGATCTAAAACCCTGCCAGTGACAGGACATTGCACCCATAAAATGCAACCTTTTTATTCTGACATGATTTATATTAACATTAGTTACAGAATAGAACATGATCAATATCAACTTTTAACATTAAATTTAAAGAGTGTAATTGCACTGGGACGGTTTGCAGCCGAGTGTGAAGCGGCTGGGATGGGGATCAGCACCTCCAAATCCGAGGCCATGGTCCTCAGTCGGAAAAGGGTGGCTTGCCCACTTCAGGTTGGTGGAGAGTTCCTGCCTCAAGTGGAGGAGTTCAAGTATCTAGGGGTCTTGTTCACGAGTGAGGGGAGGATGGAACGGGAGATTGACAGACGGATCGGTGCAGCTTCTGCAGTAATGCGGTCGATGTACCGGTCTGTCGTGGTGAAGAAAGAGCTAAGCCGTAAGGCGAAGCTCTCGATTTACCGGTCAATCTACGTTCCTACTCTCACCTATGGTCATGAGCTTTGGGTCATGACCGAAAGGACAAGATCCCGGATACAGGCGGCCGAAATGAGCTTTCTCCGCAGGGTGGCTGGGCGCTCCCTTAGAGATAGGGTGAGAAGCTCAGTCACTCGGGAGGAACTCGGAGTAGAGCCGCTGCTCCTCCACATCGAGAGGGGACAGCTGAGGTGGCTCGGGCATCTGTTCCGGATGCCTCCTGAACGCCTTCCCGGGAAGGTGTTTCGGGCATGTCCAACCGGGAGGAGGCCCCGGGGAAGACCAAGGACACGCTGGAGGGACTATGTCTCCCGGCTGGCCTTGGAACGCCTCGGTGTCCCCCCGGAAGAGCTAGAGGAAGTGTCTAGGGAGAGGGAAGTCTGGGCATCTCTGCTTAGACTGCTGCCCCCGCGACCCGGCCCCGGATAAGCGGAAGAAGATGGATGGATGGATGGATGGATGGATGGATGGATGGATGGATGGATGGTAATTGCACTATGTAACGTTAGGCTACAATTTCTATTTGTTTATTGTGAAATAACTCAAACATATGTTTTTTTGTCTTCTGATGAGTATTGTTCTGGGCTGCTTTTCCAAAAGCATCAATGGTTTCTTATGATAGTTTTGGGAAACGCAGCTCTGTTTGAATACAGTGTAAGCCACGAGCGAACTCTGTGATTGACTGGTTCTGTCTTGCAGCATTTGCGTGCGTTCGTTCAGATCATGGTTCAGATGAGCAGGAAAATAGTCCAATGCTACACAACTAGTATTCGGTAAGATAGGTTATTCGTATTGTATGCATTAAATAAACAAAATTACTGGTTAAAAAAAAACACCTTAGCATCGATATTTTTGTTTGAGTATCGATAAATTTCGATGCTCGCATCAGTATCGATATATCGATATTTCATATCGATACGCCCATCCCTATCAAACAGAGTAAATGAGCGAGAACAACAAACACTAACATGTGTCCTGACAACTTTTACCAACTAACAGTTAGCTGCTAATGTTTTCATGAAAGTGTAATCATTTAAATGCAATCTGTTATTCATTATATATCAAATGTAGGCCTTTTGGCTTGTTCTGTATACACTCGAAGCTGATAGTGGCTCCCAGAAGTGATCCCAATACGTGGTGACGGCCGACATACTTCTCCATTCCCTCCTTCAGCGAACAAGGGTTACATACATGGACTATTTTAACAATGTGTTTACTACCTTCCTGGCACTTGAATGTGTTAATTAAATAGCTTTCTTTGGAGTGGTCACTCAGAGAGCTCTCGGATTTCATCAAAACATATCTTTATTTGTGTAGATGAAGGAAGGTTTCACAGGTTTAGAACAACATGAGAGTGAAGAATTAATGACAGGATTCTCATTTTTGGGTAAACTAACCCTTTAATTATTCTCATCTTAAACAGGACAAACACAGGAAAAACTCTTGGGTGAAGTGACTGAGATCCACGTGACACACTATTATAAAGATGGAGTTTAAAGAGGAGAGTGAAGACATGAAGATTGAAGAAACTCAGGAACAAACAGGTTGGTTTCATTCTCAAAGCTGAACGCAAAAAATCTCCAGCTCTACAGAAATGAAGGATATTTTGGAAGAATTTCATACGAGTGTCCTGATTAAAGTGCTATTATATGACATGAAGCAGGTCAGACATGTTAAGATCACATGACCAGATCAATGCTAATGCTACCTTCAAGTTAGGAAAAATAATATAGAAGTAGCGCTTTACAATGTGTGACATGAAAACCATTAATTTAACCTTTAATTATATAACAGTATCTAACAAAATCTTTATTTCAGAAAGTAAAGCATGAAATGTGACTGATTAGCTTTACACTTGTTGTCCATAAGGGATTTTTTCATCCTCAAAATAAGACGGGTCTCTTAAAATTAACAGCTAATTTCCTTTTTAGAAAAATTAAGTTTTATTGCTGAAATTGCATACATTAATATCTGTGAAAACCAATTTAGTGCATCCCACTTTGTCTATTTCTATCAGTTATTATTTTCACAGCTTCAGCATAGGTTCGATTATTTTTTTCACTTTTCCTGTTGTATTTCCATGGCCTTTTTCCTCACCTCACAACCTCCATATGCCACATTGTTACTACCTCCACAGTTGCAACTCTTCAATCCTACTCCCTCTCCACACTTCCCAAATTCGTGCTCCCCTCCACAATGCGCACACCTCATTTTAGACTTACACACTGATGCAGTATGACCATACCGCTGGCAATTATAACACCTCAAAGGAGGGGCTAAATACTTCCTAATCGGGTAACTTGTATATCTTAATCCGATCTGGCACTTCTTTTCCTTAAATTTTAAGACAAAGCTATCCATTCTTCTCCCTTCTCTGTTCATTTGTAAGCGGACTGCATCTATGACCTTTGCCCCCTCTAGATTATTATTTTTTAATTCCTCCATAGTACATACAGTCGTACATACAGATCTACATTTTGAGCTAATCATTCATCATAGTAACACAGCTTGTTTTATTAAGTTAGGAGCTATAAATATGATTAAAGTGTGAGATTTAAATTACGCAAATCAACAAAAGCACGCAGCTCTGAAAGCACGAGCCCTGTGCATCACGCGCGCACAACTGATACAGCTCGTTCTGCTATTTGTTGTGCTTAGCTTTGAGAACATGTATTTCGGAGATATCAAATATATAAAGTCCCATTAAACATTTCACATACACATCACAATGACGGTGATGTGCAAACCCCATTCATGCTGGTAATGTGTTTCGAGTGCTCGTATCTCTTCAGCTGCGAACTGCCGCAAATGAAACTGAAATGCTCAGCGTCGTGTCCTGAAGCTCAACACACAGTCTTCATTTAAAAGTAGCCAGACTAGATTATATCACCAGTGCTGATGCCGCTGTCTCTCATATTACGGTCTCTGATCTTGCAATGAGCTGAGAACGAAAGTTAAAGAATGACACACGTGCATTGCGTTTTACCGTAAAATGAGTTCTGCGTCTTTATGGAAATCAACACATTAAAGGAACACTCCACTTTTTTGGGACTTTAGCTTATTCACTGTATCCCCCAGAGTTAGATAAGTCCATACATACCATTCTCATCTTCGTGCATCCCATAACTCTGTCTGACGCACCCACCGTTAGCCTAGCTTAGCACAAAGACTGGAGGTAAATGGCTCCAGCTAGCCTACTGCTCAATAAGTGACAAAATAACACCAACATTTTCCTATTTACATGTTGTGATGTGTATAGTCACAGCGTGTACAAATAACAAGGTTACATGAGACAGCCATATTATAAACGTATACACACTGGGGACTATATTCTCAGAAGGCGCAGAACTGCTGTACTTCTGGGGAGTGCGGAGTTATTTGCTAGCAGGACCGGAGAAGCCTCGCTGTTACGCCTGTCAACAAAACCAACGTGACTAGGACGATAGTAGCGAACGTGACTGTTGCATGGCTGACTTTGAGGAATTGTCAGAGGAATTTTACTTTGTATCAAACCAAAATCCAGAGCCATATCATTTTGAGCCAGAATACACAGACAAGGAGTCACAAACTTTGGAAGCTGATAGACAAGACGCTGAATTACCTCTAGCACCGCTCATTTGTTACTGTGACAGTCAGAGCGTGTTCGTGACAACACAATACGAACATTACAGGGGATATGGAGCACGGGAACAACTGCAATACAGTAGTGACCACCCCATTCATGTAATAGTGTCACTAACGTTACATTAGATCTAGATAATGGCACTGTTACAGGAGGCTAACGTTAGTCATCTAAAAACATAAAGGAACACTTAACGCAGCCACAGGTGGTCCGCTTTGTCTTGTCTGTAGTCAATACCGATGGGATGGCCGTATCCTTCAGCCCACGTTTCATGGTCCGTGTGGCAAATTCCATTTTTTCAAAATAGTCGTCCTCGGTGAAATGTTCTGAGCAAACCCAATGGTAGGCTACTCGATGATGGCTACAGGTGTGTTTGGATTCATATCCAGAGCAAGCAGCTGCGGTAAGTACTTCCTTTATGTTTTTAGTTGACTAGCCTACTGTAACAGTGCTTTGGGTAGTATTAGAAACAATGGTGTCTATAAAACCATACCAATTTGAGCCAGAATCAGAACCAGACAATTTTAGTGAAGATGATCGAGCAGAACCTGTTCAGTCCTCAAGGTAAAGAATGCGGATCTATAGTGATCACTACTGACTGGCACTGTTACTACTGTTTATTTTTAGAACGATTATAGCCAAATATCTGTCGCAAGAACTATTAACCCAAAACGAACACTAAACATTGGCTTTATAGTAGCCAAATCAAACACAGAACCATGTTTAGCATGCCTGTAGATAAACAATACATAAAAGCTCTAATCAAAGAATAATTTACATCAATTCCAAGTTCGCTGTTGAGATTTTAAAAAGTTTGTAACATTAGGTTGTATAACGCATAGGCGTCGATTTCGGGGGGGACGGGGGGACGCGTACCCACCAGATTTCGTCATGAGTCCTTTTGTACCCACCACTTTTTTGTTTTTGAAAACCTCGAGTTCAATTTTACGGTGAAGCATTGCTGCCACATACATATTATTTTTTCCACTCAATTGTGTCGCAATAACGATATCTTATGTCGTTTTAACGAAATCTTTTATCATAATAATGAGATCTTATGTCGTTTTAACAACATCTTTTGTCATAAAAACGTTTGAAAAGCAGAAGCAAGCTCCGTAAAATAGGCTCTTCCGCTGCCTGTGTCAGTGGCAGTGCCCATAGCACAAAATTGTTGTAATGTATTGATGTAGCCTACAGTTCTTAACAGCCATGGGTAGCAGATGTCTAAAGTTGTCACTTTAAAAAGCAAAAATTTAGTTTAACAAACAAAAAAATGCTTCAAACATTTTTCTAAATTAACTTGATAAAGAAACAAAACGAAATATAACTACTTTGACATTAAACTGAACTATTTTAATGGCTGCAACTAATGTGTAATAGGGAGGATAAAAAAAAGCACGGGCTCCAGTCGGACTCAGGCTGATAATTTAGATGAGCTGTCGGACACAGGCCGGGCTAGGGCCTCAGTGTCTCGGGCCAGGGCCGGCCTAGGACCTAGTTTTGAGGCCCGTGCAGGGCTCTAACTCAAATGACCGCGGAAACATGGCCAGTGGGTTCGTTACGCACGTCAATCCGTATTTTGCTTCTTATGTATTAAATATACAGGCAATTAGTTTATGAAACCTTGATCAAAAATAAAATACAATTTATAGAAAACGAAATTCACTTTAAAGAAATGATTTCTGCAAAACAACACTAAAAAAAATAATGTCTGACCCCACTCCATGTCTCCAGACATATTTTGCGTTTATCTTACTCATGGTGCTCACTTTTCATCATCAACATATGAAACTAAAACAATAATATAATAGGCTAATATTTAAACATATAGCCTAACTATGAATCTAAATAGGCTACATTTTGCATGTACATAGCCTACTCCACTCCAAACGCTTCAAAAATGTATTTTGTTTATTAAACGCAAAGTTTTTAATTTCAAATTTAATTTCTAAATTCAGTTAATATTTCCAACAAACCAAATTCCGAGCCAAAATAACGAAGTGGTAAAAAAAATGGCAAAAATTAAAAATATTAAAGAACTCGCGGGCGCTATCGGCATGAGTTAGATAGACTATAAGACCTGCAATATGTCTCTCAGCTGACATTTTTATTTATTTACATTAGTAAGCTACAGGACATAGTCTTTCAAAACATGACCTGCGCGAAAGAGAGAAAAAAAATTAATGAATCATGTACCCAGCACTTCTGAAAATGCACTTCTGAATGCCTCTGTCCCCAGCACATTTCAAACCAAACTGACGCCCATGGTATAACGTCAAGTATGAATGAGCATTTAACAAACTGGTTTGCAGAGCCAAATGAGCGTTGTCATCTGTACTTCCTTGCTACGACGTACAATAAACAATACGAACTATTACAGGAAAACACATTGACGAAAAATAAATCCTACTTACAGGTTGTGGCCCGTAAACAGCTTCTGTTTTTAAATCCATCTTTCAGGACAAGCCGTTGTGCGAATCCTGCACTGAACTCGTGAAGATTGTGGAAGCTTTCCTCCGTGAAGCGGGATCCGCAGGCACCCGCCTGTCTCGCGCAGCTGAACCGCGGCTCGTGTATTGCAAATACAGACGAATATTGTCCATTATGTCACATTTTCCGGTCTTCTCCTCCGACCCCTGTCTGTCTTGTGCTTTGATTTATGATGGGCAGCATATATCTGCTGCAAATGCGACCTGTTCCCCTCTGTCTCATACACACATGCATATAACATGTTGTATGTTAAACGCACTGCAACGCACCCCCGTCCCTAGGAAGGCTGAACAAAGTGGACCTGCAATCCGGATGAAAATAACAGCGTTTCGTCTGCATTGCGGCAACAACACTCCAGCCTACTAACTAGCCTACCAGAACAACGCTTCCCCGCGGCGATACAAAATATATATATATATATACATATAGCCTACATTTTGAAATAATTTGAGGCTGAAACATCCATAAGCATGCGTGTTTATTTTAGCACTTCCGTCAGTGACACAACACACTACAGCCTATAAAACATTTAAACGATTATCAGTAAATTATGGTAACCTAAAGAATATAAGAAAATGAAATATTGGTTAGAAAAATATTTGATTCATACGATCTCCCCCGCAATAGATTCGTCATATACCGCTCTGTGCTTTGAGAGGAATGTGGGACACGAGCTGGATAGACACCGTTTCGAATATCTTCGTCTTCACGTTTTCTCCTGATGTTGCAAAGCAACACTTGTTGTAAAAGTTCTGAAGAGCGAATTTTATCTTCCACAGCATCAAGACATTTAGGCAATGTTTGATTATATACTGCCAGAGAAAACAAAACTAAAATTGTGTGTGTGTGTGTGTGTGTGTGTGTGTGTGTGTGTGTGTGTGTGTGTGTGTGTGTGTGTGTGTGTGTGTGTGTGTGTGTGTGTGAGTGAAATGCACTATTCATATAAACTTGACGCGCCTTACCAAGTTTAATAACAATAACAAACCGTGTTAGATCAAATTAGAAGTAAAAAGGTATTCGTCCTACAGTGTTTTTTATACTTTACCACAGTAAAGAATGTGAATATTTATAATAGACTTAATTATAAGCAAACGAAAGGAATAATCCCCTGCGAAAATGGGTGCGACGTGAGTGAAGATTTGGGAAAAGAAACGAGATGTCCATGTCCATTGTGATAAAATGGACTAGGCCTATTGTTAAAATTCATGGAAAATCGGGTGACCAGATCGCAAAACAGAATAAAAAAGTGCTCATTTATTTCCTTTGTAGGCTAAACAAAGCTTTGTGCTTTACTCCTGTGGTAATATTCCCGTGAAACAGCATTCACATACAAAACACTGGGTTAGAAAAATAACAAAATTATATTTTTTAAGTAGAAAGTAGTATTTATGTACAGAGATATATTAAAATAAAAAGAGCACAACTCTTAAGTGGAAGGAAGCTATTTTTGAGTCATTATTTGGGTTAGTAAAATAACAAAATTATAGTTTTAAGTAGAAAATAGTATTTATGTAAAGAGAGATAGTAAATCACCTAATGACGATATCATCCCCCCCCCCCCCCAACGACGATATCATCGACTCAACTGCCAATTTAGGGGACATCGCTCAACCCTAAAATGGACTAAACGAAGCTTCGAGGCAAATGATTTTGCCTCAATAATTTTGCACTCGAGTAACTCGAGGAATCGTTTCAGCCCTAATCTCAGAATTAGCCTTTGAATAGAGCACGCGCTCCATGGGCGTGGTCCATTAGCAGATGAGGAAGCACGCGAACGACTGACACCTCTCTCTTTTTAAACAGATTGCATAAACAGAGGATATTTGAGTTTGATTTGGTTTATATTATTTAAAACTTGACATTTCAACATTTCTTTAGACTTATGTCTCATGTTGGTGTGACATGTATTCACTAAGTTAAAGTTCATTTTCTGAAAAGTATCAGAATGGACTTCATTGAGAGAGAGGCGGCAGATCGCACATCATGTTTGTTTTCTTTGTTTTGCAAATAGCATAACATGAGTGCACAAGACTAGAAATAGAAACTTAACAGATTATAATGACTTATAACACTTGCCTGCATGACTAAAATCTAGCGCTGTAATCAACCAAAGAAAATCTTGGTCGACTGAAGTCCTGAAATTTTAGACTAAAAAATATACTAAAAATTACGTTAGGAAAAAAAAACGTTAAATTAATTAGCTGCACACTGTGTGCAGTACTTGGTAGCCTTGTTGTCTGCCTATATTAAATCGTTTTTGACCTGATTATTTTGCACTGAAATGAGTCTGACAGTCTTTCGGCTCTGACAGCGTTGCATCACGTGCACCATCATGTGGCCCGAAATGATTTCCGAAAATATAGTACTATGTTGTCAATCAGTGATATGATCACAAGAACTTTTGAGGAATATGCAACATAATTTAGACAATTGTTTTTGTCATATGTATTATACTAACTGACAGACACTATCATTTCAGCCGCTCTGTGCAGCTCGAACATAGGATCAGCTCAGCTTCGCGGCTGAGACACGAATAGACTATTAACTTAAAGCTTTTACTCTTAAACACAAAAGGCACGTCCACTTTAATAAAAAAAAGAATATTTATTAAACAAGCCAGATCAAGAGCAGAAAAAACGCTCAAATTAAATAAATAATATACAGCAAACTAGCATTCTTCAATCTGTCTCTCTTCTCCAGTGGGTTGGGCTAATCCAAAAGAAGTGGAAACAAGGGGGTGTTCTGAAGACAGACTGTTACCTGTGAAACAGGGGTGCTCTGAAAACACCCCCATTAGCAATTAGTGCTCTCCACCTGATGAAATGAACGCAGCGCGGCAAAACTGATTAAATGAACGCGGCAAAACTAACGAAATGAACGCGGCAAAAAATCAGAATTTTGGTCGAGCCAGAACGTATCGACTAATAATCGACTAACCGACTGGGAGATTACAGCCCTACTAAATCAATGGAGTATTTTGAGTCTCTTTCACACTGATATGAAAAAAGCGAGTTGGTCATGCTGGACCTCTAGGGGTCACAAATGTTTTTATGCCTGTTGTGTTGTGCTATTGGTTAACTTTTGTCTTTTTTTTGCCTTAGACCTGATGCAGTTGAAAGAGGAGTGTGAAGTACTAAAGGAAATGGAAGAAAAAGATCAATATGAGAATGACCATGATTTCCTAACTGAAGAAAAATATTTGAGTTGCTCACAGACTGAAAAGACTGAAACTATACGTTATTGCACCCGCTTTCAGGGTAGACAGGGTTTTGATCAACAAGGAAATCGTACAGACTACATGAGAATTCACACTGGCGAGAAACACTACACCTGCCGACGGTGTGGAAAGAGTTTTGATCGACATGTAAACCTTAAAGTCCACATGAGACTTCACTCCGGAGAGAAACCCTACTTGTGCCCTCAGTGTGAAAAGAGTTTCAAAAATAAAAGACACTTTCAAGACCACTTAAGAATTCACACTGGAGAGAAGCCGTTCACCTGCAAACAATGTGGGAAAAGTTTTGCTCTAAAAGTACACCTTAACAGACACACGAGAGTTCACACTGGAGAGAAGCCTTACACCTGCCAACAGTGTGAAATGAGTTTTGATCAACATGAAAACCTTAAAGTCCACTTGGGAATTCACTTTGGAGAGAAACCCTACACATGCCCTCAGTGTGGAAAGAGTTTCAATCAAAAAGGACACTTTCAAGACCACTTAACAATTCACATTGAAGAGAAGCCTTTCACTTGCCAACAGTGTGGAAAAGATTTAAAAAAAAAAGGAAGTCTTGATCGTCACATGAAAAATCACACTGGAGAAAAGCCGTTCACCTGCCAACAGTGTGGAAAAGATTTCAAACAAAAAGAAAGTCTTGATCGTCACATGAGAAATCACACCGGAGAGAAGCCGTTCACCTGCCCTCAGTGTGGAAAGAGTTTCACACAGAAATCAATCCTTAAATTGCACGTGAGAATCCACACCGGAGAAAAGCCGTTCTCCTGCCAGCAGTGTGGAAAAGATTTCAACCAAAAAGGAAGTCTTGATTCCCACATGAGAATTCACACTGGAGTGAATCCGTTCATTTGTGATCTCTGTGGAGAGAGTTTCAGATATAGAGTCACCTTTAAGCACCACATGAGGATTCACTTATGAGAGAACGGTTTTATGTCATAAAATAAAATGTACTGACGGGTTAGTAATATCGGTTTAAATTTAATTATCATTAAAACCGTGTTTGATTATCATGATTTTGAAAACTTGAGGTGTGTCATATTTTGTCTTTTACAAAAGTCCTGAGGGTAACTTAATCGAAGATGTCACCCTGTCTGCAGAATATACAAGAAGAAAGTCGCTGTAATAAGGGGAAACACTTCAAATCTGCGAAACGCAAGCCAAGTGGAGTTTGACCTCAATACCAAAACTACGTCTGGGAAATAATAACGTGCAGCTTGAGCCAAACACGAACAAACAAGTTCAGACAAGACTAGTGTGACATTTAAAGCTGCACTATGTAACTTTTCCGTCCACTAGAGGTCGCCTGTTCAAAACAAAGGCGTAGTTTGATGACACCAAGTTTGAGCACGGATTCATGGGAGATGTGGTCTTCACCTCACAGCCGGTGGAAATAATCGGGATAGGACTCGGGCAGAAATCATGTTCATGGATGAGATAATTAACGTTACTGTAGTCTGAAGCAGAGCAGGACCGAGTGTTGTGGAGCTGAGGAACCGCTGGAGCGATTGTTAATAAGATGAACGCAACACACGCCTCACGAGCAACGGGACTTTTATTATGACACAGTCACCGGCGCCATTTCCGCTTTTCCGGTCATGAGTGTGAGGTAACGCGGCTCTGTTGATCATATTAGACACATCTGAGTGTGTTGATGATGTGATGACGTTACTCTGTGTGTTCTCTCTGCGGCTGCTATGACTCTTGTTCACACTGCAGTGAGAGTAAAGCGTTTCTGCAGAATAAAACAACCGGAGATCGAGGGTGACGCAATTGACAGGCCACGCCCTCACACGTCCCGGTTCCTTGGGTAAAATAGTCATTTTCTAACGATTTTCAAATAGTTGGAAACATTTGGGATATTGTAAGTACTCAACTGAACAAAATATACAACACTAGAATAGTGTTTTTTGGATATTTTACTGAAAAGAAAAAAAAAACATAGTGCACCTTTTAAGGGATAATAATGTATATACATTGTACACTTATTACACAGATTTTCTTAACCACATAAATAATTACGGGGACATATTGAATTGAGATTAATGTTTTAAATCTTACCTGATTTTAAATCTTATCGATTTTGTATAGTGTACAAAACAATCGTCCAGACAAGATGATCACAAGAAGTTATAGTAATAATTGTAGTACACTCTAAAAAAAAAAAGGTTCTATATGGCACCAAAAATGGTTCTTCGTCGTAATCATAGGGGAACCACTTTTGGTGCTATATAGCACCATATCTTAACATGTTCTGTATATGGTAGCGGTGCTATATAGCACCTTAGTCAAAGAGCCGGTGAAGAACCTCTGAAGAACCACTGAAGCACCAAAATTGGTGCTATATAGCACTAAAAAAGGTTCCCATATGATTACGAGCCAAGAACCATTTTTGGTGCCATATAGAACCTTTTTTTTTTAGAGTGTAGTATAAATATTAAAGTCAAGGCCATTAAGTAAATCCCACAGAATAGAGTCTTGCTTAAAAATTGTGCTTAGAGCTGCTTGTTTTATTTGTTGTTTGTTGATTTTCAAATATAGAATTTGTTGAAATGTTTTCAGTGTATGCATTTCAGATGCATGCAGATCTTGGAGAGTGGGGTTGTACCATCCTTCGGATGAGATGTTAAACCGAGGTCCTGACTCTCTGTGGATAAATTTGCCCATTGACCCCTGTCCATCATGGCCTCCTAATCGTCCCCATATACGATTGGCTTAATCACTCTGTCTCCTCTCCACCAATAAGCTGGTGTGTGTGGTGGGCGTTCTGGCGCAAAATGGCTGCCATCGCATCATCCAGGTGGTGCTGCACATTGGTGGTGGTTGAGGAGATTCCCCCCTTCTATGTAAAGTGTTTTGAGTGCCTAGAAAAGCGCTATATAAATGTAACAAATTATTATTATGATTCGCTCAGCAGACCGGACTACCCTCTGTAGTGTTTTGAGGTCAGATTTGGTAGCTGAGCTGTACCAGACGGTAATTGAAGTGCATACGATGGATTCAATGATGGCAGAGTTCAGCAGTTCCTGTGGCCGGTTGAACTTCCTCAATTGACAGAGGAAGTACAACCTCTGTTGGGCCTTTTTCCCAATGGATGCAATGTGGATTTCCCACTTCAGGTCCTTATGCTGCGTTCACACCAAACGCGAATAGAGCGTCAAAATCATGTCTAGCGTGTCTAGTTGGACGCTTGAACATTTTGAATCCATTCGGCCGTCCACAGCGAATTGGACGCGCATATAAATTGAGCGTTTGAAGTGAAATATACGCGTGTTCAAAGCGCTCCAGGAGAAATATGTCATAAAACACCACTTTGCCTCTTTCAATTTTCATAAAAAATATATATTAAACATTAATAGCCACACAAATGTAGTCCAGACAACTCTTACATTATCTTCACTGCATGTATATTTAAATATCCTAAAAAAATTAAGTTATGAAACTTCTCTTTGCCCTCAAGTCAAAACGATTTGGCAGACAACAAATGATAGATTCAGGAGACCAAGGATCGCCCGTTAGATCCACACAAGACAACCCACTACAGGACACCAGAGCCAGCGGCAAACGTCAGAAGGACTGGCCGAGGAAAGGCTGCTCTCGCCGGGGTTAATGAGCGCTGAGCGCCGCTGATCCACTGGATCTCACAACTCCACAAACGCAAGATAATTTTTTTAAAATGGGGTGCTCTCTATAAATAAACCACAGATTTGAGCTTTAAACAGCATTCTCACCTGAAAAAGTCTTAAAACTACATTTTGTGACACAATAGTAGTATTTTTAAATTATGCTGGGTTTCTCATCACGTCACTTCACCACGTGACAGCAGCGAGCAGGCTCTTGATTGGTTAACGCGCCGTGAATTGATGGCAAAGTTAAAATTTTTCAAATTGGGAGTCGTACGCGTGAATGCACAAAAAGCACCCCTACTATTGCCCAAGACGTTCAATTCGAGTCATTCGCGCGAACGCGGTGGAATCGCATCCATAGCGTTGCGTGAAACGCGTCTATCGCGCTGCAAGACCTCTAGACGCACGTCAACGCGCCTTTCCATTGACTTAACATTGAAATCACTCGCTCCTGACACTCTATTCGCGTTTGGTGTGAATGCAGCATTACAGGGAGTGCAGAATTATTAGGCAAGTTGTATTTTTGAGGATTAATTTTACAACATTAATAATTAAACAACAACCATGTTGTCAATGAACACAAAAAACTCATTAATATCAAAGCTGAATATTTTTGGAAGTGGTTTTTAGTTTTAGCTATTTTAGGGGTGTTACTGAGGTATTCTAACAGGGCTAGTTCATCAAGGGTTTTAGCCAGTAAACAGGATGGTGTATCGGTCAGGACACAGGAATAAAGACGAGGAGATGTAATTTCTTCAATTAACTGTATTGAGATCCAGCAGTACTCATCAGAACATTCCAATATCCAGTATTGTCATTATAGTCTGATAAAGAAACAATAAATCACCATTAGGTACTTAAATTACTATGCAATATACATAATAAATCCACACAAATAATACAAATCAGGATCATCAAACATAAATATATCAATAAACATTGCTATGGCCCTTTAAACATAATCTACAATTACCTAATGAGGATATTACTTCCTTCATATAATACCTTCACCTCCTATATCACTGACCAGTTTACAATAAACTATATTAAAGGGAATTACAGAAGGAGAAATGGCGACATCCTCTGGTGAGGAAAGGCTACTGCACAACAGCGTCCGCACGTGGTCTCCTGAGCACGATATTAACTTCCCTTAATTAAATATTATCAACATGACTACGTAATTTAGACATCAGAAAGCCCACATTAGTTAAATTATTATTTCCTACAGTGTTTTACAGCTTAAACATTGTTCTATCGCTATAACTCTCACTCATCACGCTGGGCATGTTAATGCATTGTAATCCTACAGTATAGAAGCAAACACAACGAAGTGACAGTCACTTACTTTTCGTCATGAACTCAACACATGAATATTGGAAGCTGGATCGTTCATAACAGATTAAGGAACTACACAACTCAGGTACATATGCTGTTGAACTTGAATACGTTTCCGAACTCACTGTAACCACAACCAACTCACTAGCTACACGCTTCATCAATCGTAACCACCGAAGAAGAGTCTTAAAGCGGCAGGCACCCAGAAACGTCAGAGTCTTTTATACAGCCGCCCCCAAATGTGCAAGCACATTTGCTTCCATAAAAAAGGCTAATCAGTCAGGCTGAGGGGGGCTCACCGAGGCATCATCCTCCCCCGATGGGAGAGCTGGCAACATCACCAACCGAGCTACCGGTCGTGTGTACACATGTCCTCTGATGTCCACATCCGCGGATCTAATGCATCCATCGTTGCTGCGATGAACCTTAGTTACATGTCCAATGGGCCACAGGGCTCGAGGTAGCTGCGGGTCCACCAGCATGACAACAGCCTTATCCAATAGTTCAGGAGAAGTGGAGTGCCATTTCTGTCTGGTCTGCAGCCCAGGGAGATATTCTCTGATGAATCTGGACCAGAATTGGTCAGCGAGAACTTGTGAATGCCTCCAGCGTCTGCGACTCAGGAGCTCCGTCTCAGGATAGACCACTTGGGGAAGAGATCCATCGGGCCGCCCCATAAGCAGACTATTGGGTGTCACAGGGTCGATATCTGCAATGTCGGCAGATACATAACCCAACGGTTTAGAGTTGAGGATTGCCTCAACTTCCAGGAGAATGGTGAGAAGGACATCTTCATGAACAGGTTGTGCCCCCACACAGGTGTAAAGTGCAGACTTGACGGAGCGGACTTCTCTCTCCCACACTCCACCAAAGTGTGGAGCTGCTGGGGGGTTAAACTGAATCTTAATCCTCTGACGCGCGAGTTGTTTCCGCAAGGTTGGTTCCATACTGGCAAAAGCCTCTCTAAGTTCCCGTTCTCCTCCTCTGAAGTTGGTCCCCTGGTCTGACAACAACTCTGCAGGTGTCCCCCTTCTGGCGATGAACCGTCTTAGGGCCATCAAGTAAGCATCCGCATCCATATTTCTGAGGAGATCCAAGTGTACCGCCCTGGTTGTTAAACACTTAAATATTATTCCCCTGCGTTTCTCCTGGCGTCTGCCAATCTTCACAAACATGGGTCCAAAACAATCCACTCCAGTAGAATGGAAGGCGGGTTTGTGTAATCGGAGACGTGCCACGGGAAGGTCCGCCATTCGTGGAATGGAAGGCTGAGCTCTCCAGCGCTGACATTCGGCACAAGAACGCTGATGCCTGCGAATCGCCTCCCTTCCATGGATTATCCAGAATGACCGCCGCATCTCCGCAAAGACCCGCTCTGGACCAGGATGGTGCAGGTTGCTATCGAACCTTTGGATAAGCAAGCGTGTAACTGGGTGTGAGGCATCCAGAACTACGGGGTGCAATGTCAAGTCATCTTGACCTTCCAAACGTCGTAGCCGACCTCCTACTCGTATGAGGTCCGTGGATTTATCTAACTCCGGAGCCAAGGTGAGTAATCGACTCCCAGGTGAGACAGGTTTCCCAGCTGCAAGGAGTTTGTAGTCCTCTGAAAATGTCTGTCGTTGGGCTCGCTGGAGAACAATCATCTCTGCCTGTTGGTACTCTTCAGCATTAGGTGGTGAGCTTGAAGGGTTTTGTCCTAGGATTTCTTGAGCAGTGGCATCTATGAGCTGCTGCCAGGTTTGGTACACCTTATCATCCCTGCTGATCGACATTGGTGAGGTAATCGTTACTCCACAGAAGGTGGTCTTCCGGAGTTCCACATTGTCCTCAAATGGCTCAGTGCTAGGTCTTTCTGGCCAGGTGGCTGGGTTCTGGAGAAGGAAGGGAGGTCCTTGAGACCATCGGTTGGGATTTATTAGGGCCTCCAGGGTCTTCCCTCTCGTCAGATCATCAGCAGGATTATTCGCTGAGTCCACGTAGCGCCAAGTGCACTTCTCTGTTAACTCCTGTATCTCAGCTATTCTGGCGCCTACGAAGACCTTGTAGCGGCAAGACTGGGAGTGTAGCCAGGTTAGGACTGTAGTGGAGTCTGACCACAACACAGTTCGAGCCACTGTCAAGGTAAGTTCCCTCTCGAGGACATGAGCCAGCTGCGCTGCAACCAGAGCTCCACAAAGCTCCAGGCGTGGGATAGAATGCAGACGTCTTGGAGCTACTCGCGAACGAGCAAGGATGAAAGACAGGTGGATCTGGCCTTCCTTGTCCTTAGTTCTCATGTAGGCTACGGCTCCATAAGCCTGCTCAGACGCATCTGCGAAGATGTGCACCTCACGGGTAGCACCCTCAAGGTTGGCGTCCGCCGGAACATATGCACGTGGAAATGTAAGGAGAGGTAAGGACTCCAGTTCAGCCTCCCAGCTGGACCAGGCTTGCAGGAGTTCGGCGGGTAAGTTAGAGTCATCCCAACCTCGCTTCTTATCCCACAGCTGCCTGATGATGAGCTTCGCTCGGGTGGAGAAAGGTAACATGTAACCCAAGGGATCATATTGAGTAGCTAGAACTCTGTAAAGGTTCCTCAGAGTTGGCACCTCGTAAGACACAGGCCTATATTTGTAGCCCAAGGAGTCAGTTGCCCAATTCCAGCTGAGACCGAGGGTTGATTCCAGAGGGTTGGACTTATCCTGGGCCAGCCACAGGTCCAGGCTTTCAGATCTGGCCTCTTGAGGCAAATGACTCAGGACGCCTGGGTCGTTGCAAGCCCATTGACGCAACTCAAAACCTGCAGAAATCAGAAGATCCCTGAGACGATCCACCAGCAGTTTAGCTTCACCCGGCGTACCCACGCTCTGCAGGCAGTTATCTACATAAAAGCAGTTCTCAACCGAGAATCTCAGGTCATCGTCCGGCTGGCAGTGGTCAACAACATGGCGCTGCAGGGCGTATGTCGCACAGCACGGGCTACAGGTTGTGCCGAAAGGCAAAACTTGCCACTCAAATGTTCTTGGGGGTTCTTCCACCTTCAGGTCCCGCCACAGGAACCTTAGAAGGCGGCGATCTTCAGGGATGAGGCGGACCTGATGGAACATCCCCTTAATGTCTCCACTAACCGCTATAGGATGTTCACGAAATCTCAATAAGACTCCCAGCAAGGGGGCACCAAGGGTAGGGCCAGGTAGTAGGTACTGGTTCAGGGTCTGCCCGAGGTACTGGTGAGAGCAGTTAAAGACTAGGCGGTTCTTCCCGTTGTGGCTGACGAGATGATGTGAGATGTACCATCCTTCTTTGGTAGAGGTCTCCTCAGTGACTTCCGTCACAGCACCTGCTTGAATGAGCTTCTGCATTTCCATCTTGTATGCATCCGCTAGCTTGGAGTCCTTTAAGAGTCGCCTCTCAGTACTACGTAACATGGGCATAACTGACTCCTTTGGCGAGTGCAAAGGTGGCATGCTGGGATGGCGCAGCAATGGTGTGGCGTACCAAAGAATTCCATCTACATTAGTACGGACCGTCTTAGCTTCAAGCAATGATACAGCCTGCTGATCCTGCTTTGACCGAGTCACCTCTCTTTCATGTCGGTAAGGTACAGTGTCTACTTGCCAGAGCCTCTCTACATGCTTGTAAAGCTCATCCATTGATGGTGTAGATGAAGTGAACAGACACTGTGCAGGTTGGATTGGCCGCCCCATGAATGGGGTAGGGCCTTGAAGAGTCCACCCAAGCCTGGTGCGGACTGCGGCTGGGCCACCTGGTGAACCAAGTCTGACTGGTTCGACCGGTGTTATCAGCTGAGGGTTGTCAGAGCCTACAAGGAGTGTTGGCTGAGCATCTCTTAAGGCAGGTAGGGGAATGCCGCTTAGGTATTTGTATTTCCTCTTCAGGCGGTCAATAGGGTAAGTATGCTGTGCTAGGCTGAGGCGGCCAGCTGTGAAAGCACCATTGATCTTATAGCTGGTGTGAGGGTTTGCAGCTGGTGAGACACGGAAAGACACTGTGTGGCCATGGAGGATCTGGATGTCCTGTCGGACTGTACGCAAAGGAAGCGCTTCAGGAGTGCCCTTTATGCCAAGAAACTTAGCTGCTGCTGGCAACAACATGGTCCTCTCTGACCCATCATCGAGGACTGCAAAGGTGTCAAGTGTCCGGTCCTCATAATGTACAAGCACAGGGACGACCTTTAACATGACCCGATTTCCGGCTCCAGGTCTGTCCAGGTAGAGTGAGTCAGCTGCAGAGCTAGTTAAGCAGCTCTCTTCTTTAACAACTACATCTTTATTGCCCCTCTCTGCTCTTGTATTTATCTCGTGAAGAGCCAGCAGGTGTTTTCCCTGACAGATGTTGCAAGGTTTCTTCAATGTGCACTGAGCGGCTTGATGAGTTCGTGCACAGCGCCAGCACCGCTTGTTAACCCGTATCCACTCTCTAAGCTGGTCTTTGGAGAGTTTGGTTACCGCACTGCATTGACTAAGATAATGCTCAGTACTCTCACAGTAGGCACAGTAAGCTTTACTCTTGGCCCCTCTGCTGGCTGAACTCTCTTTATGGTGCAAAGATGCTGCCTCTTTTGACTCACCAGCTCCATGTAGGACGGTCACTGTTCTATTCTGCCTTTCCCTTATGCTGCGTCCAGTAGCCTGACTGTCGAAGCCCTGACACCATGATTCATAGCGGAGCCATTCTGCCAAATCATGTAGAGTGTGGGTTGCCCCTAACTGCTTGAACTGATGTCTACGGAAATCAGCTCGCTGTTCCGGAGGGAGCTTACCCAGCAGACGAGCAACATGTGAGCCACAGTTGAGTTCAATTTCCCCCTCAGGACCCAGCGTCTGCAACAAGCCCACTAAGGATTGTATCTGGAGAGAGAACTTCTGGAATGCCATCATATCACCACGCCTTACTTCGGGGGTTTCTAGAACACTTGCTATCTTCTTTAAGGCAAGTTGATGAGGCTGACCGAATTTGTCATGGAGGGCTGACATAGTGTCACTGTAGGGGTTTGGCGAGTTTAGATAAGCATCAGCAATAAGCTTAGCTTCCTCCAGCTTTAAATGATCTACAAGTATTTGATACTTGAAGAGTTCTGTAGCATTAGATGGGAGTAGGTTTCCTAGAGCTATGCGAAGCCGTGCAAATTCACTGGGATCCGGGTGAATGAACTTCGGGATTGTGGGTTGGGGCCCTCGATACACTTGTTCATTCCCTGGCGGCTGCATAAACTTATTAGGTGGTGGCATGCCATGTACCGCTCCAGTGGCTGCTAAAGGATGGTAGGCTCGGGCAGGCGCTGATTGCATTACAGGTGCATGAGCTGGGGCAAGGTGTGTGAGCAACTGAGGGGGTCGGGTAGAGAGGTATGGTGCTATCCCTTTATCGGAAGTAGGAGCGGGATACTGAGGAGGCAGTGGAGGCTTACAAGGCCTACCTACTCTAGCTTCAGGGGGAAGGCCGTGATGTCTACTGTCTAGCCCTTGTTCCTCGACCCCGAGATTGCACATCCCTCTTGACAGGTTCTCATCAGGTTCAGGCCAGGGTGGAGGATCAGGCCAGTCCTCCTGCTCCATTTCCTTTGAGTGTGCTGCAACAGCGAAACTCCTTGAAGCTACAGCATCGGCTTGTGGAGATGTGGGATTACTATAGTTTGAGGTTGGGCTATTAACTTGGGCCAGATCTGCTCTCAGTGAGCGGGCTACCTCCAGTAATTCTTTCATCTCGCGCCGTGCTTCATTGAGTTCCTTTATGCCCGTTTGAAAGGCTTGTTGTGTTTGGAGCAGTTTAGTATTCTCCTCTCGAATAGCTCTGATTTCCTCAGAGAAACGAGAATCCAGATATGGGCTCTGATGGGATGAGGGTGTTCGCGCAGGCTGGATAAGCCCATCCAAATCTCTCCTCTGGCTGTGGTCTGGGGCTAGCTGAGGAATCTCAGGGTGAGCAGCATTCCCAGGGAAGCCACTAGAGTGAGGGTGGGCTGTCTGGAAAGGGGCCATCTGATGGGGACCCTCCCGAGTGAGGAACGCTCTCCTATCCAAGGCAGGGGATGAGAGGCCCCAGTGGTGCTGATCTCGTTGACTATATCCCATATATTCCACTTCAAAGTCCTGAAGTCTGACAGGTCGACGTATTTGACGTTTAGGTCTCACATCAGGATACATCTCTTCATCTGACTCCATCCTGAATACTGCTATCCGGCTCGAAGGACCAATGTTACTGAGGTATTCTAACAGGGCTAGTTCATCAAGGGTTTTAGCCAGTAAACAGGATGGTGTATCGGTCAGGACACAGGAATAAAGACGAGGAGATGTAATTTCTTCGATTAACTGTATTGAGATCCAGCAGTACTCATCAGAACATTCCAATATCCAGTATTGTCATTATAGTCTGATAAAGAAACAATAAATCACCATTAGGTACTTAAATTACTATGCAATATACATAATAAATCCACACAAATAATACAAATCAGGATCATCAAACATAAATATATCAATAAACATTGCTATGGCCTTTTAAACATAATCTACAATTACCTAATGAGGATATTACTTCCTTCATATAATACCTTCACCTCCTATATCACTGACCAGTTTACAATAAACTATATTAATTTCCCTTAATTAAATATTATCAACATGACTACGTAATTTAGACATCAGAAAGCCCACATTAGTTAAATTATTATTTCCTACAGTGTTTTACAGCTTAAACATTGTTCTATCGCTATAACTCTCACTCATCACGCTGGGCATGTTAATGCATTGTAATCCTACAGTATAGAAGCAAACACAACGAAGTGACAGTCACTTACTTTTCGTCATGAACTCAACACATGAATATTGGAAGCTGGATCGTTCATAACAGATTAAGGAACTACACAACTCAGGTACATATGCTGTTGAACTTGAATACGTTTCCGAACTCACTGTAACCACAACCAACTCACTAGCTACACGCTTCATCAATCGTAACCACCGAAGAAGAGTCTTAAAGCGGCAGGCACCCAGAAACGTCAGAGCCTTTTATACAAGGGGGATATCTGTGTGTGCAGGTGACTATTACTGTGCATAATTATTAGGCAACTTAACAAAAAACAAATTTATACCCATTTCAATTATTTATTTTTACCAGTGAAACCAATATAACATCTCAACATTCACAAATATACATTTCTGACATTCAAAAACCAAACAAAAACAAATCAGTGACCAATATAGCCACCTTTCTTTGCAAGGACACTCAAAAGCCTGCCATCCATGGATTCTGTCAGTGTTTTGATCTGTTCACCATCAACATTGCGTGCAGCAGCAACCACAGCCTCCCAGACACTGTTCAGAGAGGTGTACTGTTTTCCCTCGTAAATCGCACATTTGATGATGGACCACAGGTTCTCAATGGGGTTCAGATCAGGTGAACAAGGAGGCCATATCATTAGATTTTCTTCTTTTATACCCTTTCTTGCCAGCCACGCTGTGGAGTACTTGGACGCGTGTGATGGAACATTGTCCTGCATGAAAATCATGTTTTTCTTGAAGGATGCAGACTTCTTCCTGTACCACTGCTTGAAGGTGTCTTCCAGAAACTGGCAGTAGGACTGGGAGTTGAGCTTGACTCCATCCTCAACCCGAAAAGGCCCCACAAGCTCATTTTTGATGATACCAGCCCAAACCAGTACTCCACCTCCACCTTGCTGGCGTCTGAGTCGGACTGGAGCTCTCTGCCCTTTACCAATCCAGCCACGGGCCCATCCATCTGGCCCATCAAGACTCACTCTCATTTCATCAGTCCATAAAACCTTAGAAAAATCAGTCTTGAGATATTTCTTGGCCCAGTCTTGACGTTTCAGCTTGTGTGTCTTGTTCAGTGGTGGTCGACTTTCTGCCTTTCTTACCTTGGCCATGTCTCTGAGTATTGCACACCTTGTGCTTTTGGGCACTCCAGTGATGTTGCAGCTCTGAAATATGGCCAAACTGGTGGCAAGTGGCATCTTGGCAGCTGCACGCTTGACTTTTCTCAGTTCACGGGCAGTTATTTTGCGCCTTGGTTTTTCCACACGCTTCTTGCGACCCTGTTGACTATTTTGAATGAAACGCTTGATTGTTCGATGATCACGCTTCAGAAGCTTGGCTATTTTAAGACTGCTGCATCCCTCTGCAATATATCTCACTATTTTTGACTTTTCTGAGCCTGTCAATTCCTTCTTTTGACCCATTTTGCCAAAGGAAAGGAAGTTGCCTAATAATTATGCACACCTGATATAGGGTGTTGATGTCATTAGACCACACCCCTTCTCATTACAGAGATGCACATCACCTAATATGCTTAATTGGTAGTAGGCTTTCCAGCCTATACAGCTTGGAGTAAGACAACATGCATAACGAGGATGATGTGGTCAAAATACTCATTTGCCTAATAATTATGCACTCGTGGTAGAGATGGTGGTGCCCAGTAACCTGAATGACTCCAATGATTTTACAATGCTGTCCATGATGGTGAGTGGGGGGAGAGCAGGGGAGTTTCTCCTGAAGTCCATGATCATCTCCAGCTCTTTAACCTCCTGTCTGTAAGCAGACTCGTCTCCGTCCCGGATGAGGCCGATGACTGTGGTGTCATCCACAAACTTCAGGAGCTTGATAGAGGGGTCTTTAGAGGTGTAGTCGTTGGTGTAGAAGGAGAAAAGCAGTGGGGAGAGAACACAGCCTTGAGGAGCTCCACGGCTGATGGTGCGGGTGCTGGATGAGAATTTACCCAGCCTCACAAGCTGCTGCCAGTCTGTCAGGAAGCTGCTGATCCACTGACAGACAGCGGTGGGCATGGAGAGCTGAGTTAGTTTGGGCAGGAGGAGGTTTGGGATGATAGTGTTAGGGTGCTTTCACATCTCTACTTCGGTTCATTTGGTCCAAACCAAGGGCAAACAATTATACATTGCAGCATTTTTCAGCTTTTTTGGTTCCTTTTCACACCACACGCATTGCTTTGGTCCGAACCAGTTGAAACGAACCAAAATGCAGTCATGACAACATCCACATCACTCATTGGCCATGGTGTATTTCCTGAACTGCGACTGCGCGGGCTGGTTTTGTCCCTAGCCATAATCTATTACATTGTTTGTATACACCACAATATGCAAACAATACATTTCTATAATGACGCGCGGATGCGGCTTGAGAACATTGTTCTAATGCACTGCAAACGGCACACATCGCTCGTCACTTCAAGCGGAGATCACGCTGTTCTTGTGAGTTTTCCAAAGTTGGGACCTAATATGAAATTTCAGACCAAATTTCTATGAGGCTCCGCACCTCCTCACTACTCCAAGTTTGTCCGCGAGCTGCCATGCTAAAGTGCAAACCGTCAACAAACACTTCCTCATCCCATAATGCACAGCGCAGCTGACTACGGCAGCTGGTTTAGTCCAAAAATTATCAGTACTTTTTGCAGTTGGGTCTGTTCGAGGTCGGATCACGTTCCCCTCCAGAGTTCGTTTGAAAGCACCCGAGACCACCTCTTCAAGGAGCTCTTGGTGCGCTTGTTTGGTCCGCTTTTGGTGCGCACCCGAGTGCGATTGCTGCTTTCACACCTGACCAAACGAACCGCACCAAAGGGGAAAACAACTCTAGTACGATTCAACCCAACTAAATGAGGCAGGTGTGAAAGCACCCTTAAAAGCCGAGCTGAAGTCCACAAACAGGATTCTTACATAAGTCCCTGATTTATCCAGATGTTGCAGGATGAAATGCAGACCCATGTTTACTGCATGCTCGGTAAGCAAACTGCATGGGGTCCAGAAAGGGTCCGGTGATGTCCTTCAGATAAGCCAGAACCAGTTTTTCAAACGAGTTGATGACGACAGACCTTAGCGCCACAGGTCTGTAGTCGTTAAGTCCTGTTATCTTAGGTTTCTTTGGAACGGGAATGATGGTGGAGCGTTTGAAGCAGGAGGGAACCTCACACAACTCCAGAGATCTATTGAAGATCTGTGAAAAGATGGGGGCCAGCTGATCAGCACAGGCCTGGTGAACTTTTTCTTTTGTTCTTTCTGAAGACCTGGCGCACGTCATCTTCACTGTGGAGGAGTGGGGGAGAGAGGGGTTGTTGGTGTTAATGGTGTTTTTCAAACCTGCAAATGAACCCGTTCAGTTCGTCTCCAAGTTGTTGATTCGCCACAGTGCTGGGGGATGGTGTCTTGTAGTTGATGTTGTCTTTAAGACTTTAGTTTTTGCCTGTGGGTTGGTATAAGATGAACCAGGCAGTGATCAGAGAGTCAATAAGCTGCCCGTGGGACAGAGTGATATGCATTTCTTGTTTCTGTGTAACAATGGTCCAGTATATTACTGTCTCTGGTGGGACATGTAACATGCTGTCTGTATTTTGGCAATTCACTGGAGAGATTTGCTTTGTTAAAATCCCCAGAAGAGTCCGGGTGCTTTTGTTTGGTCTCTGTGATCTAATCGGCAAGTTTCTGTAAATCCAGGTTCACGTGCGCTTGCGGTGGGATGTAGATGCTTACAAGAATGAACGAGCAAAACTCTTGTGGTGAATAGAAGAGTTTGCAGTTAACGAAAAGCATTTCTAGATGAGAACAGCACATCTTCGTTAATACTGTTTAATCTCTACACCACCTTTCATTGATGTAAAAGCACGTCCCGCCGCCACGCGATTTCCCTGTTGATTCTGCGTCACGATCCGCTCTAAACAGCTGATAACCTGGCAGATGAAGCACACTGTCCGGTATCGTGTCACAAAGTTGGGAACATGAAATTGTCCAAAATTTCTTGGTATGCTGAAGCATTAAGAGTTCCTTTCACTGGAACCAAGGGGCCAAGCCCAACCCCTGAAAAACAACCCCACCCCATAAACCCCCTGATTTATCCAGATTAAAAAAAAAAAAAAATGTGTCTCTAGGAGTGTTAATTTTGACAGGATATTTTGATTTAGTTTTAGTCATAGTCTTTTGACTAAAATGCCATTTAGTTTGTCATATTTTAGTCACCTGAATAGTTTTTAGCTTTAGTCTAGTTTTAGTCGACTAAAATCTAATGAGTATAGTTAAATTGTAATACATTAAAGCAGCACTAGGTAACTTTTGCTCTCGGGCTCCCCCTACAGTTGGGAAACAGTATTGTCCTCTACTACTGTCGTAAACTCTGTCATCCTACATCAGGGGATGCATCGCACGTGCATTTGTTGACATGACAACTATGATAGCCCTGAACACTGCAGGAGGAGTTCACATGCAGGTGTTCTGCTTGCGTCGCGTGTGAAATGTCTTCATCCCAAGTACAGTGGCATATGTTTCAGCATGTCATATGAATATAATTTCATGGGTTTTTTTTTTTTTTCAAACGCCAAATGATCGCGATGCTCACGTTTACAAGCCAGCGTCATTATAGTAGTCTAGTCTATTGTTTACCGTTTTACAGAATCTATATGATACTTCAATTCAATGTTTGAGTGGTAGGTAATAACCATATATCATCAATATAATATCAAGCTACCATAGATGAATCTTCAAATTTGAAAAGTCGATTTGCATTATAGCTTGAGGCAAGACAAATAAACAAATATCACAGACATGTTAGGTATTGTAACGAGTAGGAAAATAGTGTGGCCCCTTTAAGAGCGTTCGCCCCGGTTGGAGCGCCTGCGTTCTGTGTGTGTGTGTGTGTGTGAACACTGCGCCTCAAGCTCCCATGTGTGCTGATTATTTTCTGTCTTCTGTTGCTAACATTAATTTATTTTTGTTTTGTTGGGTAATGCTGTGGACGGAAGTGGAGTTTGTGCCGGACTCTTGTGGGGGTTCCGCGGGGAATAAAGTGCGGGCTGTTTGATGTCAATCGCCGTTTGCATCGACTCCAGTTGCGTTGAGTGAGCTATCCGTATTTTTCACCTGGACACACGCATTACAGTATCCTAAAATATGATTTTGTATGTCTTATGTATTTACTTGCGAGAATGTAGCCCCTACCAAACTTGTACACGCCGTTTACACATAGGCTTACATAGGCTTACCCTAACCCTCGCACGTCCGAATTTAAGGAAGTGGGGGTGATGGTGGAAGTGACGTATATGCCGTAAAGCAGTCGAATTTTGTAGTTCTTTTTTTTCTCGGGTTACTACCCGAAACCCGAAGTTTAAAAGTACGATTAAAAACGATACAGACCCCGTCAGGCTGTGGCAGACGTGTCATTCAACCTATTGTAAGTCGATGTATCATCACAAGAGTCTTGAAAATATATTATGAAGGTTGAAAAGTTACCTAGAGCTGCTTTAATGCATGTATGTATGAATAAATCTGGCATGTTTTTATGACAGCCACCATTTAAATGTTTATATTTCAAAAAACGAAAATAATAGAAAAGTTAGAAAATTGATTATGTAATTGTAAAGTTAATATTGTAACTTTATTATTATTTAAACAAAATTTTTTTTTTTTTTTTTTTTTTTTTTAATAAAAAAAGAGATTTATTTTCCTAGAGAAAATTTGCCATGTATTGTACCTGATATACAGGTGCTGGTCATATAATTAGAATATCATCAAAAAGTTGATTTATTTCACTAATTCCATTCAAAAAGTGAAACTTGTATATTATATTCATTCATTACACACAGACTGATATATTTCAAATGTTTATTTCTTTTAATTTTGATGATTATAACTGACAACTAAGGACAATCCCAAATTCAGTATCTCAGAAAAATTGAATATTGTGAAAAGGTTCAATATTGAAGACACCTGGTGCCACACTCTAATCAGCTAATGAACTCAAAACACCTGCAAAGACCTTTAATGGTCTCTCAGTCTAGTTCTGTAGGCTACACAATCATGGGGAAGACTGCTGACTTGATAGTTGTCCAAAAGACGACCATTGACACCTTGCACAAGGAGGACAAGACACAAAAGGTCATTGAAAAGAGGCTGGCTTTTCACAGAGCTCTGTGTCCAAGCACATTAATAGAGAGGCGAAGGGAAGGAAAAGATGTGGTAGAAAAAAGTGTACAAGCAATAGGGATAACCGGACCCTGGAGAGGATTGTGAAACAAAACCCATTCAAAAATGTGGGGGAGATTCACAAAGAGTGGACTGGAGCTGGAGTCAGTGCTTCAAGAACCACTACACACAGACGTATGCAAGACATGGGTTTCAGCTGACGCATTCCTTGTGTCAAGCCACTCTTGAACAACAGACAGCATCAGAAGTGTCTCGCCTGTGCTAAAGACAAAAAGGACTGGACTGCTGCTGAGTGGTCCAAAGTTATGTTCTCTGATGAAAGTCAATTTTGCATTTTCTTTGGAAATCAGGGTCCCAGAGTCTGGAGGAAGAGAGGAGAGGCACACAATTCACGTTGCTTGAGGTCCAGTGTAAAGTTTCCACAGTCAGTGATGGTTTGGGGTGTCATCTGCTGGTGTTGGTCCACTGTGTTTTCTGAGGTCCAAGGTCAACGCAGCCGTATACCAGGAAGTTTTAGAGCACTTCATGCTTCCTGCTGCTGACCAACTTTATGGAGATGCAGATTTCATTTTCCAACAGGACTTGGCACCTGCACACAGTGCCAAAGCAACCAGTACCTGGTTTAAGGACCATGGCATCCCTGTTCTTAATTGACCAGCAAACTCGCCTGACCTTAAGATAGAAAATATATGGGGTATTGTGAAGAGGAAGATGCGATATGCCAGACCCAACAATGCAGAAGAGCTTAAGGGCACTATCAGAGCAACCTGGGCTCTCATAACACCTGAGCAGTGCCACAGACTGATCGACTCCATGCCACGCCACACTGCTGCAGTAATTCAGGCAAAAAGAGTCCCAACTAAGTATTGAGTGCTGTACATGCTCATACTTTTCATGTTCATACTTTTCAGTTGGCCAAGATTTCTAATAATCCTTTCTTTGTACTGGTCTTAAGTAATATTCTAATTTACTGAGATACTGAATTTGGTTTCCTTAGTTGTCATTTATAATCATCAAAATTAAAAGAAATAAACATTTGAAATATACAGTGAGGAAAATAAGTATTTGAACACCCTGCTATTTTGCAAGTTCTCCCACTTAGAAATCATGGAGGGGTCTGAAATTGTCATCGTAGGTGCATGTCCACTGTGAGAGACATAATCTAAAGAAAAAGAAATCCATAAATCACAATGACATTTTAACTATTTATTTGTATGATACAGCTGCAAATAAGTATTTGAACACCTGAGAAAATCAATGTTAATATTTGGTACAGTAGCCTTTGTTTGCAATTACAGAGGTCAAACGTTTCCTCTAGTTTTTCAGCAGGTTTGCACTGCAGGAGGGATTTTGACCCACTCCTCCACACAGATCTTCTCTAGATCAGTCAGGTTTCTGGCCTGTCACTGAGAAACACGGAGTTTGAGCTCCCTCCAAAGATTCTCTATTGGGTTTAGGTCTGGAGACTGGCTAGGCCACGCCAGAACCTTGATATGCTTCTTACAGAGCCACTCCTTGGTTATCCTGGCTGTGTGCTTCGGGTCATTGTCATGTTGGAAGACCCAGCCTCGACCCATCTTCAATGCTCTAACTGAGGGAAGGAGGTTGTTACCCAAAATCTCGCAATACATGGCCCCGGTCATTAGGGCTGTAATCAACCAAAGAAAATCTTGGTCGACTGAACTCCTGAAATTTTCGACTAAAAATCGACTAAAAATTACGTTAGAAAAAAAAACGTTACATTAATTAGCTGTGCACTGTGCGCAGTACTTGGTGGCCTTGTTGTCTTCCTAAATCAATTATAAATAAACATAAAAAACTAGTAGGCTATTTGCAGTATATTAAATGGTTTTTGAGCTGATTATTTTGGACTGAAGTGAGTCTGACACACGAGTCTGTCGGCTCTGACAGCGTCGCATTACGTGCACCTGCGCAATATCATAGCCTATGATTTCCCAAAATATAGTAGGCTACTGTTGTCAACTAGTGATATCATCACAAGAACTTTGGAGGAATATGCAACATAATTTAGACAATTGTTTTTGTCATATGTATTATAATAACTGACAGACACTATCATAATTTCAGCCGCACGTGCAGCTCGAACAGGATCAGCTCAGCTTCGCGGCTGAGACACGAATATACGATTAACTTAAAGCTTTTACCCTTAAACACAAAAGACACGTCCACTTTAATAAAAAAGGAATATTTATTAAACAAGCCAGATTAAGATCAGAAACGAAATAAAGTGCATAACTGAAAAATAAAGCATAGACTCAAAACGAATACAGTGGGCACAGCGCATATCGCGCATTAGGCTCCACATAAAAAATAAAATAATAAAGTGCCCAAATCCAATAAATAATAGGTACTAGAAATAAATCAGCAGTTTGCACAATAGGCCTAATAAAAGGGAACCATAAAAGTAGGCTACAACATTACAGCCAAATTTTAAACGAAACACAAAATAGTGCATATAAAGTAGGCGCACTCAGAAGAAATACAAAAATAAATAAATCAAATGCCCAAATCCACAAGTATTTCAAATAAATGTGCAAAATAAAATGTTATTAATGTCCAAAACGAAATAATGTAAAAACAATTAAATAAACAAATGGCTACTCACTCACGAGTACAATCAGTGTCCACTCCACACTTTTTTGTGTTGTGTGCGAGAAACACAAGCATATCTACGTTCTTTGGAAGGAGACAGCTTCTTGCTTTATTGACAATAAATCCTGCCTTGGAGAAAATGCGTTCAGAAGGCGTGTATGTTGCAGGGATAAAGAGCAGTCGCTTTGCAACTCGGGCCAGGCTCGGGTATCTGTCTTGGTTTTTTTTCCACCACCCCAATGGTCCGGAGTCAATTTTGGTTCTGTCCTGAAGATAGTTTTTCATTTCTTCTGTCACTGTGCTTCTACCACCTGATTCTGTAAAAACCAGATCGTCCTCATCTTCGCACAACAGCATAGCCATCTCCTTCTCTTTGTCGTTTTTCTGCTTTTTTGACACATGCTGCTCCTCACCTCCAGGTTCACCTGTGCCTATGGCTGCGCTGAGTGCACTCAGTCGTTCTGCCAGCTGTGCAACTACTGTATAGGCCTCGTCTCGTTTGGCATCATCCAGAAAAGACAGCTGCTTAAAACGAGGGTCTACTACTGCAGCTGTAATGTATTCACTTAGTCATCATCATTCGGTTTTTAAACTCCCACCTACTGTCAATTTCTTCGACCAGCTTGCTTTTAATTTTTTTGGTAATGGGGCTGTCATCATCCGCGATGGCCAGGTGACGTTTCTTCAAGTTTGCCAGCATGGGTACTGTTGCAGACAGGGACACGTTATCCTCTTCAGACATCAGCTCGGTCAGTGTTGTCATTGGTTTCAGCACATTTTTAATGTCCTCTATCGCATTCCAGTGTGCTGTGGTAAGGTCCAGTGTACTGCTATCGCTCTTCTTCGTGAAGTTTGGGTCAGACAGCACTGCGGTAATGGGCCAGCGTTGCTCCAGCAGTCGCTCCAACATCGAAAATGTTGAGTTCCAACGTGTAGACACATCCTGAATTAGTTCATGCTGAGGGACATTTTGCTGCTCCTGCTTCTGTTTTAGCCCAGTTTTTGCTTTGTGCCCCTTTTTGAAATGTCCCACCAGATGACGTGATGCAGCCACGGCACGACAAATGGGATCTTGTTTGAGTGCAGCGTTAATGCAGAGCTGCAAAGTGTGCCTGGCGCACCTGACGCCCTGCATCTCTGGCCATTCATGTGATTCCTTTAGTGTTTCAACACAGAGTGCCATATTAGCCGCGTTGTCACATACAACAGAAACTCTCTTTGCTTCTTGAATTCCAAAGGTGTCAGCAACTTCAGAGAGTCGCGCAGCAATGTTTATTCCCGTGTGCGCCTCTTCTATTTGTTTCGTTTCAAGCACAAGACGCTTTCCAGTCTCCATCAATGAAATGGGCAGTCACTGTCATATAGGACTCCATTCTAAGAGATGTCCACATATCTGTGGTCAAGCTCAGTGCCTCGCTGTGTTGTATTAACTCCGAAACTTTCTCTTTAAGTCCCTCATATTTTGCGGTTAGTGCATGCATGATTGTGTGGCGTGCTGGCACTGTATATCCAGGTTCCAAAACTTTTAACAAGTTCTTAAAACCTTGGCCCTCCACAACAGCAATGGGCCTCATATCCTGAGCGATAAAGTTAATAATTCCTTCCGTGATATTAATTTTCCGTTTGGATGATAAAGGAGGCTTAAAATCCAGCGTGGTCTGGGTGTGACTGGGGGATGCCTTAATTGTGGATGGGTGCGCCTGCAGTTATAAAACGATTATTAGCCTACACTAAAACATTGAAATATGGTAATTCTGATATGTTCATATAGCCTAGCCTACTCAAAACAGACAGGGCAACCTAACGCAGACAAGTTAGCTTACCGTTTTTAGGTGATACGACATGTTTGTCGTTGAGCTGTGAAATGCAAATTGTTGCTTGCATAATTTGCATTCCACTTTTTTCCCATTGTCTATTTTTATAAAATGCTGCCACACTGCCGATGTCTTTGTTGACATGGTTGAAAAACTGACTAGGAAAAAGCGAAGTAGCCTACTTCAGTCGTTCTCTCTTCTCCAGTGGGTTGGGCAAATCCAAAAGAAATGAAAACAACGGGGGTGTTCTGAAGACAGACTGTTACCTGTGAAACAGGGGTGCTCTGAAAACACCCCCATTAGCAATTAGTGCTTTCCACCTGATGAAATGAACGCGGCAAAACTGATTAAATGAACGCGGCAAAACTAATGAAATGAACGCGGCAAAAAATCGACCAATCAGAACTTTGGTCGAGCCAGAACGTATCGACTAACAATCGACTAATCGACTGGGACGTTACAGCCCTACCGGTCATCCTCTCCTTAATACAGTGCAGTCGCCCTGTCCAGTGTGCTGAAAAACACCCCCAAAGCATGATGCTACCACCCCCATGCTTCACAGTAGGGATGGTGTTCTTGGGATGGTACTCATCATTCTTCTTCCTCCAAACACATTTAGTGGAATTATGACCAAAAAGTTCTATTTTGGTCTCATCTGACCACATGACTTTCTCCCATGACTCCTCTGGATCATCCAACTGGTCATTGGCAAATTTAAGACGGGCCTTGACATGTGCTGGTTTAAGCAGGGGAACCTTTCGTGCCATGCATGATTTTAAACCATGACGTCTTAGTGTATTACCAACAGTAACCTTGGAAACGGTGGTCCCAGCTCTTTTCAGGTCATTGACCAGCTCCTCCCGTGTAGTTCTGGGCTGATTTCTCACCTTTCTTAGGATCATTGAGACCCCACGAGGTGAGATCTTGCATGAAGCCCCAGTCCAAGGGAGATTGACAGTCATGTTTAGCTTCTTCCATTTTCTAATGATTGCTCCAACAGTGGACCTTTTTTCACCAAGCTGCTTGGCAATTTCCCCGTAGCCCTTTCCAGCCTTGTGGAGGTGTACAATTTTGTCTCTAGTGTCTTTGGACAGCTCTTTGGTCTTGGCCATGTTAGTAGTTGGATTCTTACTGATTGTATGGGGTGGACAGGTGTCTTTATGCAGCTAACGACCTCAAACAGGTGCATCTAATTTAGGATAATAAATGGAGTGGAGGTGGACATTTTAAAGGCAGACTAACAGGTCTTGAGGGTCAGAATTCTAGCTGATAGACAGGTGTTCAAATACTTATTTGCAGCTGTATCATACAAATAAATAGTTACAAAATCATATATTGTGATTTCTGGATTTGTTTTTTTAGATTATGTTTCTCACAGTGAACATGCACCTACGATGAGAATTTCAGACCCCTCCATGATTTCCAAGTGGGAGAACTTGCAAAATAGCAGGGTGTTCAAATACTTATTTTCCTATATATATATATATATGTGTGTGTGTGTGTGTGTGTGTGTGTGTGTGTGTGTGTGTGTGTGTGTGTTTCTTTGTGTTTTATTTGTTCACAAACAGGAAAAATGTCCACATTCACAATAAAAAATGTTTTCTTTATTGGTTACTAGGAGTTACTAGGAGTATGCAATGGAACAGATTGTTGCCATGTATTTAATTTATTGATTCATTAATTTATTCATCTATCCATTCATTTATTTTAGCTTCTAAGATAATTGTTGCAAAACATTTTGCGACACAGTGCTTTCCCTCCCTTTCACCAGCAGAGGTCCTCGTCGAGCTCTGATTTGAAAAGCTTCGAGTAATGAACCTTTTTCTGATACAATTGTGCTGAAAGCTTCACTGGTTCAGAAAGCTTCACTTCACCATCACTAGGCGCAGGGACACAATGGGTAACCAGATCCGTGAGACAATCCACAGCGGTGAGTACATCCACAGAACAAACGGGAACACACCGGAATAGCGAAACACCAGAGGATACGGACGGAAGACAGGACTGGACCACAGGAAAGACAACCAATGATCTGACAAACACAAGGTGGTTAGCCAAACATTAAGTAGACCGGGTAATGAAGTTCAGCAGGTTGTGGTGATGAACTGATGAGCCGATAATCAGTACGCCTCACACACACACACACACACACACACACACAGAGAGAGAGTGAGACAGTGAATTCATTAACCGTGACAGTTAACTCAGAGTTGGTTGAACCTCCTTATTTAAACAGACCCCTGCTCCAGAACAGGTTATAGGTTCACAGAGTAAGTTACCATTACCTCTCTTTCAGACATGGCCTTGACTTTCCCCCACTTTCTCAGGTTTGACTTACCTTCCATTCTGAAACAAAAACCCAGAGTTCCCCTCATTTCAGGGTTAACATACTCAGAGTTTTCACTTAACCTCCTTTCTGAAACGGGCCCCTGAGGGCTGGGCTTGCTTGTTTGTTTTTTAATAATAACAAAAAGTTATATTTTTGGAAATGTAAAGCCCCTTTCACACCAAAAGTGAAATAAATAAGCATATCAAGCTAAAATAAATACAAATTCCCGCCTGTACAGTAGTGGGCGCAGTTAAAAAAGAAAACTGCCTGTGCACTACTCACGATTTCTCTCAGCTAGGAACTGTCAGTCAATAAATTGTAAACCAAAGTAACTTGAGTTATTTATTTAAAAAGGTAACTCAGATATTTTGTTGTTAATTTCTTGAAAAAAGTAATCTGATTACGCAACTCAATTTACTTGTAATGCGTTATCCCCAACAATGCTAATGACTAACTCTACTAACTCTAATTCTCCTGTCTGGTTTGTTTGTCAGACAAAACAGTGGATTCAGCGTTATGATTGGTCAGATCGCCTGTCAATCAAACTCCCGGCGAAGGCTGAAAAATTGCTAAGAAAAAAAAAAACTGGAGTAATAGTAAGTTACTTTGTGTAACATTATTAATTCGCTATTCTAAGGAAAACAAAACAGACGCAAGACCAAATCTTCTCTGATGATTCACTGAAATTGAACAGCCAGTTTGAAAGTACAGTGCAATATAAGGTACAGTTATGATTCATTTGAAACAAAACTCAAACAAAATAAAGCAGTTTGCAGTTATTGTTTTTGTCTGTCTATGGATGGATGACGTTTCTAATCGCTTTTCTAAAGACATTGTAAAATCTTTAATTCTGAAGTTCATACAATCAGACAGTAATTGTGAAATCTGAAATGGGGAAAAGTGTGAGACTACACACAATATTTTCTAAGATATGATTTTAGTGGGGTCAGAAAATAATCTTTATTTTTTATACACCAAAAACTAACTGTCCACATATGTGAACGTCATGCAACAGTGGAGTCATATTTCTGTAACCTGCTAGTATATCTGTTCTAATTTTGCAAATATGTTATGAATTTTCTTATATTGTAATAAAACAGACATTTAACAAATATATATCAACATAAATAACCATTCAAAATGACATATTATGGCATTAAATGGCAATTTTACACATACAAATTGGGTGTCTGAGGGCTGTCAAGATAATAATTATAACATGAACCTTACTCATATTTAAACAACTATCGCTTTGTGTTGTTGTTCAGATAAAATGACAGAAAAGAAAAAAAGCATTTGATAATTTTTCAGTGCACAAGAACGCCAAATAAGTACGAAATGTTTTTTTTTTTTTTTTGGGGCATACACATATCCTTTCAAGTACGATTTTGTCTGTATTATTTGTGTCCCCTTAAAAAATTGCTCTTGAGAAATTTAATGTTTATTGTCCCCCCCAACTGTTAAATGAAATTTACGCCCCTGGATATACATAGCATAACATGACATAAAAACACAACGTACCATATTGTCATCTGTGGCTTTATGTCCCATTTTACGCCTCTGTTGCATGGACAGTTAAATCATTTTGAAATAAAGCAGAATTTTGTAAAAATTCAAATGGATTTCAATTTTAGCATCATATTAAAGTAATAAAAATAATCTTTAAAAAAATCTAGATAACGTTTTCCATAATTCATACATGAAAGAAAAGAGAAAATACATTTTCATTTTGATACATTTGTCAGAAAACAAGACCTAATATCTTCAGTCATTTAGCATCTCCATTAAATAATGTTTAGATATTTGTTCTTGAAAACGAGACCATCATTTTTTTGCAGTGCATATGCTTGTACAGCTCAGAAAAGTTCATTTCTTCCTGATGAGGTTGTTGCAGATCCAATTCATACCGTCCTGAAAAAACAGAGAAAATGGAAGAAGATTTATGTGAGGGCTTACTCCTCAAACTGCTGTAATGAGGCGCAGTGGTGGTTGCATGTTCCAGTGGTTGTTTCTATGTGAGGCTTTAGCACCCCCTGCTGTCCCTCACCTGCACCCCCTCTCCTGTGACCGCAGAGCAGGCCTGGATCTGCCACACTCGGTCTCTGTACGTGTGCAGGTTCAACCCCTCGGCGATCTCGCTGGCTGGAGACGCCGTGTTTAAATCCTGTTTATTGGCAAAGATGAGGATGGGAACGCCCGCAAGGTTTTCCTCGTCTATCAGCTCTGACAGTTCCTACAGACGTACACATAGCATGCTATAAATGTATTTATTGTGTATGGTTTATCTGTGCACATAATTATTGTTTCTAATTCATGTTCCTGGTAATCTTTACTCAGAATATCTTCCCTCTGATGACGCCCTACATTTGTTCTTGTTTGAGAAGCGCTTCACTCAGATATACACTCTATTGCCAAAAGTATTGGGACGCCCCTCCAAATCAGTGAATTCAGGTGTTCAATCACTTCATGGCCACAGGTGTGTATAAATCAAGATGCAGACGCTTCTACACACATTTGTGAAAGAACGGGGTGGGGTAAAGCGCGCCACCACTGGACTCTAGAGCAGCGGAGACGTGTTATAAATGTCTTTACTCTCATTTTTTGATCAATTTAATACATCCATGCATTTCTTTTTTTAATCTTATTGACCCAAACTTTTGAATGGTGAATCAGGGTTTCACCAAACACATTTCCAACATTGATAATACAGTAATATGACATTTATGTTATCACATATCACATAATATTACATATTATTTATGAAATTATGTTATTATCTTACTATGCAGGGAAAAACTGTAATAGATGTAATTTTACAGTGAAATACCGTTTATGGAAGTAAAAAAACTGTCATTCCCAAAATTCCCTGTCTGACACTTCACATTTGATAGTTTTTAATTTTAATAATCATGTTTCTTCTTATTTTCTTTCTTATCAGTTATGCACATTACGGATTTATGCTACATTAAATGAATGTTTATTAAGTGTCCTGAGAGTCAAATGACAGAAATGCCAGAAGTCTTGTGGACTGCACTGTATGTTTTCCCATGTTTTACTGTGTAATTTAACACAACTCACCGCTAACATACAAGGGTTTGTCCCCGGAAAAATCTATGGATTGTATTTGCATTTAACTTCCTGTCTTACCAATCCTGTTTCCTCAAACCGCTTCTTGTCAGCGCTGTCTATGACATAAACCTACAGATGAACCAACAAACAAGTCTAGTTAGTTAGCAAACAGCAACACTTGACTTCTATAACTACACTCTAAAAAATGCTTGGTTAAAAATAACCCAAGTTGGGTTGAAAATGGACTAACCCAGCGGTTGGGTTGTTTTAAGCAAACATTTAACCCAACCGCTGGGTTAAAACAACCCAATTGCTGGGTTAGTCCCTTTTCAACCCAACTAGGGTTATTTTTAACCCAGCATTTTTTAGAGTGTAATGTAGAGTTCTTTGTAGTATTGTGAAGTCTTTCTAAAATAATACTCACCAATAAATCTGTGTTTTCTAGGTATTTTTTCCAGAAAGTGCGGATCTTTCTCTGTCCGCCGATGTCCCACACATTCAGTTTCATCCCATGAGACGCCACGCTCTTGATGTTAAAGCCCTGAAAACATCTTACTAGTCATCATCACCCAAAATAACTTCATTTGCAAATCAAAGAATATGTAATTTAATATATAACAGGCTCTGCATGTTACAACAGGCCCTGTTCCAAAACCTAGTGAGCTGCATACATACACACTAAAAAATGCTGGGTTAAAAACAACCCAAGTTGGGTTGAAAATGGACTAACCCAGCAATTGGCTTGTTTTAAGCAAACATTTAACCCAACCGCTGGGTTAAAACGACCTATTCACTGAGTTAAAACAACCCAATTGCTGGGTTAGTCCATTTTCAACCCAACTTGGGTTGTTTTTAACCCAGCATTTTTTAGAGTGTATGGCAGCATTTCAAGGCATCGACATGAAGGCTGGTCCAAAATCTGAGCTAGCATCACATGTATCCTTTAAAATAATCCCATAATGCATTGGAATGAGCTTATAAAAAATAAAAAAAACTAACCACACAAACTGTGAGAAGTGTAAATAAATGAAAAATAAATTCAGTCAACAAATTCCATGGAACCTTTCCATTGTACAAAAGGTTCTAAAAATCGCCTTGAAAATGGTTCTTTTAAGAACTGTTGATGTTCTGTTCGTGCTACTTAAGAACCACTTTTCCTGGCTCGGAGCTGGGTCTTTGGGTGTGGAAACACAAAGATTTGAAACTAGGCTCTGGCTCCGATCTAGCTCTAGCACTGCTTTGGTGGAAAAGGGGTATGTAAGGTACTTTGGGGAACCACAAATGGTTCTTCTATGGCATCCCTGTGAAAACCCCCTTCGGGAACCTTTATTTTTAACAGTGATCTTTTAACGTATTCTTATTGTCATGTGTCAGGTTCTTTCTCTTTGCTTCTCACTATCCTTTTCTTCACTCACTCTCCTTCCTGATTGTTTCAGACACACACACACACTTTCTCACTCGCTCGTTAGGCTCATCTTCTCTCTGTCTACCTGCACCTGTTAGTCATCTCAATCAGCGCCTCGCTGCCTTGCGATGACACCTGTTCCCACTTTTGTTTGAGTGCTTACCCTTTATCTAGTGTTTGTTCTTACTGCCTCTTGTTGGATCATTGTTTCATGTCATGCGTTACGACTGCTGCTTTCTTCATGTCTGATTTGCTTTGGAAGTGCTCACCTGGTCTTGTTTGTCTGATACAGCCTTGCGCCTAAGTTTAGTCTGAGTTCTGCATTTGCTGCAAGAGTACCTTCGCGGTCCTCTGTTCCTGACTGTGATTTATTCTCAAGAACTGCCTCCACCTCTACTGGTGTCCCGATCTCTCTCCTCTTCGAGACAGGATCATCTCAGCTGCCTTCTCAGTTTGTTTTACCAGTTCTGTGTGCCTTAACGACAGACTGCCTTGTTTATATTCTCATTAAAGACTGTTGTTATCCTGTCAACCTCTGCTTTTGGATCCATTCTTTATTGACTCTGACACTTATAGGCCAAAACCCAGAAACGAGTTGCATTTTAGCACTTCTGGTTCAATCGTCCTGAAGTCAATGTGCTTTTGTTTAAACATTAAAAACGTTCAATCAAACCCAGCAAGCAATAGTCATCATTTCTCCGTCTTGGTTAACTATAGACCCGATATAGTCCGGCTATGAGTAACCCACTTCCAGCCAAAATAACCTTGGACTTGGTTACATGGTGTTTTTGCCTAAATAACTTCAGAGATGTGTGATATTCCATCATGTATGCAGAGTCAACAGTGATTACAAGGTGTCTGGTTTCATATGTTTGACATGTTCATGTTCTAGATCAGGGTTTCTCAAGGTTTTGCCTACTGCGACCCACTTTTTTTTGGTATGCCAGTCATACGACCCACTAAGGCTGGAAATAAATAAATAACTTAAATTTTAGACATAGGCTACACCGTTTCCTTATTATAAATAACTTGGTAACACTGTACAATAAGGTTGTATTAGTTAACATTAGTTAATGCATTAGTTAACATGAACTAACCATGAACAACACCTCTGTTCAGCATCAGTTAATCTTTGTTAACATTAGTTTATAAAAATACTGTTCATGGTTTGTTCATGTTAGTTCACAGTGCATTAACTAATGTTAACAAGATTTTAATAATGCATTAGTAAATATTGCAATTTACATGAACAAATATAAATAAATGCTTTATAAGTGCAGTTCATTATTAGTTCATGTTAACTAATGTAGTTAAATACTGTTAACTAACAGAGATGTATAAAGTACTAGAGACCCAGACTTGAGTAAAAGTACAAGTGCTCTATCAAAAAAGTGACTTGAGTAGAAGTTGAAGTGCTCTTTAAGCAGCACACTTAAGTAGAAGTACTAAAGTATTCAACATTTTTTGTACTTAAGTATTGCAAGTAGTTTATTTTAAAATGTACTACTCAAGTACTGAAAGTAAAAGTACAAGTATTGTGTTATGTAGTTATTAAAGAAAGTAGTCAAAAGTTTGAACATCATATTGTTTTTATTATTTTAAATGATTAACCTAAAGGACAATCACAATGTTGTTAGGTAATTTTAGGTAATTTTTCTACACATTGTCATATAAATAACCTGAAAATATTGTAGTTCATTAAGATTAAATCTTACTAACCACTCTTACTTAAAAAAAATGGGGTAAGCACACTTATATTCTCATTTCAAGAGGTGATCTAAGTAAATTATTTGTTTGTAACACTTTACAATATGGTTTGATTTGTTAACATTACATTAGTTAACGTATTAGACTAATAACTAACATGAACTAACCATGATCAATACATTTGTTACTGTATTTATTAATCTTTGTTAATCTTAGTTAATTCTATTCTACATTACTCACCAAACAAATAAGGATTTGGCGGCCGCCAAAAACATCTCAATGCAGGAAAACTCCTGCATTAGTTGTCAGTGTCAATCTATACTACCATTAACCTATAAAACATTACTACACTATAAAAACGGCCGTGTGATTAAGCAGCTCCAAAGGAGACATGCTCTACGATTTATTTTTGGCAACTGTAGGCTATGTCATAAAATAAGAGAAAGTTGACATTAGTGATGATGGGTCAAAAACACAATTTAACGCGCTGCGTGACAGCCTTTATGATAGCCAGCTAGTTAGCGTTATGTGAACACCGCAGCATGTCGCTAGTTAGCAAAAGGGCTTACTTACAGCTCAAGCTGGTGTGATTTGTGATGATATTTGTAACATACCTTGATATGTTTCTTCAAATTTGACGGTGAATTTTTGAAGGCCATTATTATTTCACACCCTTTCGGGCGGCAGAGTAAGCACTTCATTCTATATGAATTATCCTTCACTCCGACATATAAGAACATGGACTCTAAGTAGGGCCAGGGGTGGTCTCCTTCCTCACTCTCACAGCCACGATCTCTTGAAGTTGAAGGGGTGGAAGGTGGTGTTTTTGGTTTGTCCATCTTTTAAGCTGATCAAAAGGCAGAACGGGAGCACGCGCGGTCTTCTTAATCGCTTGATTCGCTCAATGATGTGCCAGCTTCATCAAACTTGCCATCTACCGTTCTGGCAGTGGTAGGCTAATGTGGGTTTGGAATGGAATGATTCGTAACATTTTTATAATTGTAACGAGCAACGATGCAGCACATAAAAAAAATATCGGAGTAAAAGTATTAAACTCATCGAAAATATGTACTGAAGTAAAAGTGGAAGTAGGAGAAAAAAATAATACTCTAGTAAAGTACAGATACCGCCTTTTAGTACTTAAGTACAGTAGTGAAGTAGTTCTACTTCGTTACTATACATCTCTGTTAACTAGTGAACCTTATTGTAAAGTGTTACCATTCATTTCTCGAAAACACACACATTTTCAATAATTAGGCAGACTATGAGGCAAACTGATTTATTGATTTTTACTCACATTAATGTGAAATTTGAGACTGCCGCTCTGAAACAATGGTATCCAGACGCGGTGGAATTTGGGAAAGGGCCACTCGTAGTGTTGTACTCAAACTAGGGATGGGTCGCGATTTTCGAATATTCGATAGTTGATTTAATTATTGAATATCAAATAGTTTGTGCGATTATCGTCCTCAAAAAAATCCTCATGTTTTCGGTGTGGTGGTGACGCGTTCATGTGACCAGAGGGAGGCGCTGCCAATAACACACCTAAAGCTGTCAGTCAGCTCTCAGGGTGTTTATACTGGGCACGTTTGCTGCGGTCCGAGCTGATTCTTCCCTCCGCCTCCACAGCGTTGGTCTGGTTTCACACTCAACTTGAACCCTAGTGCGTTTGCGTTCATCTAACGTCATCACAAACGTGCACAGGCATGATAGGAAACAGAACGCGGGTCAAATATATTAGGCTTTTTTAAATTAATTTGGTGCTATTATGTGCAGCTGAGTAAACAACACTTGGGTTAACCGTATGTGTGTCGCTGGAAGGCGGTTTTGCTGCTTGCAAACAGACTCTTTTGAGGAGACGTGAATTGCCATTCATTTGCTGCCCTGATTGCACTCTATGCGTGAATACACTGCAGGCTCGCTCTCGCGATCGTATCTCAGGTAAATCATCAACACTATCATCACTAACATGTGTGTTATTGAACTAATGACATTGCAATCGGCTAAAACGCATGCGCTGGTTACTTTTCTTCCTGAACAAGTGCGCACCCGAGTGTTGTTTCACATTCACGTGAATCGCGGCACAGCTCCGAGAGCAACCGAACTCCGGTTGTGTGTTCTCGGGTTCGATACCTCAGTGCACACCAAGCTCTGTATGAAAGCTTTCACATTAGCAATTTTTAATGCGAACCGTGCTCCATTTCGAACTAAACTGCCAGAGTAAAAACGCCCTGAGACAACAGAAGAAGAACACATCGCCTCACGCGCACACTGTAGACGTGTGGCATTTAACGGTTGCGGTAACTTCGGGCGATGTCAAATAACAGTCATATGTTCCAGCGTTACAATAATTATATGGCTTGAGTTGATATAGCCGATTCCCTAATGAATTAAACAGTTTGTTATCATACAGATTGAGAGTGTGAATGGTCTCTCTCCCTCTCTCTCTCTGTTTATATGTGTGTAGCCTTTACATGCGTGCATGCGGGGGAGGAGTTGAGATTTTCGAATAAAAATCGAATAATTCCCAGCGATCTTCGAATATTATTTTTGCTTGAAATGCCCATCCCTAACTCAAACTAGCTGTTGTCAGCCTATTCTTGCTTTTTGTTTTCGTTGCAGTCACTGTTGAAAATCCTGACTCGCAAAGATAGGTGGTGCTGAATGGCCAGAGAAACTTCGTTGCACGATCTGCGAGTTCTGGATATAGACCTTTCTCACAACTTCCGTATTTGCGACCGGAAATATGTAATCGTCGTGGTAATCTTCTTCCGGGCAGGGCTACAGGTAAACAAATGGCGCAAGCAACAAACAAGTGTGATTGTAGCTTACCGGACTGTTCTTGTTATTCCCAAAAGCAGCCATATCTGTCGTTTCATTCCTTCCCTGTTGATGGTGGAGTTTGACGGAAATGGATTCAGGCTATCCTGCGGGATGAACGACCAAACTTCCCTGCTCATGTCCTAACTTACAAGCCTTTCAACGCAAAGCGGCATATGACGCACCTCTGTGGGGAAATATAAAACGATTTTTTTTTTAAACTAATATTTATATTTAAATATGTATATAACCATTATTAACTGAAATCTATTTAAATGTTTCTCAGGCTGTTCACTGACTACTAAAATAAACACGCATGCTTAAATGGATGTTGCCTCGTGAGTCGTCTATATACAGTATATATATATTTTTTAAATGTATGATATTTTATTTAATATATATAAAATTCACTTTTGCAAAATGCCTCCATACATATTGAGAATTTATTTTGTTTTAAAACATAACGTGATGTTAATCAACATTTTGTATTATATTGTAAACATATAGTATTATAGTCTTTTAAAATAAAAACATATATAATTTTATTAAAAGTATTATGTTGTATGTTAAAAAATAGAATTGTACACACTGCATGATGTTTAAACTATTTTGAACTGTAGCCAATGTCCGCACAAACAAGATATCATCTTGGTCAAGGAAGACGTCATGTAACGCTGGTTCTTTATAGCTACGTAATATGAGACTTATGTAAATAGGCCTAATTGTTCATTTCCATCAAATGTAATTATTTGGCAAATCCATTAGCGAAGTTGTGTAGACTCACTGATCCATTTTCTCTTGGCCGGGTATGCTTTTCTGATGTGTTGGCGCTTGACAGGAACTCCGGATCCGCAACGATTACATATTTCCGGTTTTTGTGAGAAAGGTCTATTCGTGTCTGGTTTGAATCCAGAAGGAATTCAGGTCTGTTTTCAGACGCAGTAAATCCATATTTAATATAGTCTGGGTTGTACTTTGAGTTTCCGAATCTTCTCCTTTTCTTTTAAAAAAACGGATGCATTTTCTCAAGCTAACAGGCCGTGGCTGCGTACAGTATAACAGGTCTGACATTGCGCGCTGTCGTTACCAAGCAACGGGGTAAACCGCTTACGTAAAGAGAGTAGGACCTTGTCCAAAGGAGCCGTTCGTGGCAGTGATCAATTATTGTAATAGGACAGTTTAGAAACAGCGTTAGAAAGTTACGGCAATAATGATTCAACATATCGAAAATATGAGAACACAGAGAAAGTCTCGCGACCCCCTATAGAATGATCCACGACCCACTGGTTGAGAACCCTTAAGGAAATTAACCATGGTTTTATTGTAGTAAAAATGTAGTAACCATGTTTTTTTGGCTAATTGAATACCATTTATATAACTACAGTTTTACCACAAATACCATGGTTAAACTGCGGTTAGAGAAGCAAAACCATGGTTAATTTGCGGTTACCATGGTTTTACTACAATAACCATGGTTTTTTGGTTTTATTTGTAGTAAAACCATGGTTTATTTTCGTAAGGGAAACACTGTTCTAGATGACTAGTCTATTCTTGAGCTATGGTTAGATGTCTATTAAATTTCCAAAGACAGCCCAAATGTTGCCTTGTTTTAGCCTAGATGTCAGGGTTGTGTTTGGACGGCTAATAGGAGGTTTTTAAACGCAAAATTGCTTGCTGTTATTTGGTCTAAAATAATGTTCTCAGAACATTATCACAAAAACGTTTATAAATTGTTCATGGAATGTTTTTTTCAGAACGTTTCAGTTGGACTTTTGCCATTTTTAAATGTTACTACATGTTTCAGAATGTTCATGTTTGTTTCAGAATGTTCATGTTTGTTTCAGAATGTTCATGTTTGTTTCAGAATGTTCATGTTTGTTTCAGAATGTTCATGTTTGTTTCAGAATGTTCATGTTGTTTCAGAATGTTCATGTTTGTTTCAGAATGTTCATGTTGTTTCAGAATGTTCATGTTTGTTTCAGAATGTTCATGTTTGTTTCAGAATGTTCATGTTTGTTTCAGAATGTTCATGTTGTTTCAGAATGTTCATGTTTGTTTCAGAATGTTCATGTTTGTTTCAGAATGTTCATGTTTGTTTCAGAATGTTCATGTTTGTTTCAGAATGTTCATGTTTGTTTCAGAATGTTCATGTTGTTTCAGAATGTTCATGTTGTTTCAGAATGTTCATGTTTGTTTCAGAATGTTCATGTTGTTTGTTTCAGAATGTTCATGTTCAGAATGTTGGCAAACGTTCTTAGAACATATCTTTGTTTGCTGGGAGGTGTCTAAATGAGACTCCAGATGTTGTCTGACATTAAACATCATGTAAACTCATCTACTCAATACTTTCACAGCCTCATTGTGTTTATAAGCAAAGTATTCCAACTCAAACTTTCAGGAGAACTGTTTTTAAATAAAGACATGACGTTGAAGTCATGTGACCATGGCTCGTGTAAAGCCTTTTTTCAGCTTTTCTCTTCATTATCATGATGTACAAAACATGTAAGAAACTTGTGTTGGTCATGGAGCTTATTTTCTGCAATAATCCAAAAGCCAATGGAAATATCCTAGTGGGTTTTTGTGATGCTAATGCTGCCTTCATGTGCTATTTGAATTATCCTAAATACGAGTTTCCTAGTTAAAAACTGGATATGAACGCCCTCTCATGTCATATTTACCACTGGGAAGCTCTGGGATCATTCTGATACACAAGTTCCCACTTTGGTCATAAACTTTAAACCAGTTTTTTTTCATTCGTTTTTTCCATAGCAGCTGCATCACCTTGTCTTGTCATTAAAGTAGTGCATATTTACATATATGAAAAATCATTTGAAGCATATGTTTTATACTCTGAGAGATGGTGGTCCAGTGGGTTAAACCATGGACCTGATACGCAGAAGGTTGCTGGTTCGATCCCAGCGGTCACCACCAGTGTGTCCTTGAGCAAGGCACTTTACTCCATGTTGCTCCAGGGGGATTGTCCCTGTAACAAGGGCACTGTAAGTCGCTTTGGATAAAAGCGTCTGCCAAATGCATAAATATCAGCAAAAATAGCCTGTATTTGACTGAAAATTCCACATTTGTCAGCAAGCTGATCTCGATTCTAGATAGTGCGGTGAATATGGTTGTCAATGAATCGGAAAATATAATTTTGGCTTTAATAAGATTTTCCCAATAAATAGGCCAGAATAAACCTGATGTCCTCAATGATTCCTGCTCTGTCCAATAACAAAGCACTTGCACAAACTTGTCGTAATTACGACTTCAGAAGTGGGAAGTAGGAATTTTCCAATAGCATGTAAATTCAGCATAATTTACGGGTCGGCCTATGATATGCAGCACTCAATAATTAACCAATATTTTGTAAGCTCCGGTGCTTATTCTTTTCAGAGCATCACAGATTTAGCTTAGTAACACACTAATGCCAATTCTCCCAGGGTAATTTTTATTAAAACTCTTTTTACATTTTTATTTATAAAAATTAAGTGTTCATCGGAGTGGTCCAAGATGGAGTTGTCGCACTTGAACCACGAATGCAGCCAAAAAAAAAATAGACTGTTTTTTGGTCGAAATTTTAAAATGTAACAAATCCTTCCCTCGCGGGTCAATTTGACCCCCATAGGAATGAATGGAATACGAGGAATGCTTCCTTCAGTGCACATAGAAAGCCTAAAAATACTCAAAATTCAAACTAAAAATGCTAAAACTTTACCAAAAAAGGATTTTATTATGCCTACATGTGTAACTGAATGCACACTGAGAAACTGACTTTAGGACCCAGCGGAACAGCTCATCCACTCCACATAGAGCTGTATGTCATCTAGTGGCAAGAGTTATATTTTCTTTTTTCCTCAAGAGACATCCAATGTGAGATATTTTGACCTGAATTAAAAGTGTTACCTGTGAAATTGTTATTTTGAATTTAAGTTGAAAGAATGTATAAATTACTGTTTGTTTATTTATTGATAAAATCTAGTAATTTAAAGGTAAATAAAATAAACAATAACAAAAAACGCCAAACAAATTGCATTAAAAATGTTTAATATATATTATCAAAATTAAACGAAATAAGCTTTCTGGACAAAAAAGAAGAAGTATAATTTTAGGGCTTCGGATGATTTTGACCTAGCCTGGCTCCGCCTTCCTACGTACTTCCGCTCAATTTTCATTTTCCTTCAGTACTCCGTCTGGGACTGCGGTATATTCTTAGGTTTTCTCCAAACAAATTTTTACCGGTCCAATCAGCGAACAGAGGGAGTGGCTGAGAACAGGGGGAGTGGCTGAGAACAGGGGGAGTGGCTGAGAACAGGGGGAGTGGCTGAGAACAGAAGGAGTGGCTGAGAACAGAGGGAGTGGCTGAGAACAGGGGGAGTGGCTGAGAACAGGGGGAGTGGCTGAGAACAGAAGGAGTGGCTGAGAACAGAGGGAGTGGCTGAGAACAGGGGGAGTGGCTGAGAACAGGGGGGGTGGCTGAGAACAGGGGGAGTGGCTGAGAACAGGGGGAGTGGCTGAGAACAGAGGGAGTGGCTGAGAACAGGGGGAGTGGCTGAGAACAGAGGGAGGGGCTGAGAACAGGGGGAGTGGCTGAGAACAGAGGGAGTGGCTGAGAACAGGGGGAGTGGCTGAGAACAGGGGGAGTGGCTGAGAACAGGGGGAGTGGCTGAGAACAGGGGGAGTGGCTGAGAACAGGGGGAGTGGCTGAGAACAGAGGGAGTGGCTGAGAACAGGGGGAGTGGCTGAGAACAGGAGGAGTGGCTGAGAACAGAGGGAATGGCTGAGAACAGAGGGAATGGCTGAGAACAGGGGGAGTGGCTGAGAACAGAGGGAATGGCTGAGAACAGAGGGAATGGCTGAGAACAGGGGGAGTGGCTGAGAACAGGGGGAGTGGCTGAGAACAGAGGGAATGGCTCAGAACAGAGGGAGTGGCTGAGAACAGAGGGAATGGCTGAGAACAGGGGGAGTGGCTGAGAACAGGAGGAGTGGCTGAGAACAGAGGGAATGGCTGAGAACAGAGGGAATGGCTGAGAACAGGGGGAGTGGCTGAGAACAGGAGGAGTGGCTGAGAACAGAGGGAGTGGCTGAGAACAGAGGGAATGGCTCAGAACAGAGGGAGTGGCTGAGAACAGAGGGAATGGCTGAGAACAGGGGGAGTGGCTGAGAACAGGAGGAGTGGCTGAGAACAGAGGGAGTGGCTGAGAACAGAGGGAATGGCTCAGAACAGAGGGAGTGGCTGAGAACAGAGGGAATGGCTGAGAACAGAGGGAATGGCTGAGAACAGAGGGAGTGGCTGAGAACAGAGGGAGTGGCTGAGAACAGAGGGAGTGGCTGAGAACAGAGGGAGTGGCTGAGAACAGGGGGAGTGGCTGAGAACAGGAGGAGTGGCTGAGAACAGGGGGAGTGGCTGAGAACAGAGGGAATGGCTGAGAACAGAGGGAATGGCTGAGAACAGGGGGAGTGGCTGAGAACAGGAGGAGTGGCTGAGAACAGAGGGAGGGGCTGAGAACAGAGGGAATGGCTCAGAACAGAGGGAGTGGCTGAGAACAGAGGGAATGGCTGAGAACAGAGGGAATGGCTCAGAACAGAGGGAGTGGCTGAGAACAGAGGGAATGGCTCAGAACAGAGGGAGTGGCTGAGAACAGAGGGAGTGGCTGAGAACAGAGGGAGTGGCTGAGAACAGAGGGAGTGGCTGAGAACAGAGGGAGTGGCTGAGAACAGAGGGAGTGGCTGAGAACAGAAGGAGAACAGTATCTGCCTTCAAGGAACTAAACCCTTGTCAATGGAGAGTCGCCAGACTCTCTGTACAAATGAAATGTACAAGAGTCTGATAAGACCAGGCTAATTTTGACCCACGAGGGTAGGATTTGTTATAAAGTGCAAGGGAAGCACGAGGGTTAAACTGTGCTGTTTCTATGAGTGGTTGTCGATGTAGAGCGGTCCAAATCAGAACAGGTTCCATTTCAGTTAGAATGCTAAAATAGTCTTTCAGATGGTTTCTTCCTGTTTTAGTGAGCAGTTCTTAAGCTGCAAACTGGACCTGCACCAAACCTGGACTGGAGCAAACTGGACTAAACTTGCTCAAACCACCAGTAAACTCGTGCTGGTTTATGTCGGGCTTTTGAGCAGGGATGATTTGTGTGTGTTTAGACTCACCTGTGTTGGCGTGATGGTGCTCACGTCCTCCGAGGCGAGAGACTTGAGCAGTGTGGTTTTACCAGCGTTGTCCAGACCCAACAGAACTAATCTGAGCTCCAGCTCTGTGGATCCCTTCAGCTTCTGCATTACCGACAGCAAACCCTGAGGAGCACAAACACTCACATTATTTGAGCATGCTGAGTTTCTACAGTAAAAAGTTGCACTTTTTTAATGTTATGATTCTAGAAAGGAGAAAAGGGGGAGAACAGGATCAGAAAATATTTATATTATTTCTAACATTCTAGGATCATTCACGTTTATGCTTTTACCCAACACGACTTAAGCCGCATTTCCACTGAAATTACCCGGAACAATTTGTACCAGGAACTTTTTTTACAGGAACTTTTTTCCCCAGACCTGCTCCTGTCTGCGTTTCCACTGCGGTCTAAAATACCGTGAAGATTAGGCAAATTAGTCCAGAGATGTGGGACTGCGTGTGACTGTTCCTCCCAGTCAGAGACGGACAGTAATAATTTTTTTGTGCAACACTGTCTGCCACAATAACAAGTGGAGGAGATGCATGCAGCGCTGCTTTTGCTGGTTATATATTGGTTTACTAAAGAGGTCATTAACAAAACGGCGGAAAAGAGACGAGCACTGATCCTAAAGCGTATTCTGAAAGCTCGTAAAGCTAGATTTAAAATAAGACAACGCATGTTATCATCAGCTATTACGGACATTGACCGTGAGATTGCTGAGACGACCGCGCGCCATCGGACAGAAAGAGCGAGACTGATATTTACTGAACGCCGAACGAACCTCGCAAAAGACTTTTAAAAATGCCGGTTGAAATAAAATGCTGCGTGAGCTCAACCTATCAGCATGTTCAGCTCCCAAGTCCCACCCCCGAAAGTTCCCGAACTTTGAAAAAGTACTACCTCGCGAGCAGGGCCGTTTGGAGGGGGAAATATTTACTTCATTTAGACCTCGGTTCCTGCGGTCGAAACACACCGAGTACCACCCCAAAGTTCCTAGTTCCTGGGGAAAGTTCCTGCGGTGGAAACGCGGCTTTACATTGCACTCAAGATTTACATTTATCAGTTCATGCATTCCCTGGGAATCAAACCCATGACCACCTTGGCATTGCTAGTGCCACGCTTTGCCATTTTATCTTACCATTTTATTAATGCTGCTTGGGTTTTTATTTTTTACAACCACAAACTAACATTCCCGGAACATTTTGGGAACCAAAAATTGTTAGCAGGCCTGATCATACACCCATTTTTTTACTAGTTTCAGCCCGACGCATTGGGTTGGGCATCGAGAACCGGTTCCAACTTTGAACCATTTAAAAAATAACGATGCCATTGGAATCGTTTAGAAAATTTGTTTTCGATTCCGATCATCGGTTCCAAACACGCAAGTTTTGGTTTCCATAGTGGCCACCGGATTTCCGGAAGTGCTTGCCTCGCCCGTTTGTTCTGTTGCAGCCATGGAGCTCAAAAGTGTGGCTTTATTTCACTTTAAAAAAAGCCTGGGTCGGCACAGCGAAACAGATGTGACAAACTTATTTCTTGCACGTGAAGATGCACTACAAATTAACGAGTGTAGCGTGTTTGACTGTGCAGGTCCACTGTCTTGTCTTCCTTAGGCAACCCTGCGCTAACCAACGTTATTAAAGGGATAGTTCAACCTGAAATAAAAAAAAGCCATCTTTTACTCACCCTGCTGTTGTCCCAGAGCCCTATGTTCTTCTATCTTTTTCGGACCTCAAAAGCAGAAATTAATTTTAAAAAATAGTCCTGCACACGCTCCGTCCTATTATGGCAGTGAATAGCGACCAGGCTAAAACATTACAAAAAATAAACAAATGTATCACGCAATGATACAGTGAGACGCACGCCATATCTGGAAAGTGTTCAGAGGCATACTATAAGGTTTTACGAGAGTATTATTCAGTCAAAACACTGAGCTCGGCCGTTACTCTGCGCGCACTCCAGTGTGCGCGCACAGAGCATCAACCTCCCGCAGTTTCTCTTGAAGCCAATAAGGAAGTGACATATACTGCAATTCATCGACTGGCCGCTAGAGACCGGCTCCAGAAGGAGCAGAATCTCATTGAGCCCCATGTTTAAATGCCCAACTTTACAGCAGAAGAACACATGTTTACAACCTGGTACACATTGTGGTTTTGGTCTATACGGCTAATGGTTCAAGGTTCAAGTTTATTTAACCATTTCAACAGTACATTTGATAGGAATTTGTCTTGGTATGCTCACATAATTAACAACAATGCACTGACGCCGCACACCTATACACAGACGCAGTGTTAATTTCGTTGACGAATAATTTTCGTCATAATTTTGGTCAACGACCTTTTTTCACTGACGAAAACGAGACGATAACTAAAAAAAAACTAGTGTTGGATGACAAAAACTATAACGAAAATCAACTGTGATTTTCGTCAACAAATAAAAACGAGACGGAAATGTTAGGGAGGGACGATTAGGGAAGAGATCCAGTCAGAACTGTGTAACAGATGCGCACATTTGATTTGATCGTGCTGATCTAACCGCTGGAAAACACAGCGCTGTTGCGCTTCTACAGGCTCATCCCCAATCCAGCGCTCCAGAGCGGCTCAATCAATGAATAACACACATTTATGCCAGGCAATTGCTTATGAACTAATGCTGATGAATAATGACAATGTTTACTTTACGATGTTTATATAGTAATATGTTTTAGACGGTTGTAACAATGCATATTTTATCTCCTCATCTGAACTTGAATGAGCTCCTGCAACTGCAACAGAGGTGTAGACATTTCAAAATAAGAGTCCCGGTGTATTTCGAGCTTGTTTATCATTAAAAGTCACGCATTATATATTCGTTTTTGGTTACACAATAAACTGTATTTAATTTAATTCCCATTTAATTCATATTCAGGAGGAAAGACCAGTATTTGACACATATTCAATAAAGTATCAGGGTTATAATAGTTCAAACTAAAACCATTTAAAAACTCTTCATTACTTGAAATTAAATAAATGTTAACTGAAATAAAAATAAATAAATAAACAAACTTATTTGAAGCTTTAGCTTAACCTGATATGGCCTACTAACTAAAACAGAAATACAAAGTTATAAAAAACTATATAGATGTTTTTAAAAAACAAACAAAAAAGTGAATTGAGCTCTTTTGTGTATTTTTTAATGTCAAAAACAAAATGTCAGTTCAAGTGACAGTCGGTTATGTAATGCTTAAATGCTTAATGTATTACAATTGAACTAAACTCATTAGATTTAGTCGACTAAAACTAGACTAAAACTAAAAACAATACAGGTGACTAAAATATGACTAAAACTAAATGGCATTTCAGTCAAAAGACTATGACTAAAACTAAATCAAAATTTGCTGTCAAAATTAACACTGACACAGATATGAACAACACATATTGCACATTAAGTGTGTCAACGGGTTATGGACCAGTCCACAGGTGCTTAGTGCAAGCGACACAGCCAGAAATCAGTCCACAAATGTATAACCCCAATCAACATTCAAGCATTAAGCCATATTTAAACATCGTATAGTTTGGAGGTAGGTGCTATCTCTGAAGCGTGATGTTCTGCTGGTGATGCTTCTGTATCTCTTGGCTGATGGCAGAAGAGTGAACAGGTGATGTGCTGGGTGAAAGGGGTCGGTGGTAATGTTTCTCGCCTTCCTAATAATTCTGGTGGCGTAATGTGAGGCTAGGTAGACTGCCGCCAATGATCTTGGAGGCTCTGCACACTACTCTCTAATGTTGCCCTTCATGACGATTGTGAGGGGGTGAATGTTTTTATAACTCACTTGTTTACATTATATAAAGCCTTAAAGTTCTGCATAATTAAGGGCGTGGCCACTTTGAGTGACAGGTGGATAGCCGTTTGTCTGCTGTCTGTTAGTCATCGCGTCACTTCAGCTCCGCCCACGTCCCGCCTTTTTGCCCATTTTCTGTTATCCGGGAGTGACGCACGGTGGTGTTATAGATATATATTTATAGATGACTAATTATAGATTATTAAATGTTATTTTCAAAATGTTGTCCGCATATTACAATAGTTTGTCAGCCAGTGATAGGGCTGTGTGTGACAACTGCACCACATGCGCTGGGCGGCCAAAACACTTTTTTGTTGTCTCTCGCAGCGCATTATCAAATAAAGCCTAAAGTTCTTGACCTGCAGAAGATAAATTCGCTGTTCACAACTTTTACTAGCTACAATTATTAGTTCTGGAACATCAGGAGAAAACATGAAGATATTAGAAAAAATTATGCTCTCTTTCCTGCTCGTATACATTCCTCTATTCTGTGGGGAAATATAAAACCAATATATTGACTAATATTTAACTTTCTTATATAATTTATATTACCATCATTTACTGATATTTATTTAAATGTTTTACAGGCCGTAGTATTGTTTCACTGACGGAAAATGTAGGCTATATATATATATATAAATATCTTAAACTTAATCTTAAACTTTCTCAAATTTCTTTAAAATTTTCATTATTTTTATTGTGTCAGCAAATGAATCAAACATTTAATCAAATTTAACTGTTTATTTGCTGAAATCATTCAACTGTTGTTATTTGTATAGCCTAAAGCACGATTTAAACCAATGTGTTTCATACATTATAACACATTCCAGATCGTCTTTTACAACCGACATGCGCAGTTGAACCTGCGTGACGTCAGTGTGACGTAGGCTGTAAATTGAAATAATACAATAATACTAATAATAAAACCTCCAGAAGTAAATGTTGTGTACCGGTTGTCATGACAACATTGCGTGAGGCTACTGACGGCTTGGAGTGCGCACACACAGGAACGCGCGCAGAGTAAAGGCCCGAATTGCCCACGCTAGTAGTAGTCCTAATATGACTGCTGCTAATGCTATTGCTAAACCGGTGGAGACTCGGTGTGAAACTCCATTCACCTTTGCAGCAAAGAAGGGGAAAATGCCAGCGGAGAAAGTCCCAAAACTAAATCTCATTATTGAATCAAAATAAAATGTTCCTCTGTGAAATAAGCCTGTGACATGTTTGACTCCACCCCTCAAAGAATCGGAATCGAGAATCGAAAAGAACCGAAATCGAAAGTTAGAATCGGAATCGTTCAAATCAAAACGATGCCCAACCCAACCCTTCTCATTTTCACGTCCAGGTGTGCGTTTGCCGTACAATGTCGTAACTCACTTCTGAACTACCATAGTACGATGCATCGCTGAAGAAATCAACTAGCTAGTCACGACTGTTTCCCGAAACTGTATTGTCGCAAATCTGTCGTTCAACCACGTTGGTTAATGATGTCATGCAGGTGGTGGAGTTATAACTGTTATTTATACTCAAATTATTTTGAGATCGAATTCATGTTCGATTTTTTGCTATAAATTATGGAATGGAACCTGAGGACTTCTTCTTATTTTTCTCTGTTATTTTGCTTTATTTCTAGATTCAAATAGGCTCGTCCTTACATAATAGAGCACATGCGCACTCTTCAAAAAAGTAGTAGTAGCCTAGTAGTAGAATTTTTTTTTGTCCCCGTGGGAAAACTGGGTTTGCGGCACAGTCACAAGGCACAGCATAACAGCACAGCAAACATACAGTATAATACAACAATACAATACAATTCAGTGCACTATAGATGGTTTCAATGGCAACAACATACACGCGCTAGCCTGACGTCGTCATACTAAATTCTAGTCAGAATTTGAGTCTGATACTGCTCCATTGGGCTGTGATTATGGGGCGTGTTTAAACCGAACCAGGAAAGACCTCAATTGGATAGACCTACAACCAATCAGAGCAACGGAGCGACACAAAACGTTAGTTGTCAAATGTCAACGGAACTCAACTGCACTGTGTTGCCAAGTCAACCCCCATAATTGGGGTTGAAGCGACCCCAATTATGTGATATACAGACCCAGGAATGCAAAATTTAGCAGGCAGTCCAACCAAAATAACACATATTTTACCCCACAAATGCCATTTTTCCCGGAGAACCCCCCCCCCCCCCCCCCCAGAAGCTATTGGGCTTGTTTTTGGCTAGTTTTGAGTAACGTTAGCAATTGGGCGGGTTCTGTAGTAAAAAATTGGCAACCCTGTCTGCACGCACGCCCGGAATAAGTAGACTAACGTTAGAAGAAGAAGATGAGTGTAAACGATCTTTGCCGGTGTTGTAAAAAAAGAATGTAAGGATACACAGAGTACTGACCAACACCATCATCATTTCTGAGAGAAATAGTAAAGGTGAATGCATATACGAACAAGTTCTCCGTTTAGGATTAGAACAAATTCAACCCAAGCGCCTTTGATGACGTGGATGATTACGTTACTGTTTATCATCTGTCCATCATCGTCTAAAGCCCGCCCTGACAATTTCATTGGTCCGAACAGTTTCTGTTCGGGCATAATTACTTCTCTATGGATCAATTCCAGACCGAACTGCCCGTGCAAATTTTTTTGTGGGCGGGGCTAAGTTCGTCTGGCATCCAGGCTATGCATGCGCGTTTTTGTGGCCCAAACTTAACTTCCGGTAGTCGTCCGCAAAGAATCAATAACAACAGAGGCTGCGTTATCTTTCTTATGCGCTATCATCATTCATTTTAATTGGGCAGCATTATCTTAATTTTACATGTTTTTATTGTTTCAGCATGTTTATAATAAATAATCTCTCATTTTTGTCTGCAATATAGAGTGGGGGAAACGCCCCCCTTATAGGGTTAGTTCACCCAACAATGTAAATTCATACATTAATTACTCACCCTAATGTCGACCCCAGCCCGTAAGACCGTAGAGAAGAAGAGAAATATCTTAAGTTGTGTTCCGAAGATGAACGAAGGTCTTACAGGTTTGGAACGACATGAGGGAAAGTAATAATGACAGAATACAATTTTTGGGTGAACTAACCCTTTAAAGACCGTGTAATGACGTTTTCTGTACAGTATCTATAAATGTTTGCGCGCTCGCCTTCAATCATGCAATGCATCGGAGTACATGTTTCTTTGTTTCATAACATAAGATTAATGTTGGGAAAGTTAACTTGTCGATAAAGTACACTATTTAAGATTGATTGTATATGAATGCATCACAAAAAATCCCGTGCTCTATTGCCATTAATAGAGGACAAAGCGAAAGTTGTTTTGCACTGATAAAGGCACATTTAAATATTTTGCGGGAAACATAAATCCGATCAGTTATGAATGGCGTCCACTTGCTGTGAACAAATGTAAACTCGCCCTGATTGACTGATGATCACGGTGCTCACATGTTAAAGGTCCCGTTCTTCGTGATCCCATTGTTCAAACTTTAGTTAGTGTGTAATGTTGCTGTTAGAGCATAAATAATACCTGTAAAATTATAAAGCTCAAAGTTCAATGCCAAGCGAGATATTTTATTTAACAGAAGTTCCCTTTCAAAGCCTACAGCGAACGGCCGGCTTGGACTACATCCTGGTACTTCCTTCATTAATGACGTCAGTAGAACAGTAGAACAGACTAACCTCCGCCCACAAGAACACGCGAAAAAAGGGGGCGTGGTCTTGTTGCTCTCCCACGTGGAGAAGAGGATGTGTCGCGTGGAGAAAAGGAAGTGCTGCGTTTGACTGTGTTTGTCGCCATGTCGTCGAGACGCTGTTATTTTCATCCCGGAGTCAAATCACCTTTGTTTGGCTTTCCCAGGGACGCTGTAGAGATCATTAAGCGCATACATCTCCCGTTAAGAGGCGTGACCTTTCCACGTGCGCTAAGCTGCTGTCGAATCACAACACAGGAACCGCTGGCACAATCAGAACTCGTTACGTATTTCTGAAGGAGGGACTTCATAGAATAAAGGAAGTCATCAGCCGTTTTTAGGACAGTGAAAACAGCGGTGTACAGATGAGTACATTGTGTGAAAAATACTGTTTTTTTTTACACGTGAAACATGAACACGTGTTATATTGCACACTGTAAACACAATCAAAGCTTCAAAAAAACACGAAGAACGGGACCTTTAATGCCAAGTGTAAACGCAGCCGGAATAAGTTCCTCTAGAGTAGATTATTTCTGATAACAAGCAAAATAAATAAAAAGTAAATTACATTAGACATACGGTCTAAATTACATTAGAAGCTGCTCTCGTATGACTGGATATTAATGAAGCATTAAAGGCTTTTTGGTGAGTCGCACACACTGTTTTTGCGCTGGTGTCATATTCTCTCTGCTTGATCGTTAATATTTATATCATGTTATCCAAGAATAGTACGTCAAAAATGTGTTTCTACTGAGTAGTGCGCCATACTATCCCCTTGCCAGACCGATAAACAAACACAGACCGGAAGTTTACTTCGGGCCAGGCGCGTAACCGTGGCAACGCGCATGCGTCCGATGAAACCGTCTATACATCCCTGCATCTGACTAGGCCAGCTGGACATCTAGCTTATTTTGGCTTTTTTATAAGGCTTTTTTTTTAGTTTTTGGTCAGAAGGGGTGGGCAGAAGCCTAGATTTAAAATGAGATGCCAGCGGGTGTGTATAATCACATAAGATATTATTTGCCTTTCTCATCATTCTGTCTTTGTAAATGTGTTGAATAAATGTAAATGTAAATGTGTCTTTGTAAATGTGTTCAAAAAGGTGCTTTAAATCTCTTGACAAACTAAAAGACATAAATGACATTTGTATGTATTCTAAATAAAAGATATAGGTTGTACTGAGTGTCAGCTTGCTTATTTTGCTCAAGATAAGGATTTATTAAGTCCACATGTCATGCAAACAAGAAGCTCTGCTTCTAACCACAGGTCGAGAGCTGTCGTTCCAACCACGCAAGTTTGTGACGCTGTTTGCGAATGTTTGTTGGAACAATGGTTTCGGGAAACACCGACTGGTTGAACTATGTTGATAACGACGGAACTTGCAACCATAGTTGGCTAACGATGCTTTTGGGAAACGCACCCCAGCATCACGTTGTTTAAATATCAAATGCACTGTTCTAATCTAATGGGCGGCTGGTCTGAACACCAGCTGTGTTCAGGAGCATTGTTGGAGTGTTGCTATTGTGAGGAACTGAAACGACTGACCATTGACCAACACAAACCTGCTCTAAAGTCAATAGTGCAGTATTTTTAGTGTTATTTAAAGGGGTGGTAAACCACGATTTCACTTTTCTAACTTTAGCTAGTGTGTAATGTTGCTGTTTGAGCATAAACAACATCTGCAAAGTTACAACGTTCAAAGTTTAAAGCAAAGGGAGATATTTGCTTTTAAAGAAATCAATTTCTGAGAACTACAGCAAACGTATTTGCAATTCTGTATTTGAGTGTTAAAATAGGGCCCTTTGTGTCAGAGCAAGATTGTTTTACTGGTTTTATTAATTGCAAGGCAAAACATAAATCTGATCAAAAGTAACAAACATTTGATTTGAGGAATTATGTATTTATTTATTAAAAGCATACAAAAACCTTTGTTAGCTAAAAATAAAATAATACTAAAAGAAATAGTGGCATGATACACATAACTGATGATGATTGGTGGGTGGGAGACGAGGTTGAGGTTGATAGGTTGAGTTCACACACACACACACACACACGCGATGGCAAGTCCAACGACTTCAAAGGTAGCTTTCGCAAACTGGAAGTATAAGCGCTACTCTTCCCTCGTTGAGGTGAAAGGTAAGAATGTTTATGTAACGTGCAACTTATGCCCAGGAAGAAAGAGTCTCTCCACATCTGTGGCAAGTAATTCTAATCTAATGAAGCCTCACATCATCACAGCCACAAAATGAGCGGCTAAAAACCCAGGTGATAACGTGAGCTCCACTACTAAAGGAGTAGTACTGATAATATTTACACTATATGTACACTATAGTAGGTCTACTAATAATATTTACAATAATGTATTGAATTTGATAGGTGTCTCTCACATTGTCCCACAGACACATTACAAAAGTGTACATTAATGTACAATGTTTTATAATAATAATTTATTCTATTTAGTGTCCAATTCATTCATTTAACATATTTAATATTGGGGGCATCCAAGTTATTTGACATATTTGAACATTTGAAAAAAAAAAAAATCCCTGGTAATTAGTTACTTTTATAATGATGTAACTCAGTTACTAACTATTTATAAGAAGTAACTAGTAACTATAACTAATTACTTTTTTAAAGTAACGTGCCCAGCACTGTTAAGCAAATAGCATTATGCCTCAGCAAATTTACTCTAGAACATAAAGTGTGTATTTAAGACACTGGCAGTGTATATTTGTATTCAAATTGTGTAATTGTCATTGGAGATTCAGACTCTGAGAGTGAAACACAGACCCCATTCGTGTGGCTAAGGCTTAGAGTAATGAGATTTATCTGGGTCATGTGACCCATCTCTGATTGTTATATAAGGCAATGCTAATCGTCCCAGAACACTAAATTGTACTCAAACCTAAAGCACACAGAATTCATCCAGATTGTTCAACATATATCTTTATATTTATGTATTTGGCAGATGATGTATCCAAATTTACTCGCACTTTTTAAAAAATTACGATTCCAAAAGGTGGTGTTCACTTCCCCAAAGAACCTTTCAATGAACAGTTCAGTCATTTTACTAATCTGAAGAACCTTTTTTCCACTCTTAAAGAACCTTTTGTGGTTCCGTGGATGTTAAAGGTGGAACCAATGATGCCAGTGAATAATCTTTATTTTTAGTAATTTTGGGTTAATACATTTACTTGCGTGTATATAAATGTGTTCTTCCAAAACCACCATGACCTTTAGTAATCTGGTGAAAACGATGTTAACTAGCAGAAATGGTCGTTTACTTTGGGTGTTCTGCTCACAAAGGTTGTGTGTGGTTATACTGACGCAGAGAAAGTGATAAACATACCTTTGGAGCTTCGCCCATCTTGACTTCTGTCCCGTCCCGCTGTCTTACATTCCTCTGTTGTCTCTGCAGGTTTAAGGATGTGTGTGCGCTGACAATCCCTCTCCCATATTCAGGGGGTTGTGAGTGTGATGGTTAGTTGTGTTGAGCAAGAGCAGAAGACGTGCAGAATGAAGGATTAGGAAAGACGGAATTAGTGTCTCTCTCTCCCACCCCCACTGAGACAGAATTATCTCTGACTTACTAACCCTGCTAACTAGTTCTACTGGGTTAACACTTTTTCACTAGAGTATTTCATTCATTTTTTTAAATAATATTATATTTTATGTAAAGACACATTTAGGTCACACTTTAGAGTAGGGTCCAATTCTCACTATTAACACTCAAAAAATTATACGTTGGATTTACTTCATAACTGGGTTATGTTGAATTTAATTAACACTGTTTATTTCAGTGAACTTAAGTTTTATATATAAGGTTAATTCAATGCCATTTAGTTGAATCAGGTTAACATTGTTCATTTTGTTCAAAAAAATTAAGTTCAACTATTCTAAAATGAATATAAAACAAAAAACAAAACAAGTAATCCATTTTAATTGAATATTTTTATTTAGTGAACAAACATTTACAAATGTTATCCAAAAAGAAAACATTTTACAAATCTTATTGGCTAGCCATGTTACATCCATAGTATAGTTGTTGTTTTTTTTATTAAAGGTTTTTATTTGTTATTAGCACATGCTGTACACTTGTTGTTACCGCCACAATGGTAACCTCCAAAAACACTAACATAACAGAATCTCTTTTAAATATAAAAATAAAAGAACATTAAACATCAACAAGTCTTTCAATTTTTTAATCTTGATGAAAACCCCCGACATACAATAACCTTTTATTTCAACATTTACTCTCCGTATCTAGTCCTGTGCAAAGCATGATGGGAAGGGGAAATCCTGTCTAATGCAGGTGTAAAACAACTAAAATAATGTATGTAACTCAAATGGATTAAGTAAAGTGGTCGAAAAGAATTGTGTTGGATTAACTTAATTTACTTAAGTAAATTGAACAATCGTCAAATTTTATTTTCGGCCTACTTAATGTGAGTTGGCTCTACTCAAACCAATGAATTATTTTGAGCATTAGGGTTTACAGAGCTATATTTTAGTTTAGCATAATGCTCGTACAGTATATATTATATTCATCAGTACACTTTAACCATATTTCAAAGACAATAGAAGTTATTATGAAATATAAAGATGTACTAAAGTTCAACTGATTGCCTTTCATTTAAATGTAAACTATAATACATTTTCATTGAATTGCAAATTGTGTCAAAAAGCATAAAAGGGCTGTATTCTGTCAATCCAATAGATGGCGATGTCACTTTGTAAAGAAACACGTGCCAATAGACTGAGCGCATAATGACGTTATTGTTTTCAACTTGTTAAAATGTTTGAGATTGAATGTATAATGATCCAGGAGATTGCAGATGAAAAGTGGATCTTCTATTAACCAAACAAACATTATAAACCAGAAACAAAGAAACACTGAGAACCAGGAAATACAGGCAATAGGAACATGACAAATTACAAGAGAAACAGACATAGATCTACAAGCATGGCACTCGAGACAGGACGTAACATAAAAGTCCCAAAAAAAGTCCAGTTTTTTGGGTGTAGAAATGAACCGGCTCTAGGCGCTGAGACCGAATCAGGACCTTCAGTGGTAGGAAAGCTCAGTCTCAGTAGTAGCTGGTGACGGTGTTCACAGTGCTGTGGATGTTCTCCATGTTCTGCTGTCTTTGTCTCTTCCTGGCCTGACTCTGAACTGAGAGAGAGAGAGAGAGAGAGAGAGAGAGAGAGAGAGAGAGAGAGAGAGAGAGAGAGAGAGACAGAGAGAGAGAGAGAAATTGAGACTGCATGAAATACAGTAGGACGACATGCAGATGTTTACTGGCAGAGGTCTATAGATGTACCTTGTCCTCTCCTCAGCACGATCTTCATGCCTATGGCAAACAGCATGAGGATAGCAGCCGCTCCCCCGACACAAAGCAATATAGTCACCATATTATTGCCAACTGAAAGCAGAAAAAAAACAAGAGAGACATTTGAAATACTGCCACAATGTGTAACACGGGGTGTTTCAGAAACAAGGAAGTGGAGGATCCAAATGCAGTATAGCAGTTTATTAACAAAATAACAAACATCCAAACAGCAGGAGACCAGAGTAAATCCAAACAAGGGGTAAAACAGAACTGAAAACAACTCACAGAAGGGGTGATAGGCAAACAAGACACACCTGGGAACAATCAGGAACTAATCAAGAAGAACAACTACAAAGGACTACACAACAAAAGTCAAAAAGTCCACACAAGACAGGAATCAAGCCATTTTGTCCGAAGACACAGACGTGGCGGCCATCTTGTCCGAAGAAGACACAGGCGTGGCGGCCATCTTGTCTGAACACACAGGTGTGGCGGCCATCTTGGAAACCTCTTGTAATAATATAAATATATTTACTGTCACTTTTCATCAATTGAATTGTCACAGTCAAGCCTGGGAACAAGCTTTGCCTCTACCACCTGTCGCTGCCAGTCAATGACTGTAAACACGAATTGTAAGGGTTTTTTAATGCAGTGCTCTCTGTTTGCAAACCAACAACTACAGCTCTATCCCACCAATATCAACATCTTTAGACTGGGCGACTGCTATCTGGAATCATGATGGTTCAGCCTTTACCTCGTTTAATGATTTCCTTCAGCACTTTCGAGAAGTCTTCAATCATCCTGAAGGGGTAAAGATGCTGGGGATCAACTGTTGTCTCTTTGGCAGGGAAGAAACCTGGCGGCTGAATATGCTCTCTCGTTCCGCACACTAGCCGCTCGGACTGTGTGGGTGGATGATTATCTGGCTATCAGCAGACCAAGCTCAATTTAAGATTGAACATTGGTCTGGGGAGTCTGCTCTGTATTTTCTCCTGCACAAGAGGCGTGATAAACGAGCGTAATTCAAATGACTCTATGCGATTGGATAGTCCTTCAACCAATCAGACCACTAGAAGCGTGATAAACGAGCATAATTCAAATGACTCTATGCAATTGGATAGTCCTTCAACCAATCAGACCACTAGAAGCGTGATAAACGAGCATAATTCAAATGACTCTATGCAATTGGATAGTCCTTCAACCAATCAGACCACTAGAAACGTGATAAACGAGCATAATTCAAATGACTCTATGCGATTGGATAGTCCTTCAACCAATCAGACCACTAGAAGCGTGATAAACGAGCATAATTCAAATGACTCTATGCAATTGGATAGTCCTTCAACCAATCAGACCACAAGAGGCGTGATCAACGAGCATAATTCAAATGACTCTGCAATTGGATAGTCCTTCCACCAATCAGACCACAAGAGGCGTGATCAACGAGCATAAATTAAATGACTCTGAATGTACAGGTTTCCAGACTGAGTTGCAGGGTGGAATCAAATTGCCTGCAGATCAGGCTGGGTTTACCCAGTCTAGGTGGATGACACTAAAGCTGTTATTTCGCAAGGGCTTGAACCTAGAGCTGCAATCCGAACTGGCCTGCCGTGATGAGGGGAGAACGTTAGACCAATTCATCAACCTTGTGATTCATATAGATAAACTTATTCACTCATGGAGACCCTCACGCCTGTCAGTCACAACACCATGCTCAACTCCAAGTACAGAGCCTGTGCAACAGGGTGATGCTCATCTATCTATGGCGGAGAGAAAGCATCGCATGAGACAGAGCTTGCGTTTAAGATTGAACTATCTTACTGGTACTGCACCCCTTCACACATATTCATGTGATGAGGTTCCTGTAACCAGCTAATCAATGTCTTGACTTTATTACCAACCTCTCTCTATCACAGGGCAATACCACCATCTTAACTGTGGTTAACCGCTTCTCTAAGGCATGTTGTCTGACTCCATTACCCAAGCTTATAAGACATATTTTAGACTGTATCTCTTCCTAGAGCTTTAAAGCTACAACCACCGAACTCGTCTCAGACCTTCAATCTGTTCTGACTCGCTGTGCTGTATCTTTTCAAACTGATCCGACTTATGGTTTTCCTAAAAATGAAGACTAAAAGACAAAAAATATACTTTCATTGAGGGGGGTCAAAACTTTAATACACTAACTCTAATAGAGTATTTAAGCTTTATTCATTACATATATATCACTGGAAAAGCCTTAGGACATGCTAGCATCTTGATGCTATGCTAACCACATGCTAATTCATGCGAAAGCATGCTCATTTATGCTAACAGCATGTTAAATAATGTTAAACCATGCTTATGTTGTTAAGGTTTACGTGCAGGTAATGAGCTCACAGAGACAAGGGTAGCCAGGAGAACAGGAAACAGGAACATTTAATGTAAAACTCAGGATCACGACAGACACGTACAACACAAACGAGAACCGACAAACACTGAGGGCAAACTGAGGGTTTAAATACACAGAGCAAATGAGGATAACGAGGTGCAGGTGGTGGACGAGACACAGGTGACTGACATGACTAATTACCTAAACTGGGGAGAAACAGAATCATACTCAAAACACAAGACAGGGCATACATGTAACATAACGCCCCCTCCCGAAAAGGCGCGTCCTCGCGCCGTAAAGGGAACATCTGAGGAGGGAGGGTGGGGGCTCAGGAGGAGGGCGTGGAGCCAGACAGGCGAACACCAAACAAAGAAGTCCAAAACAAAGAAAAACAGTCCAACAGAAAGAACAAGTCCATTGGGGCGTGGAAGGAGGGAGGAGCCAGTGGGGAGCCTGGAGCAGGAGAAGCCAGGTGGTGTGCCAGAAACCAGCCAGGACGAGGCCCCAGGGCGGAGTCGATGGTGGGAGGAGCCATGGAGGAGACGACTGGGAGGTAGACGACACCCTGGGGACGACCAACGGAGAAGGAGCCAGAGATGAAGCCGATGAGCCGATGAGCCCCCGCGAAGCTGATGGTCCAGGAGACCGAGGTGGCACCGCAGCGACGAGCCCCCGAGGTGGAACCGGGAAACCAGAGGACAGCGGCTGAACTGGAGGGACCGAGGACAAAGGCGGAGCCGACGGGAAGGCGGAGCCAGATGAAGCCGCAGGTGAAGGCAGGTCGACAACTGACCAAGGCGGAGCCGGAGAGACGAGGGAGCCCGGAGAAGCCGTATGGCCGATGGTGTCCGGTGGAGCCGAGGGAGGGAGGAGCCAGGGAGGCGCTGAAGTGTCGACGGGCCGGGGCAGAGTAGGGGGCACGGAGGCTGGAGGCGGAGACAGGGGAACCTCAGTGCCGGACAGAGCTGGGGGCCTGAAGACACTAGGCTGGTCCACACAGTGTGTGGGTGGAGTAGAGGGGCAGAAGGGCAGCAGCGAAGGGAGCACTGAGGAATAGACTGACTGAGGAGGTGGGAGAGGGAGGCTGGGTGGGACTTCAGAGGCAGGAGACACTGGAGAGGCAGGAGACACTGGAGAAACAGGGGTCTTTGGGAAAACAGGAGTCACAGGGAAAACGTCACCAAAAAAGTCTATCAGGTCTACCTCAAACACATTCCTCAGCTCTTCTATGTAGCTGCCAGTAGCTTCCTGCAACTCATCCAATGCGGCGGTGTTGTGGGCGGGGCTTTCCTCCCAGCCCTCGAACTCCACAATAACTCCCTCCGCGATGTACGGTGTTGCCGGCTCACGCCCCTGGTCAGACCTCGTTGGTGGTCCGGGCTCCGCAGCGATGACACACTCTGTCCTTGTCCTCGGTACAGGCTCGTCACTCGCGGGTGGCCGGTGTCCACGGTCTGCGGGGGGCTCGGGCAACTTCTCCGTTGCATCACTCGCTGGTGGTGGTTGGCTGGTCTCTGGCAGTGGGGGAGCAGGACTGGTACCGCTGTCCTCCTCAGCGGGGCCGATGGTGTGTGGCGAGTTGTTGGCTACCAGTACCCACTCCACGAATGCGGCGAAATCCTCCTTGGGACCGCCCGCTGGAACGCAAGCCTTTGACCGCTCGCTCAGGCCGGCATAGTAAAAAACACAGAGCGAGCGGTCTGGGAAGTGCGTCTGCCACGCGAGGTCCAAGAAGTCCCGTGTATGCGCTTCCAGCGGACGGTCTCCCTGCTCCAGGCAGATCAGACGAACAGCGGGAAGGGCCATGGGAAACGGGAAAAACTCAAAGAAAAGAGGAAAACGCCACAAACAAAAAACGGTTTCGGTCGGTTCTTCTGTTACGAATTACGTGCAGGTAATGAGCTCACAGAGACAAGGGTAGCCAGGAGAACAGGAAACAGGAACATTTAATGTAAAACTCAGGATCACGACAGACACGTACAACACAAACGAGAACCGACAAACACTGAGGGCAAACTGGGGGGTTTAAATACACAGAGCAAATGAGGATAACGAGGTGCAGGTGGTGGACGAGACACAGGTGACTAACATGACTAATTACCTAAACTGGGGAGAAACAGAATCATACTCAAAACACAAGGCAGGGCATACATGTAACATATGCATGTTAACAAAATTTTAATTCATGCTAACAACATATTAACAAAATGCTAAATCATGCTAGCAGCATGCTAATTCATGCAAACAACATGTTAACAACATGTTAAATAATGCTAGCATTATAATTCATGTCAACAACATGTTACGAAATGTTAGCAAATGCTAATTCATACTTGTGTTACAGTGTGTTACAAGCACCATGTTAACAACTTGTTAATTCATGCTAACAACATGTTAAATCATGTTAAAACATGTTAACAAAATGCTAAATCATGTTAACCATGTTAACAAAATGTTAAATCATGTTAAAACATGTTAACAAAATGTTAAATCATGTTAAAACATGTTAACAAAATGCTAAATCATGTAAAAACATGTTAACAAAATGCTAAATCATGTTAAAACATGTTAACAAAATGTTAAATCATGTTAACAAATGTTAAATCATGTTAAAACATGTTAACAAAATGTTAAATCATGTTAAAACATGTTAACAAAATGTTAAATCATGTAAAAACATGTTAACAAAATGCTAAATCATGTTAACAAATGTTAAATCATGTTAAAACATGTTAACAAATGTTAAATCATGTTAAAACTTGTTAACAAAATGCTAAATCGTGTAAAAACATGTTAACAAAATGATAAATCATGTTAAACATGTTAACAAAATGTTAAATCATGTAAAACATGTTAACAAAATGTTAAATAATGTAAAAACATGTTAACAAATGTTTAATCATGTTAACAAAATGTTAAATCATGTTAAACATGTTTATAAAATGTTAAATCATGTTAAGCATGTTAACAAAATGTTAAATCATGTTAAACATGTTAACAAAATGTTAAATCATGTAAAACATGTTAACAAAATGTTAAATCATGTAAAACATGTTAACAAAATGTTAAATAATGTAAAAACATGTTAACAAATGTTTAATCATGTTAACAAAATGTTAAATCATGTTAAACATGTTTACAAAATGTTAAATCATGTTAAGCATGTTAACAAAATGTTAAATCATGTTAAAACATGTTAACAAAATGTTAAATCATGCTAGCAACATGTTAATTAATGCTAATCACGTTAAAATATTTAAGCAAACATGTTGATGTTAACAATGTGTTAAAACATGGTAACAACATGCTAGTTAATGCTAGCAGCATGTTAAAACATATTAGTAAAATGTTAAATAATGTTAAACATGTTAACAAAATGTTAAATCATGTTAAAACATGTTAACAAAATGTTAAATCATGTTAAGACATGTTAACAAAATGCTAAATCATGTAAAAACATGTTAACAAAATGCTAAATCATGTTAAAACATTTTAACAAAATGTTAAATCATGTTAAAACATGTTAACAAATGTTAAATCATGTTAAAACTTGTTAACAAATGTTAAATCATGAAAAAACATGTTAACAAAATGTTAAATCATGTTAAACATGTTTACAAAATGTTAAATCATGTTAAACATGTTTACAAAATGTTAAATCATGTTAAACATGTTTACAAAATGTTAAATCATGTTAAGCATGTTAACAAAATGTTAAATCATGTTAAAACATGTTAACAAAATGTTAAATCATGTAAAAACATGTTAACAAATGTTTAATCATGTTAACAAAATGTTAAATCATGTTAAACATGTTTACAAAATGTTAAATCATGTTAAGCATGTTAACAAAATGTTAAATCATGTTAAACATGTTTACAAAATGTTAAATCATGTTAAGCATGTTAACAAAATGTTAAATCATGTTAAAACATGTTAACAAAATGTTAAATCATGCTAGCAACATGTTAATTAATGCTAATCACGTTAAAATATGTAAGCAAACATGTTGATGTTAACAATGTGTTAAAACATGGTAACAACATGCTAGTTAATGCTAGCAGCATGTTAAAACATATTAGTAAAATGTTAAATAATGTTAAACATGTTAACAAAATGTTAAATCATGTTAAAACATGTTAACAAAATGTTAAATCATGTTAAAACATGTTAACAAAATGCTAAATCATGTAAAAACATGTTAACAAAATGCTAAATCATGTTAAAACATTTTAACAAAATGTTAAATCATGTTAAAACATGTTAACAAATGTTAAATCATGTTAAAACTTGTTAACAAAATGCTAAATCATGTTAAAACATGTTAACAAAATATTAAATCATGTTAAAACATGTTAACAAATGTTAAATCATGTTAAAACTTGTTAACAAAATGTTAAATCATGTTAAAAACATGTTAACAAAATGATAAATCGTGTAAAAACATGTTAACAAAATGCTAAATCATGTTAAAACATGTTAACAAATGTTAAATCATGAAAAAACATGTTAACAAAATGTTAAATAATGTTAAAACATGTTAAAAAAATGCTAAATCATGTAAAAACATGTTAACAAATTTTAATCATGTTAAAACATGTTAACAAAATGCTAAATCAAGTTAAACATGTTTACAAAATGTTAAATCATGTTAAAACATGTTAACAAAATGTTAAATCATGCAAGCAATGTGCTACTTAATGCTAATGACATGTTAAAATATGTAAGCGAACATGATGATGCTAATATTGTGTTAAAACATGGTAGCAACATGTAAGTTAATGTTAGCAGCATGTTAAAACATATTAGTAAAATGCTAAATCATGTTAGCAACATGTGAAATTTTTTTAGCAACATACTAAATAATGCTAGCAACATGCTAATTCATACTAATAACAAGTTAAAAAATGCTAGCAACATGGTATATCATGTTATCAACATGCTAATCCATGCTAGCAACGTGTTAAAAAAACTTGTTTAACTCGTGTTAACTCGTGCTAGCTGCATGCTAATTCATGCTAGCAATGTGTTAAATCATGCTAGAAACACGGTGTTCCCTTGCTGTCCCAAATTTCAATTTCAACAATTAAATTCAAACTTTGTCTTGAAAGTTTGAAAAAACTTTGACAAGCTTAAAGTTCAAAGTTTGTTTACGTTCTCATCTAGTTGTTAGTTCATGTTCGTTAATACTTAAACTAATGTTAACAAATGAAACCTTACTGTAAAAAATTACCAACATTTTAAAATAATTTTAATATATATTGTAGAATTATTTATTTACGTTATTTACTAGTATTTTATAATATCATCATCAGCATAGCTGTCAACATTGAACATTGAAAATAAGGGAGATTTCCCGGAAACCATCCTCAAAATAAGGGATTTTTTTTTTTTTACACGATTCTTACCCACAAACTTAAAAAAAAAAAAGCACTAATCATTAACAGTCTAAAGAGTTTATAACTACACAATATATTTTGATTTTGGCCGTCAGCGTCCTGATCCATCATCGCACATCACACTCATCTACTATAAGTTCACTTCCCGCTACTTTTTCCCTCTTCCTCCTGCCCGCCGCTGCAACTGTCTTCTTCTTCTTCGATAGTAGCCTAATGCTGCGTTCACACCGGACGCGATTCGCGCGAGTGATTTACATGTTAAGTCAATGCAGAGACGCGAAATGGCATTCTGCGGCGCGATTCGCGCGAATGAGGCGGCGAGATTTGCGTGATTCGCGCGATGGGAATGACGCGAATTGAGCGTTTTGAACGCGCGATTCGCTCAAGTTGAAAAATCTGAACTTTGGCGGATATTTCGCGCCGCGTTAACCAATCACGAGCTTGCTCTAGTAGTGACGCATTTACAAGCAGAGGCAGAAATCCGAACAACAATGGAGGACAAGATAATCGTGGCCGTATGTGGATACCCGGAGCTATATGATACATCATCCTATCACTACAGGAACAGGAATAAAAAGGATCTTGCTTGGAAGAAAGTGAGTTACCCTCTCAACAAAATCTATGTCAGCCATTTCACAACGAGACTGAAGCAGAAAAAAAGAGCCAGAGCCAGCGGCAAATGTGAGAAGGACTAGCCGAGGAAAGGCGGGTCTCGCCGGGTAAACGAGCGCTGAGCGCCGCCGATCCCCTGGATCTCACAACTCCGAAAACGCCAGATAAAATGCTCAAATAGGCACTCTTTTTATAAATTAACCACAGATTTGAGCTTTAAACAACTATATTATCGCCAGAAAAAGTCTTTAAACTACGTTTTGTCACACATTAATAGTAGTATTTTTTACAAAAAAGACGTCAAGTGACCGAGACGAGCTGGCTCATATAGAAGCCCCTCCCATGACGCGAATTCGCGTCTGTTGTGTAGTTGTCACACGCGAATTTCACGCACGAATGAAGCGAGTAAACTCAAAATGTTCAAGCGTCCACCTTCGCGCGAATCACGTCCGGTGTGAACGCCACATAAGTAAGTGTTTCCCAACCTTTTTTCAGTCATAGCAGCCTTTGAGAATTTTCTCCATTTTGTGGCACCCCTTCGCATACGTTACGCTAGGGGTGTAACGTACAGATTGCTCAAGGTTCGGTTTGTGTCACGGTTTTCACAGTTTCGGTACGGTTCAGTATTTGTTATGTTCAGGGAAAAAAGGACTACTGTCAAATAAAAATAAAGAAAATAATAAGATTAAGAACAAATAATTTAAATACATTTAAATACAAGCAGCAGCACAAATAAATACTATTGAGCAAAGATACTAATAAAATAAACTAGGTTTTTTCAGGTACGTCTACATTTACATTTATGCATTTAGCAGACGCTTTTATCCAAAGCAACTTACAACTTGGGGATACATGAAGCGATTGGTCATGAAGAGTCGAGAAGCGAAATAAGAGCCTGAAATCCTGAGACCGTGTACATTGCTCAGTGTAGCACAGGCTAGAGTAGGGAGGGAAGAAGGAAGAGAAAGAGGAAAGGAAAGGGATTTTCTGAGTTTAAGTGCTCACGGAAGAGCTGAGTTTTAAGTTGACTTTTGAATGATGTCAATGATTCTGCGTTTCGGATGGCGTTGGGAAGATCATTCCACCAGCTGGGAACGTTGAATGAAAATGTTCTGGAAAGGGATTTTTTCCCCCTCTGTGATGGTACCACAAGCCGTCGTTCCTTTGCTGAGCGAAGGCTTCTGGTGGGGGCTTCTGGTGGGGGTGTGGATTTGTAGAATGGAGTCAAAGTAAGCAGGAGCTGAGCGCGTGGTGGCTCTGTATGCAAGCGTCAGCGCCTTAAACTTGATGCGAGCAGCGAGTGGTAGCCAGTGCAGGGAGATGAAGAGAGGTGTGACGTGGGTCCTTTTGGGATCGTTGAAGACAAGACGTGCTGCTGCATTCTGGATCATTCGAAGTGTTTGGGTCGCACAAGAGGGGAGTCCAACCAGAAGCGCATTGCAGTAGTCAAGTCTAGAAATAACCAGGGCCTGGACAAGAAACTGTGTTGCGAGCTCTGTTAGGAACGGTCTAATCTTCCTGATGTTGTGGAGCATAAACCGGCATGAGCGAGCTGTCTTAGAGATGTGTTCTCTGAAGGACAACTGGTCATCAAATGTTACTCCAAGATTTCTGACTGACTTTGATGGGGAAATCAAGGATGTACCTAACTGGATGGTGAAGTCATGTTGTATGGTGGGACTGGCGGGGAAGATGAGAAACTCAGTCTAACATTAGTTTTCAGGTACAGAAATTGATCAAATGTAAAATAACATTGCATATTTGACTGTATAAATTAAATATTAATCCTATTAAGCTTGCAAAAGCTATTCAATCAAGAGCAGTGAGTGTTTTGTTGTTTGACATTAAACAGACAACAAAGGGCCCTTTAAGACCTAATGCACGGATATGCGTTGTCTTTCTCGACTGTATAAAGTTCACTTAAGGCATATACAGACTATGTCTGCTAGGATACTCATCAAGATGGACATGTTGACATACTTTTTGCGTGAGTTTGTCCGTTCAAGAGCAAGACTTGAAAGAGAACTCAATATTTGCGCGCTGTGAGACGTGTACACTAGGGGTGGCACGGTTCACAAAACCCACGGTTCGGTTCGTATCACGGTTTTCGGTTCTGTACGGTTCTTGTTGTTGTTTTTTTTAATCGTTAACACTCAAGAAATTTACTTCAGCATATGGTATATATGGCTTAATCATCCACAATTTAGGATACAGTATTAAAAATTGTTATATCAAGTTGTTTCCTAACTGGCTGTCTACCGAGTCCGACACATTGGCGTAACATTTTTCATGTTAATCATATCAATTTTGATCAGAACAATGCACTGTGGCTTTAATTCAGCTGACCTGATTAACAAATTTCACCATGAAGTGTCCCGTGTGTTTCACAATCACCATATGACATCCAGCGCTGTAAAAAAATAACATAAAATACACGAAAACACAACACTGGCAGAAGTTTTTGCCCAAACTTCAAAGGCATGTTTAAATTATTAAATCTAGAAGCATCTTAACTTTTAAATGTTACATTTATCATGTGAATTACTTATATACAACATATGCATGTGTGTATGAGACAGAGGGGAACACGGTCGCATCTGCAGCAGATATATGCTGCCCATCATAAATCAAAGCACGAGACAGACAGGGGTCGGAGGAGAACACCGGAAAATGTGACAGAATGGACAATATTTGCCTGTATTTGCAATCCACGAGCCGTGGTTCAGCTGCGCGACTCGCGAGACAAACACTGCCAGTGTGTGTCTGCGCAACGGGCACGCGCGGCTCCCGCTCTCCGCACTGCATCCCTGCTATATGATGCTAGCGCATCCTCCAACTTTGGGCAGCCTTCCTTATTCTTCCCACTTTCATTTATGTGACGTGACCTGCAGCACTCCACTTTTACTTTACTGTATGTCCACACACACACACTCCTCTTATTTCACGCGAAAAGGACACCCACTGTATGAGGTAACATATGGGCACGAGGATACCTTGCGCATGCGCGAACCGTGCGACGCACACACTCCGAACTGAGACAAGCGAACCGAACGGTTCGGTTTTTTTCCATTTACCGTGCCAACCCTAGTGTGCACGCTTTCGGATGAGTGCACTGAGACACGTTTTCTCACAGCGCGCGCGACTTCTCATTCGCGTCTTCTGGCGCTACACCTGGGTGATGACGGCGAAAATGACTGGTCATATTCAAACATACAGCATGCAATGAACTAAGTTTACAAAGAGAGAATTATTTGAAAAATTTGAACAAAAAAAAAATATTTTAAGGACTTTTACACGGCACCCACGCTCTCGTCAGACGGCACCCCGGTTGGGAAACACTGGCCAAATCTACTGTCTGTGTACTGCCACCTGCTTGACTGGAGGTCTAGCAACCCAAGTGCAAGCCACTTCACAGACACAGATAGTTGTGTGTTCTGAGTTAACACAATCAGAGCGTAAAATATTTTACGGGAAAATACTAAAATGGGAAAACAGTGGGAAAAGAGCTAAAATACGTGAGAAACCCGGAAAAACAGGAGGGTTGACAGCTATGATCATCAGTGATCTCAAATGTGTCACAGTGTCAAAAAATATGGAAACGATCAGAAATAATGAGCAGTATAATCACCTGTTACGGTGATGGTTAAAGTAGAGTTGAAGACCCCACAAACACTTTTAACATAACAGACGACGACTGTGTCCTTTAAAATTGACTTGATCTGAAATGTGTCTTTATCTTCTTCTAACTTCTCCTTGTCCTGCCATATGATGGAGCCATTGGGAAGATTATGACGGCAGGTCACGGTCACGTCTGAAGTCTCCTCGACTGGGAGGGTTAAATTGAGTAGGCTTATGGTCACATTAAAATCTGGGAAGGAGAGCAAAAAGTCAAAGGCCATCATACATTTCATACATTACAAATGAGATCTAAAAGATGGAAAAACGTTCTTTTCTACATTGATTTGATCAGTGTGTTTCAGGGATTAATTGTACCTTTTAACGTGCAATTTTGTGGGAAACCTGGGGAAACGGAAAATAAGAACAGACTCATTTTCATAAACAGCATTTTTTTTCTGTGTATATATTTTATGCTTCTATATTTTCATACATTTGTGATTTGTAGTTGATTACATAAAAGCTATTCTTAAAACATGTCCACTATTTTTTGTATTATATACAAAACCAGCTGCATTTGAATACAGTTTCATTTATTTAATAAGACGAAATGTAACTGACCATTGGTGCAGTTATGTGACGAGTTCAAAGCACAATTCCAACATTCATCCAGTTTACATGTTTCAGATTGTCCAAAGCCTGGACCTGCAGAGAAAAAAAGAGAGAGGATGAAATATACTGGATTAAACATTAGCCATACAATATTTAAGTGGAAATCATGTTGTTTTCTTGCTTTTATCATATAGCATTGGTAAACATTAGGGGTGTAACGATATTCAAACCGAACCGAAAAACCCACGGTTCGAACCGAGCGTGCCCCGCCCCCTGCTGCTCCAGCCCAGCTCTCACTTCACCTTATGCCACAAAATTATTCGATTATTAGATTAAATAGTAATTACTACACTTTAAACACCTAATAAGAGCTGTATATTATTATAATAATATTATTTACTAAGTGTACATTAACTTTTGTCTTCCAAGTGCACTGTGATCACTCAAGCTCATGGTGGAAGGACAAAGAGTTTCCCCAAAATGCCACCTTGGAGTCCCAGAAACATCGTCATTTTCGTAGCTTGTTGCAAAATAAACAAATCTCTCTCACTTCAGAAAACCGCTTTCCTGGCCTGTCAGCCGTTAAAGGTGCACTATGTCATTTTTTTTCTCAGTAAAATATAAAAAAACCACTAGGCTAGTGTATTATATTATGTTCAGTTGAGTACTTACAATATCCCAAATGTTTCCAGCTATTTGTAAATCGTGAGAAATTGCTATTTTACCCAAGGAACCGGGACGTGTGAGGGAGTCGCCTGTCAATAGACCCTTTTCACATTTCTGGGTTTCTCAGAGCGGAAGTCGTCATAGTTGGGTTAAATATTATAGCTGTGAATGAGAGAATACATTAAATATTTTTTCTGTGTGCCCATTTGCTCACATAGCAAAAGAAAAACGCCACAGTTGTGATTTCACAACTTTCAAAAAGAGGGAAAAAATAGAGTGAGATTGAAAACGGCAGTGAAAAGAGAGAAATATGTTCATTTTTATCATCACTCCCATAGACGCTATTACTAAACACCCTCACAGCAGCGGTTACTTTTTTATTGTAATTTGATGCAAAAGTAATACAATACAAAGTATTAGTGTTATAAATGTACATATATTTAAAAAAAAAAACACTGCAGGATTTACGATATTGATGACCGTTAAAACGCGTCATCACAGTCTGTGAAAAGGGTCTATTACGTCATATCTGCCTTCCCCTCGGTTTCCGGTTTTATTCTGCAGAAACGCTTTACTCTCACTGCAGTGTGAACTGCAGTGTCATAGCAGCGGCCGAGAGAACGCACAGAGTAACGTCATCACATCATCAACACACTCAGATGTGTCTAATATGATCAACAGATCTGCGTTACCTCACACTCATGACCGGAAAAGCTGAAGTGGCGACTGTGCCATAATAAAAGTCCGCTGCTCGTGAGGCGTGTGTTGCGCTCTTCTCATTAACAATCGCTCCAGCGGTTCCTCAGCTCCACAACAATCGCTCCTGCTTCTGCTTCAGACTACAGTAACGTTAATAATCTCATCCATCAACATGATTTCTGCCCGAGTCCTATCCCGATTCTTTCCAGCGGCTGTGAGGTGAAGACCGCATCTCCCATGAATCCGTGCTCAAACTTGGCGTCATCAAACTACGCCTTTGTTTTGAATAGGCGACCTCTAGTGGACGGAAAAGTGACTTAGTGCAGCTTTAAGCCTTGTTTATAGCCTCGAGCGCGAGGGTGCGTGCAGCAAAAATGGCATCATCGCGGTGTGGGCGGTAGTGCGCGTTGAGTGCGTGAGACCCCATTTCGCGTGGCGGTGTGCAACAAATTTTTTGTAACTTTTCGTGCGGCTCTGTCACAAGTAATAATATTTTAGTTTTCCACGATTCTTTTGTAGTGTGATTTTTGGTGAAGTATACTAAAAGAAATATCGTCACCTGTGTACATTACTTCTCACCGCTGTTTCCTAATGCTTTATAGAACCGAGTCGCCCTCTGACATTTCAAAGAATAGTACAACGGCGAGCGCGTCAAGTATAAACGCCTCAGTCAGCGGAGGTAAAATTTGTAATTTTTACTGTTGATCACCAGGTGGCACCATTAACCCTTTAGATAGGCCTCTGCAAAAAAAAGTTTAGTTTCTGGCCTTTATTTGGAGTTATATGGAGTATAACAGCATATTATAGTATAGTAATATAGCACATTCTGTGTGTGTGTGTGTGTGTCACACAAACTTGGCAATTAAAGAGTAAAAATCCTGGATTTTTTTTTTACATTTAGTAGTTTTGATCAGGACTGAGGTTGACTAATAGATTTATGCCAAAAAAATGGAAAAAAAATAGTTATCCGGTAAATTTTTACAGCAGTTTAATTTAGTGGATGTTTTCATCCACGAAGATAACGAAAGGGTAGTGAATTTGCCCACAGTGTATCGTTGAGTTTGTGAACATTTTCAAACCATTTTCCCAAAATATGTGTAAAAATAAGATTTGTCACCAAAAATCATTCCATTTGCTGAAACACAGAGAAAGTTGTGGCCAAATTAAGACTCAAAAACACCCCATAGTGGATGAAAATGTCCCAAAGAGCACATAAGGGTTAAATATATATTTAAACTTAATTTATTTCAGCTATTTGTCAGTGCATTTCTGATTTTCATTTAGTTTGATTAAAGCTGCACTATGTCACTTTTCCGTCCACTAGAGGTCGTCTGTTCAAAACAAAGGCGTAGTTTGATGATGCCAAGTTTGAGAACGGATTCATGGAAGATGTGGTCTTCACCTCACAGCCGGTGGAAAGGAATCGGGATAGGACTCGGGCAGAAATCATGTTCATGGATGAGATTATTAACGTTACTGTAGTCTGAAGCAGAGCAGGACCGAGTGTTGTGGAGCTGAGGAACCGCTGGAGCGATTGTTAATAAGATGAACGCAACACACGCCTCACGAGCAACGGGACTTTTATTATGACACAGTCGCCGGCGCCATTTCCGCTTTTCCGGTCATGAGTGTGAGGTAACGCAGCTCTGTTTGTCATATTAGACACATCTGAGTGTGTTGATGATGGGATGACGTTACTCTGTGCGTTCTCTCTGCGGCTGCTATGACACTTGTTCACACTGCAGTGAGAGTAAAGCGTTTCTGCAGAATAAAACCAGACCCGAGGGGAATGCAGATATGATGTCATCGACAGGCGACTCCCTCACACGTCCCAAATCCTTGGGTAAAATAACAATTTTCTCTTTGGGATATTGTAAGTACTCAACTGAACAAAATATATAACACTGGCCTAGTGGTTTTTGGATATTTTAAGCTAGAACAAAAACGAATAACCTAAACCTTAATAAAACTACCCTTAAAAATAATATTTTCACTACGACATTGCATATGTATATTTCACAAGCAATTACAAAGAAAACGATTGGCCAAGTAACACATTGGGCCCTATCTTGCACCCAGCGCAATTGACTTTGTACACCGACGCATGTGTCATTCCTATTTTGCACCCGCGCAAAGCGCGCTTTTCCCTCCACAGAAGCACGTCGCTAAACTAGTGAATGAACTTGCGCTCCCTGGGCGGTTCAGCGCAAAAAAGGAGGCGTGTTCCGGCGCAAACAATCCCTGGTGCTATTTTGCTGTTCCATTAAACAATTGCGCCACTGACCAGAAAAAACCTAGTCTAAAGTCAGTGGCGCGTTGCGCGTTGTTCATTATGCTATTTTAAGGGTGCATGCTTGACCATAGTGCACAACGCGCATACACTTTGCTCATGTAATCTACACAGATGCAACAGTTATTTTTGCAAATCATAAATTGTTACACTAAAAAAATATTAACACATGAGATGACGGAAATCATTGTGGTGTGCCACGAAGATGTGAAAAAATAGGCATAAATCTAGCTTACAAATTATTCAGGCTAATTATTTATTTAACCGACGCTATTTTGGGTGGGTTTCTCCCATCCCCATACAACACAACTTCTCTGTCTTTCACTGCTCTTACAAGAACATCAGTCTCCTCGGCTGTGAACCGCTCCTGGCGTGCGCCTGGTAAATACGCCATAATAATAGCAATCCATAATGGAACTTGCGCACCTGCTTTTAAAGGGAATGTTGAATGACGCTCTGATTGGTTTATTCACGTTACGCCCAAACCACACCTATGAATAATGAAGCTACTTCAGACCAACCCATTTTAGATTTGCGCCGGGCGCAAGAGCCATTTATCCCGCCGGGAAAATAGCAACAGCGCCGAGACCCGCCCACAAAGTTACTTGCGCTTTGCGCTTTGACACTTGCGTTTCAGATCGTTAAAATAGGGCCCATTGAGTTGAACATGAAAAGACTGAAATCCTATTTTTTTTGTAAAAAAGTGCGGCAATAATCTTTAAACCAAATTGACTAAAATTTTAACTAAAATGTAAATGTATGTTGTGGCGAGCAGCGAGGCTGAGGGACCGTGAGAGCGGGACGAGGCCGCGGTCATTAGTGTCTCATGGAGGAGTGACAGGAGTATAAAGGAGGAGCGACGACAGTGAAGGACTAGAGAGGACCAGACCTGGATTACGATTTGTGTTTTGTTTACGCTATGTGTGCGCGGCAGTCGTCCGTGAGGGGCTGCCGCGTTTAATTTCCTTTTGTGTTCATTTATTTGATTAAAGTGTGTTGAACGTTCCCCGGTTCCCGCCTCCTTCTTCCCACACGAACTAACGTTACTACATATGTATATCAATGATACTAAAATAACACCTTCGCTCACTGGAGCAGTGGATAACTTCGGGTTCGGTTCCATTCGATCAGGCATAATGGAATTGTTTTCTTGTCATTGTGTAAAGTATATTAAACTAAGTGTCTGACCAGAGCAGATCGAGAAATACTTACAGAGATGAAGAAGACAGGCGGTGATGAGCAGCATTTCACCAAACACTCCCATGATCCCCCGTCCTAACATGACAGGAATATGATTCAAGCATTAAAAAAAGTCAAGAAAGATATACGCAAGTCATTGTTTATTTTTCTCAATGTCTACTCTTAATTTTTTTTCACTTCATCTCAGGGACAGCCCAAGTCTTTATGGGGCCCTAAGCAGAATTTTATTTGGGGGCTCCTCAGTGCCACCAGTACGATTGACTATTGTCAGTTCTTAATAATTCGCACACCTATTATCAGTTTGATTAGTTGTAGCTGTTTTGCTTATTTGCTTGTCATGTTTTTACTCTTACACAGTTTTTAATTGTAACGGTAGCAAACCCACACGAGTGGTCAGATGTTAAGTGAAGTTACTAAACGTAATTTCGTGAGGAAGTACGCCCATCTAATCTTCCAATTAATTCCAAGGTATAAAACCAGCAGCTTACCTCTTCCCATTGTTAGTTCTTGCAGCATCCCTCCTCCTCCCCGGCTCCTCCCTTTTGAACAATTTTTCCTGTTATAGGGGGGCAATCGGAGCTCGGGTAGAAAATCCTCTCCGAGCCCCTCTATAGCAGACAGCAAGCCAAATCCGTTTACCACTTTTACCAAGATTATATGGGCACACAAACTCATGAACTTGCACTTTAATATTCTAAGTTTTACAGTTCAGACTGGGATATGTATGATTTTAAAAGAAGTCTCTTATGCTGAATATGCTTACAATTTTTCCACCAGGATTCTTTGATGAATAAAAAGTACAATAGAACAACACTGATCTGAATAACAAATCATCAAATGCAAATCATCATATGAGTATGATTTCTGTAGGATCATGTGACACTGAAGACTGGAGTAATGATGATAAATTCAGCTTTGATCACAGGAATAAATTACACTTTACTATATATTCTCATAGAAAACAGCTATTTTAAATAGCAATAATATTTCACAATATTACTGTCTTTTTTTTTTTACTGTATTTTTGGTCAAATAAATGCAGCCTTGGTGAGAAGCGACTTCTTTTAAACAAGAAATGTTGATGGATTTCTTTCAATTACCGGGCAACTGACGAGTGCTTTTTCTCGCACTTTGAACTTTGAACCCTGGCTAACAAGCCAAAGAATGGTGTCCAGCCAATGGCGCTGCAAGCTCGATTGTTAGAATCAATCTTTTTTTTTTTTAAAGTGCAGTTTATCTAGAAATAGTTTTAGTCAATTTCGCGATTTCTATAAAGTAACATGCGGCAAGTAATTGAATGTGCTCTTGGGGGCCCCCTGGTGGCCAAGGGCGCCCTAAGCAGCCGCTTAGTTCGCTTATGCCTTGGGCCGGCTCTGCTTCATGTACACACCAAGCATGGGCGTCAGTTTGGTTTTAAATGTGCTGGGGACAGAGACGCATTCAGAAGTGCATTTTCAGAAGTGCTGGGTACAATGTGATGCAGTTGCAGCTGGTGATAATTATTTGGTCTTTACTTTTATCTTTTTACACATTTATTTCCCACGTATAATTGAATGAGGAAACGAAAAACAAAAGAAAACAACAGACTAGCATGTTGACTATTTGAATATCAATTTTGCTCTCCTTTCTTTCTGGCCAGCAAATTTCTCAATGACTCTCTGATTAAAGTCAGTCATCTCAGTAGTGTCATGACGTTTGCATTGTTCAGTCAGATATTTGAGGTCTCTTACCCCCGTTATTGTCCACAAAACTTCAGTACCGACACTTTGAAATAAAAGACAATAGCAATAAAGGGCATTGCTAACAACACATCCAGTCAGCCACCTCCGTTTCTCATAACAAGCGCGTGAAGCTCCGAGTGCAGCTTCGTCCTCTGTCACTGGCCTGCTGCTGGATTTGTAAATCGCGTTGGTCCGGTTCGGGATCCTTTATCCTTTTTTTTTCTTCCAGCGAACGCCTTGTGAAAGAATTTGGTTTAACTGCTGCCATCTCTACGAAAGTAATCATCCTAGCAAGGTTTTGGCAGAGTCGGAGTGACGATGTCGCCCGCGCACTTTCGCTTTAGTGGCCAAGAGGGTAAAGTTGAATGACAGGAGAAACAAACAAATCGGATAAAATAACACGCATCCAATTCTGATTCGCCAGGGGCACAGCGACCTGCGTCCGGAGGAGGATCTTTAAGAAACCAATTAGAGACCAGCTTCAGGTCACATGCTGCCTGTAGATTTTTGGACTCAGATAGACATCCATTTGTCCGCCGTCCCTCGCCCATGAAACCGCATGAAACATTTTGAAGAACATATAAAATAGTTAAGCGATCAAAGCCTTTTTTCACCAAGCTGATTGGCAATTTCCCCGTAGCCCTTTCCAGCCTTGTGGAGGTGTACAATTTTGTCTCTAGTGTCTTTGTTCAGCTCTTTGGTCTTGGCCATGTTAGTAGTTGGATTCTTACTGATTGTATGGGGTGGACAGGTGTCTTTATGCAGCTAACGACCTCAAACAGGTGCATCTAATTTAGGATAATAAATGGAGTGGAGGTGGACATTTTAAAGGCAGACTAACAGGTCTTTGAGGGGCAGAATTCTAGCTGATAGACAGGTGTTCAAATACTTATTTGCAGCTGTATCATACAAAAAAATAGTTAAAAAATCATACATTGTGATTTCTGGATTTTTTTTTTGATTATGTCTCTCATAGTTGCATGTCCACTACGATGACAATTTCAGACCCCTCCATGATTTCTAAGTGGGAGAACTTGCAAAATAGCAGGGTGTTCAAATACTTATTTTCCTCACTGTATATTTCTGGAATTTCGATGGGGGCGGCGCCCTAGCGCCCTCTATTGACAAGCCGCCACTGCAATGATGCATTAATTTTTTTCTCTCTTTCGCGCAGGTCATGTTTTGAAAGACGATGTCCTGTAGCTTACTAATGTAAATAAATCAAAATGTATACAAAAATCATGTGCTGATGTACGACTCGTTTTATGAAGAAGAAAGCCATAAGTTTTCAAAAAGCATTAGACATTTGATATGACCCACTAATCTGCTTCATAAGTACCATGTTGACAAAATGACATGGCCATGACGTGGTTTAATGTATCTAAACAATGATTACCAAATTTCTCTCTCATTTTGCTCCTCATAACCACTGAAAACAGAAAAATTTCCTCGCTTTACATTCGCTCTACATTATCCCGCTTATTACATGGCTACCCACCAAATTAATCAATAATTTGACACAAAATATTGATTTAAAAAGGAGTTAATTGATTTAAACACGATTGTATTGCTTCTGCTAAAGAAAATATTCAGTTCAGTCTCTATGGTTCCTGCCGCGTCCATAGCAACGCTTTGTTTTTCATGGCAACGGTGTGTTATTAGCAGCGGTCTGATATCAAGAAATGTAACACACCGCATTATACAGTGGAATTCAACCAAGCCAAGTAATAATTTGATTTAATTCCCAGTACAATTGACCATATGGCCATATGTTGTATACCACACAACACAACTTCTGCACTACAAATTTTGGCAAGATTGAAAAAGCAAAAATACGTGTCGCACAGATGATCACACCATGATCTGACTGCTCTCAGTTCACAACAATATGCATCCATCCAATCTACATCAGGCATTTTGACCAAAACTTGAAAGTATCCAATCCTCATCATCATCATCATCATCATCATCATCATCATCATCATCATCATCATCATCATCATCATCATCATCATCATCATCATCATCATCATCATCACAACTATTCCAGAATTCAGCAATAGATTCAAGCAATAATTAAACAAGATACTGACTACTCCACGATTATCTCCACCAATGCTTGCTGGCTGTACGAACGCAAACCGTAACTAGCTAAAGCAGCAGAACGGCTAAATTGAACTTGAGGTTTTCAAAAAAAAAAAAGTGGTGGGTACAAAATGACTCTGATGGGTACGCCCCCCCCCCCCTCCAAAATCGACGCCTATGACACCAAGACCAATAATTATAATGATAACTACACTATATTGCCAAAAGTATTGGGACACCCCTCCAAATCACTGAGTTCAGGTGTTCAATCACTTCATGGCCACAGGTGTATAAATCAAGCACTAGGCATGCAGACGCTTCTACACACATTTGTGAAAGAACGGCTAATTTAATTTAATTAAGTAGTCTCAAAGTGAATTTTATATGGCTTCCTCGACATGATTCAGGCATTTAATTTCATATATTATTCATCCACTTCAATTTCATATATTTTAATAGAATCATAATACTGCACTAGCAAAAAACTTTTAACTAGTAACAGCACACATTAGCATCTTAAAGGTGCACTATGTATTTTTTTCAGTAAAATATCCAAAAACCACTAGGCCAGTGTTATATATTTTGTTCAGTTGAGTACTTACAATATCCCAAATGTTTCCAACTATTGGTAAATTGTGAGAAATTGCTATTTTACCCAAGGAACCGGGATGTGTGAGGGAGTCGCATGTCGATGACATCATATCTGCGTTCTCCTCGGTTTCCGGTTTTATTCTGCAGAAACGCTTTACTCTCACTGCAGTGTGAACAAGTGTCATAGCAGCCGCAGAGAACACACAGAGTAACGTCATCACATCATCAACACACTCAGATGTGTCTAATATGATCAACAGATCTGCGTTACCTCACACTCATGAGCGGAAAAGTGGAAATGGTGCCGTGACTGTGTCATAATAAAAGTCCTGCCGCTCTTCTTATTAACAATCGCTCCAGTGGTTCCTCAGTTCCACAACACTCGGTCCTGCTCTGCTTCAGACTACAGTAATGTTAACAGTAATGCATTTTCAAAGATCCAACATTTTCAGTCAATCTCGTGTCAATTAGAGATTGTACCTGTAGAGTAGTATTGCATCTTTCATATCTCTGAAAAGTCTTTAGTTTTATTATATTTATAAAAAAAAAGATACCCTGTACAGAGTCTTTCCGAAAAAAGCAGAGCGGCTGGAGGCGCATCGTTCGGGCGGATCTAAAGAATGACGAGCGCGAGCAGCTATTGCGTTGAGCTATGCATGTTTACATAGAAAAACAATGGAATCGATAGCTAACAACACAAAGACATTTGAAGCAGTTTTACTGCTTCCAACACACGACCGTGAGCCTGAATCGCTGGGACCGCTCCATCATTCAGTATTAGACGAGCTACAAATCCGGAGTTGAACTGGGCCTTTTTTATAAAACATTGTCGCTGAAATTCAGGGAACAAACAAACTCCATCCACTGTCCCATTAACGCTGGGTTCTTTGGGAAGCTGTGCAGGGTTGTCTTGCCCTGACAACCAAAAACACACTTCTTTGGTGACATTGTTGATTTCATGAAGTCCTGTGACTGCAGTGCAGACGGCTTCCCTAAAGCGTTTGCTCTCTCGCTCTAGTCGCGCGCTCGCGCCCGGGAGAAGAGCCCGTACAGCCCGTACAAGGACATTTCGCCCCATCTGATGTCATATACCCATACTCGAAAAGAACTTTCCAAAACTTCTGAGAAACCGGAAGGAGTATTTTTGGTACAGAAATACTCCATCAAACATCCAACTTTTTTTTTAAAAACTTTGTCCATGTTTAAGATGGGAATCCAAGTCTTTAACAGTGTAAACAACTCAGTATGCATGAAACAGCATTTCACCCCCCCTTTAATAATTTCATCCATCAACATGATTTCTGCCCGAGTCCTATCCCGATTCTTTTCCACCGGCTGTGAGGTGAAGACCACATCTCCCATGAATCCGTGCTCAAACTTGGCGTCATCAAACTAGTTCAAACTACCTCTAGCGGACGGAAAAGTTACATAGTGCAGCTTTAAAACCTTTAATATTAGGTGTGATTAATCGTATTAATTACAGAAAGAAATGTGATTAATTCGTAAACATTTTTTTAATCGATTGACACTAAATTAGAAAGATTTTAGAACTATATCTTAATCGTTAAAGCTCTCGTGAACGTGACTTTACCTATGTGAGGTTTTGTTTTAGAAGCGGTTTCTAGCGGCTGGAACAACAACACAAAGTATGGCAATGATAATCTCAGGTATTGTTTATGTGCTTTGTTTAATGTTAAAAGTGTGTAATGTAACTTTGAATATCATTTAGAGCTCCCAGCTTTGTAGCCGTACTAAAAGTGATAGGCCTACCTCAGATCGTGAAATTAAACATAAACAAGAACGTTCAAATGCTCAGCAAACAAGTGTAGTCTATGAGAAAGATTGTTTTAGTAACTCCCGCCCACATGCTGTTCTGATTGGCTGCGGTTTTTGATTGACACGCATCTCATAGTTGCATCTATAGTGTGGACAGCTGGACTCTTATTGTATCGCGTCTGGTTTGGACACGGTGTTAAGTATAAAAATAAAAATAAAACCTGTCATAAGAAACTAATAGTAGATTTAATAAAATAAAATAAATATAGGAACTTCTGAAGTAAAGAAAGCTGTATTAATCTTCCATTTTATTACACATGGTATTAAAACAGAATCCCAAATGACACATACAATCTCTCTTTTATACAAAATCACTAAAATGCACATAAAAATATTAAAAGTACTTCACCTGATGTGTTCTGCATGTATGCTTCAGATGTGATCAAGCAGTCAAGAGTGAGAGTCTCCATCTGACAGCAGAGCTCTGTTCATAGACTCATATTTACTGATATACATGCAGATAATAATGCAAATCACCTTAGTGACCCTGCAGGCACCGGAATAGCTAGCTATATACAGCAGACTGCTTTGCTTAATATGATGCAGGAGGATTCTAGCGAACACAATCACATATGAAATCAATTGTTTGGTTTTCTATGTTTTAATTTGACGAGTGAATCGAGAGTTTTTGTTTCAGTACCATTTGTATTAACATTTCAGTTGTTATATAATTTCTATAGGCGATATTTATTTAGTACATGGAATATAAATAGTATTATGTAACCGATCAGGCATAACATGCAGGTGAATAACACTGATGATCTCTTCATCACCTGTTAGTGGGTGGGATATATTAGGCAGCAAGTGAACATGTTGTCCTCAAGGTTGATGAGTTAGAAGCAGGAAAAATGGGCAAGCGTAAGGATTTGAGCGAGTTTGACAAGGGCCAGATTGTGATGGCTAGACGACTGGGTCAGAGCATCTCCAAAACTGCAGCTCTTGTGGGCTGTTCCCGGTCTGCAGTGGTCAGTCTCTATCAAAAGTGCTCCAAGGAAGGAACAGTGGAGAACCGGCCACAGGGTCATGGGCGGCCGAGGCTCATTGATGCACGTGGGGAGCGAAGGCTGGCCCGTGTGGTCCGATCAAACAGACGAGCTACTGGAGCTCAAACTGCTCAAGAAGTTAATGCTGGTTCTGATAGAAAGGTGTCAGAATACACAGAGCATCTCAGTTTGTTGCGTATGGGGCGGCACAGCCGCTGACCAGTCAGGGTGCTGACCCCTGTCCACCGCCCAAAGCACCAACACATGAGCATCAGAACTGGACCACGGAGCAATGGAAGAAGGTGTCCTGGTCTGATGAATCGTGTTTTCTTTTACATCACGTGGATGGCCGGGTGTGTGTGTGTGGCTTACCTGGGGAACACATGGCACCAGGTGCACTATGGGAAGAAGGCGTGGCGACGGAGGCAGTGATGCTTTGGGCAATGTTCTGCTGGGAAACCTTGGGTCCTCCATCCATGTGGATGTCACTTTGACACGCACCACCTACCTAAGCATTGTTGAGACCATGTACAGCCTTTCATGGAAACGGTATTCCCTGGTGGCTGTGGCTCTTTCAGCAGATAATGCGCCGCCACAAAGCACAAATGCTTCAGGAATGGTTTGAGGAGCACAACAACGAGTTTGAGGCGTTGACCTGGCCTCCAAATTCCCCAGATCTCAATCCAATCGAGCGTCTGTGGGATGTGCAGAACAAACAAGTCCGATCCATGGAGGCCCCACCTCGCAACTTACAGGACTTAAAGGATCTGCTGCTAACATCTTGGTGCCAGATACCACAGCACACCTTCAGGGGTCTAGTGGAGACGGGTCAGGGCTGTTTATGCAGCAATGATCTATATATATAAGTGTATTATTTAGAAAGTGTATTCTAAGAAAGTTAGAAAAATACATTGTGCTAACATACATACAGTATTTGATATCCTTTACCAGTGGGTAATTGTTTAAAAAAAAAAAAATTCTGTACTTTTATCTTTAAAAAAAATTATAACAAAATCAAACACTGTATATTAAAAAATAACTTGCCTAATTCAGATATCACCACCAGATGCCCAAAACACAAAGTGCCATTACAAACAGTGACGCAGTGCTGCAAAGAACCATGTTTTGATGGACCTCTGTGCAATATATTTTATATTTAGATGTCAGGAAAACAATGGCACCTCATAGAGGAAATACGTGTTTCCAAGTGGAAACATTGAAGCTGTAAGTTTGCATGCTGAACACAATATCATATTCCAGAAATGTCATGGACATACTGTGAACTGAATACAAATAAATGTATAAAGTCTTAAAAAAAAAAAAATTGCCCCCAGCAGGGGGAGGCAGATCCATATGTACCAGTAAAGACCCTTTCCAATAACATATAATATTTTATTAATTATTATTAATAAATTAAATTAAATTAAATTAAATTAAATTAAATTAAATTAAATTAAATTAAATTAAATTAAATTAAATTAAATTAAATTAAATTAAATTAAATTAAATTAAATTAAATTAAATTAAATATCGCAATATAAAAGTCATTGTAGCGGTCTGCGCATGCGCGTGTCAGCTGATTCCCCGCTCACCTGTATGAAGTTGAGGCGCGTTGCTCAGGTAAACGCTCACTCTCCGGTGTTCTCGGCTGCGCGGGTGTTATTATGGTGGCGATACGAAATCTATGCCAGAGCTTCTGTCGGCTGGCCAGAGGAGCGTCTTTACAGATAAAGCTCAGCAAGAGTCGCGTGCTGAAGATGCGCTCGAGCGAGTCTCAGGTGAGCGAGTCTCAGGTGAGCGAGTATCTATAACGTTAGTATCATGAACATCTGTATGAGTACAAACGCCTTTGATTGAATGTGTAGTGAACATTAAATGAATGGGAAAAGTGCCCCTCTTAAGAACAATGTGCTTTACTTTTAAACTGTAACATATTTAGGTATAAGTTTAGCATGTGCAGGAGGAGGATGATGATGATGATGATGATGATGATGATGATGATGATGATGCATTGCTAGTTTAGTTGTTTTACAAAATGTAAATTATGCAAAGGGGCTATCTTACCTCACCCCGGATAAACTAGTACAGAATGTAGTATATATACACACACACACACACACACACACACACACACACACACACACACACACACACACACACACATACATACATGTATATATTGTGTGTGTGTGTGTGTGTATGTATATGTATGTGTGTATATATATGTATGTGTGTATAATTTATATATATATATATATATATAAATAAAGTGTCATTAATGTAAAATATGAATATAGACAATTTAGTTGAATAACTGATGACAGACGACGCATAATCCCAGTAAAACTAATTATTCTGTGACTTATGAATATGTACATATTTAATTGTGCATAATTGAAGATATGTCGTCATAGCAACACTGCAAAATGTATTGATTTCAATCAACTAACCTACAGCGAAAATGTCTGTAATGTACATCTATTACGTAATAACCCCATTAATTATGATACTTATTAAATAACAACATTAGTAGCAACATGCCACGATTCTCATCTGGCTCATTTTACCCCAAGGGTTGTTTCCAGGGATCAAAATTTGATCTTTTATACTTAATAATCACTATAAAGTCCCTCATTAACAAATAGACACAATAACAGGAACGATTTCATCTCTTCAATGAGTTGGTGTGTGTTTTTGGTCATAATTTAGACTTTTTAAAATCTAATTTCAGCTTTTTATCTCATAAACAGGACTTTTAATCAAAATTTAGATTTTTAAGTCATAATTTTGACTTCAAATCCAACTTTTAGAATTTTTATCTCAGAATTTTTAAAGTCCTAATTTCAACTGTTCGTCTCACAATGACTTGGCGTGTCATATTTTTCACTTTTTATCTCACTATTATGACTTTTTAAATCATATTTTCAACGTTTTATCTCATAATTATGACTTGGCATGTCGTATTTTCGACTTTATCTCACTATTATGACTTAAAATCATATTTTTTACTTTTTTTTCTAATAATGAGGACTTTTAAAATCATATTTTCAACGTTTTATCTTTATAATTATGACTTAGCATGTCGTATTTTCAACTTTGTCTAACTATTAGTAGTTAAAATCATATTTTTTACTTCTAATAATGAGGACATTCAAAATCATATTTTCAACGTTTTATCTTATTATGACTTGGCGTGTCATCTTAGACTTTTTATCTAATAATGAGGACTTTTAAAATCATATTTTCAACATTTTATCTTATTATGACTTAGCATGTCATCTTTTAGACTTTGTCTCACTATTATGACATTCAAAATCATATTTTCAACGTTTTATCTTATAATTATGACTTAGCATGTCATCTTTTAGACTTTTTATCTAATAATGAGGACTTTTAAAATCATATTTTTAACATTTTATCTTATGACTTAGCATGTCGTATTTTCGACTTTATCTCACTATTATGACTTAATATCATATTTTCAACGTTTTATCTTTATAATTATGACTTAGCATGTCATATTTGTGACTTTATCTCACTATTATGAAATTCAAAATCATATTTTCAACATTTTATCTTAAAATTATGACATGTCATATTTGTGACTTTTTATCTAATAATGAGGACTTTTAAAATCATATTTTCAACATTTTATCTTATAATTATGACTTAGCATGTCATATTTGTGACTTTATCTCACTATTATGAAATTCAAAATCATATTTTCAACATTTTATCTTAAAATTATGACATGTCATATTTGTGACTTTTTATCTAATAATGAGGACTTTTAAAATCATATTTTCAACATTTTATCTTATAATTATGACTTAGCATGTCATATTTGTGACTTTATCTCACTATTATGAAATTCAAAATCATATTTTTTACTTTTTTCTCATAATGAGGACATTCAAAATCATATTTTCAACATTTTATCTTATAATTATGACTTAGCATGTCATATTTTTGACTTTATCTCACTATTATGACTTAATATCATATTTTCAACGTTTTAACTTTATAATTATGACTTAGCATGTCGTATTTTCGACTTTCTCACTATTATGACATTCAAAATCATATTTTTTACTTTTTTTCTCATAATGAGGACATTCAAAATCATATTTTCAACGTTTTATCTTATAATTATGACTTGGCGTGTCATCTTTTAGACTTTTTATCTAATAATGAGGACTTTTAAAATCATATTTTCAACATTTTATCTTATAATTATGACTTAGCATGTCATCTTTTAGACTTTTTTTCTCATAATGAGGACATTCAAAATCATATTTTCAACATTTTATCTTATTATGACTTAGCATGTCATATTTGTGACTTTATCTCACTATTATGACATTCAAAATCATATTTTTTACTTTTTTCCTCATAATGAGGACATTCAAAATCATATTTTCAACATTTTATCTTATAATTATGACTTAGCATGTCGTCTTTTAGACTTTTTATCTAATAATGAGGACTTTTAAAATCATATTTTCAACATTTTATCTTATAATTTTGACTTAGCATGTCGTATTTGTGACTTTATCTCACTATTATGACTTAATATCATATTTTCAACGTTTTATCTTTATAATTATGACTTGGCATGTCGTATTTTCGACTTTATCTCACTATTATGACTTAAAATCATATTTTTTACTTCTAATAATGAGGACATTCAAAATCATATTTTCAACGTTTTATCTCTTAATTATGACTTTATGATCATTGAAATGAGCTGATCAGTAATGTAGTTGAATATTCAGATGAAATATCCTTAAAATTTCCAAAATACATATTTCTTTGTGTGTCCTATTAATGGACAAATTGTTTTTAAAAAATGTTGTTGATTCAATAGAAGAGTATGTTGTCACACGATATAGAGCAAGTTTTTAGCTATATAAAGCAGGCAGAAATGTTAAAGCTAATATCAAACCGTAGTTGACATTAATCACATGTCATTTATTTAGCATTAATAATTGTTGTCCACAGTAATCCGTCTGCTCTCATTCTCTGCATGCGTGACTTCACACAGTGCGAGACATCGTTTAATTCCTCCCCTCAAGCTCAATGAAGATGTCCGTGTCCTTGCAGGTTCTCAGGCCTGTTATGAAACCGGTGGGCTTAACAGGTTGAGGTTCTCCTCTGTGGTTGTTGTTTGTGTAGTTCTCTCACTGCTCTGTTCGTTTGAATGGATAGGTGCAGGGTTAGGTGGGTACCACACAAAGGGTTGCTTACAGCCAAGAAAGAGGTTTTAGTCAGAGCGACCACAGTTCCTCTTGCGGTGTGTTGCTATGGTAAGACTTCCCTTTCAAACAGGAAGTGACAGAGCTGTAAGAAAGAGGGGTGGCAGGCAGCGTAGCCGTAGAGGGGAACAGTGTAGAGAGAGACGTCCTCGGTGTGGGCACGGTCGACCCCATCCTGATGTGGCCATGTCCAAGAAAATGAAGACTCTGGCAGTGCCAGCGGGTCAGATGGTGAGTGGGGTTCAGACCTGCTGCTGCTGCTTCACGGGCTCATGCTGATGGGTGTGTGATGCGAGAGTTGCTTTATTGTGGGATCATGATCATGTGTTTAACCTGGCATCAAAATGACAATTTCAACTGCATGCTAAAGACAAGATATTTAGGTTTGGTTGACCATTGTGAATCAGCTTCTGGCATGATGTGCTGCTGCATTTACAGATGTTTTCTTCTGCTTGGCTTGTTTAGTCCTGGTCCGTTTTCTTTCCACAATGAGTCCGAGGGGACTTTGCGTTTGCAAACTGTCTGTGTGAGGATGAAATTGTCCCCTAGAAGTTGATGATTGTTTTGGGGAAGTCCATGGATGTCTTTATATTGTTATAATGTATTTAATCTCCAAATTAATGTAGAAACAATACAAAGACAGTTGCTTAAAATGAAAATCTGTTTATGAATGAAGGATACAGATTCACACCCTTTCAGCTGATCATATCCGGATTAGTGCTCCAAATGTGGTTACATTCACAGTGTGGGCTAGTGATGTAAAGAACAGCAGGTAGAAGAGGCACTTTAGTGTTTTTATTTGAAGAGAAAGAAAACATTAACAAACAAACATCCCTTAAACAGTCAGACCCCTACAGAGGCACTAAAGAGACATGGTGATGGAACGAAATATGACATTATCTATTTTAGAATGTTTTCTCACAAAAATGCTGTCCCTTCAAGAAACGTTCTATTTCAAAACATGCATGCGCACACAGACGCAGACACGCCGCCGCACAATCAGACACACGCAGACACGCACACGCAGACACGCACACGCATGCAGACCACACGCACACGCAGACACGCCGCCGCACACGCACACGCAGACACTCACACGCAGACACTCGCACACGCATGCAGACACACAGACCACACGCACACGCAGACACGCACACGCAGGCAGACACACGCAGACACGCACATGCATGCAGACACGCAGACACGCCGCCGCACACGCAGACACTCACACGCAGACACTCACACGCAGACACTCACACGCAGACACTCACACGCAGACACTCACACGCAGACACTCACACGCAGACACTCACACGCAGACACTCACACGCAGACACTCACACGCAGACACTCACACGCAGACACTCACACGCAGACACTCACACGCAGACACTCACACGCAGACACTCACACGCAGACACTCACACGCAGACACTCACACGCAGACACTCACACGCAGACACTCACACGCAGACACTCACACGCAGACACTCACACGCAGACACTCACACGCAGACACTCACACGCAGACACTCACACGCAGACACTCACACGCAGACACTCACACGCAGACACTCACACGCAGACACTCACACGCAGACACTCACACGCAGACACTCACACGCAGACACTCACACGCAGACACTCACACGCAGACACTCACACGCAGACACTCACACGCAGACACTCACACGCAGACACTCACACGCAGACACTCACACGCAGACACTCACACGCAGACACTCACACGCAGACACTCACACGCAGACACTCACACGCAGACACTCACACGCAGACACTCACACGCAGACACTCACACGCAGACACTCACACGCAGACACTCACACGCAGACACTCACACGCAGACACTCACACGCAGACACTCACACGCAGACACTCACACGCAGACACTCACACGCAGACACGCCGCCGCACACGCAGACACTCACACTCACACGCAGACACTCACACGCAGACACGCCGCCGCACACGCAGACACTCACACGCAGACACTCACACGCAGACACTCACACGCAGACACGCCGCCGCACACGCAGACACTCACACGCAGACACGCCGCCGCACACGCAGACACTCACACGCAGACACGCCGCCGCACACGCAGACACTCACACGCAGACACGCCGCCGCACACGCAGACACTCACACGCAGACACGCCGCCGCACACGCAGACACTCACACGCAGACACGCCGCCGCACACGCAGACACTCACACGCAGACACGCCGCCGCACACGCAGACACTCACACGCAGACACGCCGCCGCACACGCAGACACGCCGCCGCACACGCAGACACTCACACGCAGACACTCACACGCAGACACGCCGCCGCACACGCAGACACGCACACGCAGGCAGACACGCACACGCAGGCAGACACGCACACGCAGGCAGACACGCACACGCAGACACGCACACGCATGCAGACACACAGGCCACACGCAGACACGCCGCCTCACACGCAGACACTCACACGCAGACACGCCGCCGCACACGCAGACACTCACACGCAGACACTCACACGCAGACACGCCGCCGCACACGCAGACACTCACACGCAGACACGCCGCCGCACACGCAGACACTCACACGCAGACACGCCGCCGCACACGCAGACACTCACACGCAGACACGCCGCCGCACACGCAGACACTCACACGCAGACACGCCGCCGCACACGCAGACACTCACACGCAGACACGCCGCCGCACACGCAGACACTCACACGCAGACACGCCGCCGCACACGCAGACACTCACACGCAGACACTCACACGCAGACACGCCGCCGCACACGCAGACACTCACACGCAGGCAGACACGCACACGCAGACACGCACACGCAGGCAGACACGCACACGCAGACACGCACATGCATGCAGACACACAGGCCACACGCAGACACGCCGCCTCACACGCAGACACTCACACGCAGACACGCCGCCGCACACGCAGACACTCACACGCAGACACTCACACGCAGACACGCCGCCGCACACGCAGACACTCACACGCAGACACTCACACGCAGACACGCCGCCGCACACGCAGACACTCACACGCAGACACTCACACGCAGACACGCCGCCGCACACGCAGACACGCACACGCATGCAGACACGCACACGCAGACACGCACACGCAGGCAGACACGCACACGCAGACACGCACATGCATGCAGACACACAGGCCACACGCAGACACGCCGCCGCACACGCAGACACGCACACGCAGGCAGACACACAGACCACACGCAGACACGCACACGCAGACACGCACGCAGACACACAGACCACACGCACACGCAGACACGCAGACACGCACGCAGACATACAGACCACACGCAGACACGCACATGCACGCAGACACACAGACCACACGCACACGCAGACACGCAGACACTCACACGCAGACACTCACACGCAGACACGCACATGCATGCAGACACACAGGCCACACGCAGACACGCCGCCGCACACGCAGACACGCACACGCAGGCAGACACACAGACCACACGCAGACACGCACACGCAGACACGCACGCAGACACACAGACCACACGCACACGCAGACACGCAGACACGCACGCAGACATACAGACCACACGCAGACACGCACATGCACGCAGACACACAGACCACACGCACACGCAGACACGCAGACACTCACACGCAGACACTCACACGCAGACACTCACACGCAGACACTCACACGCAGACACACACACGCAGACACACACACGCAGGCAGACACGCAGACACGCACATGCAGATACGCACACGCAGGCAGACACACGCAGACACGCACACGCAGACACGCACATGCATGCAGACACGCCGCCTCACACGCAGACACGCAGACACTCACACGCAGACACGCACACGCAGACACGCACACGCAGACACGCACACGCAGACACGCACACGCAGACACGCACACGCAGACACGCACACGCAGACACGCACACGCAGACAGACACGTACACGCAGACACGCACACGCAGGCAGACACACGCAGACACGCACACGCAGACACGCACATGCATGCAGACACACAGGCCACACGCAGTGTGTCTGCGTGCGTGTCTGCGTGTGGTCTGTGTGTCTGCCTGCGTGTGCGTGTCTGCGTGTGCGTGTCTGGCGGCGTGTCAACATGAAATTTCTCAAGAGCAATTTTTGAAGGGGACACAAATAATACAGCCAAAATCGTACTTGTAAGGATTGCACAAAAACAAAACAAAAAAACATTTCGTACTTATTTGGCGTTCTGAAAAATTATCTAATGTCCGTTTTTCTTTTCTCTGTCATTTTATCTGACCAACAACACAAAGCGATAGTAGTTTAAATACGATTAAGGTTCACCACGCAGTCATATTATTATAATTATTAAATTATCTTGCGTCCTCCACATAGTATTTTATACTATGATATTCAGATATTTAGATATTCAACTGCAGCAAGTCCTCTGATCTGCCACTTATTATCATATTGAGCAAAACCCTACACAGATCTGACTGAACTTTTGGTTTAGAATTAGCCAATTTATAGAATTTGGGGGCGGGCTGCTTGAATTTTGGGTTCATTAGCCGATTATTCGTAATGAAAAACACAACACAAAACAGTACAATGACACACTCCCTTAAATAGGCGCTTTTATGCTTTGAAACCAAATCTTCAATCGTCTTGTCTGTCAGCGGTTTGCTCGTTCGGCTCTGTATTGAGCAGACACGTTCAGTTTTTAATTGTTTTGTCAGTTCTCTAACTGAACTAAATGATGTTATTACTGTACAGCGGAGCGGCGGTGGGCAAGTGATGTTAACAGTGTTTTGCCTAATCTGTATTAAAGAGAAAAGAATCACTTCATCTGACGTTTAAAGTGAATAAAATAGCCTTGACAGCTTACTGGTGTTTCACAACTGCTGTCTGAAGAGCCTTGTTCTCTCCCCAAACTTGTGTGGTAGTTTTTCTACGGTCTATGGGTAACGTTAGTTGAGATGCGCGGTGGATCAAACCACTATGAGGCAAGGGGGGAGGGGGGACTCAAAATGTTTCTAAACTTAAAATGCATTTTTTTGTTACTACTTACACATTTATTTTAAGTATATATTGTTATATTATTTACAATACTCAGCATGGTTTTTAGGGGGGGACAGCCCTCAGATTGGCGGGGGGTCCTGTCCCCCCCGTCCCCCCCGCGATTTACGCCCCTGTCTGTGTGTCTGCCTGCGTGTGCGTGTCTGGCGGCGTGTCTGCGTGTGGTCTGTGCATGTGCGTGTCTGTGTGTGCGTGTCTGCGTGTGGTCTGTGTGTCTGCATGCGTGTGCGTGTCTGCGTGTGGTCTGTGTGTCTGCATGCGTGTGCGTGTCTGCGTGTGCGTGTGGTCTGTGTGTGCGTGTCTGCGTGTGCGTGTCTGCGTGTGCGTGTCTGCGTGTGAGTGTCTGCGTGTGAGTGTCTGCGTGTGAGTGTCTGCGTGTGAGTGTCTGCGTGTGAGTGTCTGCGTGTGAGTGTCTGCGTGTGAGTGTCTGCGTGTGAGTGTCTGCGTGTGCGGCGGCGTGTCTGCGTGTGCGTGTGGTCTGTGTGTCTGCATGCGTGTGCGTGTCTGCGTGTGGTCTGTGTGTCTGCCTGCGTGTCTGCGTGTGCGTGTCTGCGTGTGGTCTGTGTGTCTGCCTGCGTGTGCGGCGGCGTGTCTGCGTGTGGCCTGTGTGTCTGCATGCGTGTGCGGCGGCGTGTCTGCGTGTGGCCTGTGTGTCTGCATGCATGTGCGTGTCTGCGTGTGCTTGTCTGCGTGTGTCTGCCTGCGCGTGCGTGTCTGCGTGTGCGTGTCTGCGTGTGTCTGTCTGCGCGTGCGTGTCTGCGTGTGCGTGTCTGCGTGTGTCTGCCTGCGCGTGCGTCTGCGTGTGCGTGTCTGCATGCGTGTGCGGCGGCGTGTCTGCGTGTGAGTGTCTGCGTGTGAGTGTCTGCGTGTGAGTGTCTGCGTGTGAGTGTCTGCGTGTGAGTGTCTGCGTGTGAGTGTCTGCGTGTGAGTGTCTGCGTGTGAGTGTCTGCGTGTGAGTGTCTGCGTGTGAGTGTCTGCGTGTGAGTGTCTGCGTGTGAGGCGGCGTGTCTGCATGCATGTGCGTGTCTGCGTGTGCGTGTCTGCGTGTGCGTGTCTGCGTGTGTCTGCCTGCGTGTGCGTGTCTGCGTGTGGTCTGTGTGTCTGCATGCGTGTGCGTGTGGTCTGCGTGTGCGTGTGGTCTGTGTCTGCGTGTGCGTGTCTGCGTGTGCGTGTCTGCGTGTGCGTGTCTGCGTGTGCGTGTCTGCGTGTGCGTGTCTGCGTGTCTGCGTGTGAGTGTCTGCGTGTGAGTGCGTGTGAGTGTCTGCGTGTGAGTGTCTGCGTGTGAGTGTCTGCGTGTGCGGCGGCGTGTCTGCGTGTGGCCTGTGTGTCTGCATGCATGTGCGTGTCTGCGTGTGCGTGTCTGCGTGTGTCTGCCTGCGCGTGCGTGTCTGCGTGTGCGTGTCTGCGTGTGTCTGCCTGCGCGTGCGTGTCTGCGTGTGCGTGTCTGCGTGTGTCTGCCTGCGCGTGCGTGTCTGCGTGTGCGTGTCTGCGTGTGTCTGCCTGCGCGTGCGTGTCTGCGCGTGCGTGTCTGCGTCTGCGTGTGCGTGTCTGCGTGTGCGTGTGGTCTGTGTGTCTGCATGCGTGTGTCTGCATGCGTGTGAGTGTCTGCGTGTGAGTGTCTGCGTGTGAGTGTCTGCGTGTGAGTGTCTGCGTGTGAGTGTCTGCGTGTGAGGCGGCGTGTCTGCATGCATGTGCGTGTCTGCGTGTGCGTGTCTGCGTGTGCGTGTCTGCGTGTGTCTGCGTGTGCGTGTCTGCCTGCGTGTGCGTGTCTGCGTGTGCGTGTCTGCGTGTGCGTGTGGTCTGTGTGTCTGCATGCGTGTGAGTGTCTGCGTGTGAGTGTCTGCGTGTGAGTGTCTGCGTGTGAGTGTCTGCGTGTGAGGCGGCGTGTCTGCGTGTGCGTGTGGTCTGTGTGTCTGCGTGCGTGTGCGTGTCTGCGTGTGGTCTGTGTGTCTGCCTGCGTGTGCGTGTCTGCGTGTGCGTGTCTGGCGGCGTGTCAACATGAAATTTCTCAAGAGCAATTTTTGAAGGGGACACAAATAATACAGCCAAAATCGTACTTGTAAGGATTGCACAAAAACAAAACAAAAAAACATTTCGCCTCATTTCATGTTTATTGTCCCCCCCAACTTTTAGATGAAATTTACGCCCCTGCACACAGACCACACGCACACGCAGACACGCACATGCAGGCAGACACACAGACCACACGCACACGCAGACACGCCGCCGGCGCACACGCAGACACGCCGGCGCACACGCAGACACGCACACGCAGGCAGACACACAGACCACACGCAGACACGCCGCCGGCGCACACGCAGACACGCCGCCGGCGCACACGCAGACACGCCGCCGGCGCACACGCAGACACGCCGCCGGCGCACACGCAGACACGCCGGCGCACACGCAGACACGCCGCCGGCGCACACACAGACACGCCGCCGCACACACAGACACGCCGGCGCACACGCAGACACGCCGCCGGCGCACACGCAGACACGCCGCCGGCGCACACGCAGACACGCCGGCGCACACGCAGACACGCCGCCCGCGCACACGCGCACACACAGACACGCCGCCGCACACACAGACACGCCGGCGCACACGCAGACACGCAAACACGCCGGCGCACACGCAGGCACGCCGCCAGACACGCCGCCGCACACGCAGACACGCCGCCAGACACGCCGCCGCACACGCACACACGCCGCCAGACACGCCGCCGCACACGCAGCCGCACACGCAGACATGCCGGCCCGTGTGGTCCGATCAAACTGACGAGCTACTGGAGCTCAAACTGCTCAAGAAGTTAATGCTGGTTCTGATAGAAAGTGTCAGAATACACAGAGCATCTCAGTTTGTTGTGTATGGGGCGACATAGCCGCTGACCAGTCAGGGTGGACATTCATCACCCTATAATTTATATATTGTTTGCATTGTACAAATAAAACAATCTATGGTGTTACTATTTCGGTCTGTGTGTAAGAATAAATTAACGAGTGCATGTTGAGCCACAGAGAAAATGAGCATTTCTCAATCAGGTTTCCACATCGTTTCCATGGCAATGAGACTTTCAATCACACAGACGTGTTTGGCCAGAGAGTCAGTCGATAGTGAACCTTATTATGAACACCTCGTATGCTTTTTGCTCATGTGACATACTGTCTGAAGAGCCGTGTCATGTCTCCTAATCAGCTTCCCATGTCGAACACACCCATTTCCTGTGTGAGCTGAGAAGACATGCAGCTGTTAAAACTTCCTGTGATGCATTACTCACTTAATTCATGACTGATACTGCAGGCCCAATGATTTAATGCTAGACTGATGGTGTGTGTTTGTTTGCTCCTGCAGACCCAGGCGGTTTCTGATGGCGGTAAGTTTCATTTCTGCACATTGTAGAATAAGCCTGTCAACATCATGAACTTTGTGCTGACGCTTAGTTATTATATAAATCATTGTGATTTTAACTATTTAATTCTGTTTTGTTCATGTCACTTACAATCTTAACCTAATACATGATTGTTTTTATATATAATAATATAATATAATATATTATTTATATATGTTATACTAAATGAAATGTATTATTATATTATATTAAATATTATATTAATGATATTAAGTATATTATGATAATTATTAGGGGTGTAACGGTACACAAAACTAACGGTTCGGTACGTACCTCGGGGTTTTGAAGTCCCGGTTCGGTATGGATTCGGTACAGCAGTTTTACAAAATTGCTTTTTATTAATTTTTATTCAACAGTGGTTTAATGAAAAAAAATTGTGTCTGTCCTTAAATGAATTAAATTATAACTAAAAGTTTCTTAAAGATAATGCTGTAAACTATATAGGGAGCCCTTACTTACATATAGCTATTAAAGATTAACAACAGAGCCCAAACTATTAGCCTAAATTCAGTTGCTATTTATTTTTAGATATAATAATCAACACTCATAAGCTTCACATAAGGCAGTTTTTGCATTAACTTCTAAATCTAATTATTTTTATTCGTTGTTGAAATATAATCATTTAGTGGCTGTAATTTTCATGACCGGTTTATTTAAACATACATTAAATAAACAAGACATCACTAACAGGCTAAGTAGTATATAATGAATATATAACGGCTAATATAATGAATATAACGGCTAATATAGTGACTATAACGGCTAATATAATGAATATAACGGCTAATATAGTGACTATAACGGCTAATATAATGAATATAACGGCTAATATAATGAATATATAACGGCTAATATAATGAATATAACGGCTAATATAATGAATATAACGGCTAATATAATGAATATAACGGCTAATATAATGAATATAACGGCTAATATAATGAATATAACGGCTAATATAGTGACTATAACGGCTAATATAATGAATATAACGGCTAATATAGTGACTATAACGGCTAATATAATGAATATAACGGCTAATATAATGAATATAACGGCTAATATAATGAATATATAACGGCTAATATAATGAATATAACGGCTAATATAGTGACTATAACGGCTAATATAATGAATATAACGGCTAATATAATGAATATATAACGGCTAATATAATGAATATATAACGGCTAATATAATGAATATAACGGCTAATATAATGAATATATAACGGCTAATATAATGAATATAACGGCTAATATAATGAATATATAACGGCTAATATAATGAATATAACGGCTAATATAGTGACTATAACGGCTAATATAATGAATATAACGGCTAATATAGTGACTATAACGGCTAATATAATGAATATAACGGCTAATATAGTGACTATAACGGCTAATATAATGAATATAACGGCTAATATAGTGCATGTATTCAGTGTTCTGAATTCTCCATGTTCAGCATAATAACCGGAGATGCGCACAGGATCAGCGCTGCACGTTACAGAATATTGCGCAGCTGCGGAGCTTACGCTCATTTAGTAGACTGAGAATATGCGTAGCACTAGTTGCATCAGCCATTCCGACTGGAAAGTTTGCTCGCTGGATTGCTCGCACTTTAAGGACATTGTATGAGTAACGGACAAATAAACTTGTGTAGAGCTAGCTGAAGAAGAGTCTGTCAGCCTGTTATGCTCTGTGTTGTCTCCTGCCTGGAAGTAAAGCCATTTGCTAACCGCTACCTCATTGTCCGTCTTCCTTGCATGAGTATACAGGATACTACACACACGTCCATCTGTGTTGATACCAAAGCAATCATTAAAAGGCTATCATCTATCCATGACTCTGAGTTCTCTGACAAGAACACTGTGGCAGTCAGTGCACATTGATCCAGATATATCCTAATTCAGAACATTCAGTGAAAGTTGATTTCTCTAGTGAGCTACAGCTGTGGACACTGAATGACTTCTGAGTAAACGTGATTCTGCATGACATTGTTTACAAGCTGTTTTATTGTCTTTCCGCGGTTGAAACACAGATGGAGCGATTACACGACATATGATACATTTCAGTAAGTTGTAATGTATCCTCAACATACCTTAAGATATATTAATTTATGTTTATTCTTTAGGAAGAGATGATCGCATTGACTCGCGCGCTGCCGCTTTAAGTTGAACTGATACGCGTCTATCAGTCACGTCACATTAAAGAGTTAAAACGCATTTATCGTTTGAATTTGGTGATAAAATGGACTGAATACTTAATATGTTCGTGTGGGAACTCGGATTAAAGTGTGTTCCGCGCTTACAACAAGCCGACTGTTAACTGTTAAAGATTACATTCATAACCGTTCGATACACGCGTGCACCGTACCGGAAGCCCTGTACCCAAACGGTTCAATACGAATACGTGTACCGTTACACCCCTAATAATTATATTAACTATATTATATTAAATTATATCATATTAAATAATATATATTATATAATATTATTTATATATATATATATATATATATATATATATATATATATATATATATATAATTTTATATATCATATTTAATTATTATAATATATCAATTACATTAATCAATTTATTGGATGGATGGATGGATGGTACACTCACCTAAAGGTTTATTAGGAACACCTGTTCAATTTCTCATTAATGCAATTATCTAATCAACCAATCACATGGCAGTTGCTTCAATGCATTTAGGGGTGTGGTCCTGGTCAAGACAATCTCCTGAACTCCAAACTGAATGTCAGAATGGGAAAGAAAGGTGATTTTAAGCAATTTTGAGCGTGGCATGGTTGTTGGTGCCAGACGGGCCGGTCTGAGTATTTCACAATCTGCTCAGTTACTGGGATTTTCACGCACAACCATTTCTAGAGTTTACAAAGAATGGTGTGAAAAGGGAAAAACATCCAGTATGAGGCAGTCCTGTGGGCGAAAATGCCTTGTTGATGCTAGAGGTCAGAGGAGAATGGGCCGACTGATTCAAGCTGATAGAAGAGCAACTTTGACTGAAATAACCACTCGTTACAACCGAGGTATGCAGCAAAGCATTTGTGAAGCCAAAACATGCACAACCTTGAGGCAGATGGGCTACAACAGCAGAAGACCCCACCGGGTACCACTCATCTCCACTACAAATAGGAAAAAGAGGCTACAATTTGCACGAGCTCACCAAAATTGGACAGTTGAAGACTGGAAAAATGTTGCCTGGTCTCTATTTCTGTTGAGACATTCAGATGGTAGAGTCAGAATTTGGCGTAAACAGAATGAGAACATGGATCCATCATGCCTTGTTACCCCTGTGCAGGCTGGTGGTGGTGGTGTAATGGTGTGGGGGATGTTTTCTTGGCACACTTTAGGCCCCTTAGTGCTAATTGGGCATCGTTTAAATGCCACGGCCTACCTGAGCATTGTTTCTGACCATGTCCATCCCTTTATGACCACCATGTACCCATCCTCTGATGGCTACTTCCAGCAGGATAATGCACCATGTCACAAAGCTCGAATCATTTCAAATTGGTTTCTTGAACATGATAATGAATTCACTGTACTAAAATGGCCCCCACAATCACCAGATCTCAACCCAATAGAGCATCTTTGGGATGTGGTGGAACGGGAGCTTCGTGCCCTGGATGTACATCCCACAAATCTCCATCAACTGCAAGATGCTATCCTATCAATATGGGCCAACATTTCTAAAGAATGCTTTCAGCACCTTGTTGAATCAATGCCACGTAGAATTAAGGCAGTTCTGAAGGCGAAAGGGGGTGGTAATTATTGCAGTTATCTCAAAAAAATGTTGACGCCATCAAATAACCACGATCAGACAATTAATGAATAATGGCATCAGGCCTTCTGTAGATCTTGCTGTAACATCAGTCCTGTGATCCGATCACTCAATCCACCCATGCTCTTTTATACAGAGCTGAACCTGAAGTTATCCAGCCGTGGCAGCAGCTCCAGCCTATCAGAGAGCTCGAGCGGGTCAGGTGGTCATCAGTGCGCTGATGGTCCAGCCAGTCGGGTGGTCAGCTGGGCGGTGTGTTTCGAGCGGCTGCTTGAAGACAATGTCGGGGTGCGATACTTTACTGTAAGTTTTTAGACTTCTTACCACAATAACAATAAACAATATTGAGTGCAATATCATCTTAACGCACTATTTATTCACATTATCATATAATTAACATATTATATGTTCATATCTGTAAATTTGCTTTTTCATATATTTATAATTTCATTTCATTTGTATGTGTCTTGTTGTATTTGTGTGTGCTCTGGGGAAGCTTCATTTACAATAAAGATGCAAATAAGACGGGATCTAATCACTGTAGGAAAAAAAGGATATATATATATATATATATATAATATATTAGATAGTACTTAGTATGTCCTCCATGATTTTAAGTATACGGCTCTGACTCTTCTTGGCGTCGAGTGTGCAGGTTCATGATAAATTGTCCCATGTGTCCTGTTTAACTCCTGGAGGATGAGCTCCTTAAATGCCCTGTGTTGCTCACCTCAGAACCTCCCACAGGTGCTCGAGAGTGTTAAGAAAAAAAGTTAACTTGTTTTACCAGCCTTGTTTATACTTTCGTCTGGCTCCGCAGCGCGAGCCTATGCTGACAGCGTTCATTTGGGGACGTGTGTTTATACTCGACGCGCTCGCCGTTGTGCTATTCTTGACTTTGGCTGAATCCGAAATCGCCCCTTAAACCCTCAACCACTGTTCCCTACTTTAATCCACTAACACAGTTCACTTGAAGGAGTGAATGAAAACAAGTGAGCGAATTCAGACAGCCACTGTGTGTACATCGGCTGTACACTAGTTATTGTGGTACGAAGTGGGATGGAATTAGTGCACTCAATAACGTCCACTATCTTTTTGGACACCACTACAAATGGCTGTCCCTTCAAATAATGCCCTATTTAAGGGTATAGGGGGTGATTTCGGATTCAGCCTTTGAAACTACATGGAGAGGTAATGTTACTCTGCATCAGTGCCTTATGACAAAACGTCTAAACGGTAACGGTTACAAAGAAATAACAGCGGCATTGCACCTTAATGTTAAGAGATAATTAAGTGGTCATTGTGATTTTAGACTTGTGTTTATATTTAAATTATTTGAGTGTTTTCCATGGTTGTGTTGACATTTCTGCCTGTATAACTGAGGGGATTATAATCAGAGGAAGGTTAAAATATTTGTGTGGTCCTTATTTTAAATAGATCATAAAAAATATCAATAATTATCGATATCGACCGATATGAAACGCTGATACAGTTTTCAGCCATATCGCCCAGCCCTACTGAAACTAGCAAATAACACTTGTCGCGTTGCACTGGGTGTATGATAGAGCCCAATATCTCTAAAGAACCCTAACATGTCTTCTAATTAAAGAGTAATTGCTGAATTTAAGTTGTAGAGGAGGTGTACTCATTTATGCTGTGCACTGTATACACAATATTTTTAACAAGATTTATATACAAGTATGTCCAACTTTATCCGTATGCATACAGTACACTCACATAAAGCGATATGGCGAATCTCAGCTGCTTGAATTGCTTGTATTGTTGCAAAATGTCACTATATTACCATCCAGAGCTGCGACTATAAGGCATGGAGATGTTACAATATTATAAACATTAACATGATTTTATGTGAAGCTGCTTTGAAAGAATGTGTATTGTGAAGTGGACTTGTCTGTGTCTTTGTTAGGTATAGTGATATAAACAGACATCTAACCTACAAGTTAAAGGGGTACTACACTGCTGGCAAAATGGGCTTTGGTGACTAGAGTAAACCGGGAAATGAGGCTGTTCCCATTTGGCTAATCGGTAGGAAAACTTCAACACCCATAATGCACTGGGCATGTTGCCGTCCGAGGCCACTCCCACCCGTCTGCTATGGATACACTTGTCAGTCAAATACCACCTTGATTTAGTAGGAAATACTCCTTGGCAAACTTTTATTCATGGGGACTTGTATTGTTCCCTGGTGAGGAGAATCATACAGCTTGTTGAAGGTGTGCTACGGTTCAAGAGATATGGCTTTCACTTTTTTCAGATATAAAATAAAACAAATGATTTCATGTCGTTTGGCATCGTACATTAGCATAATGCAATTTTGACTTTCTCACTCAAGTCCAAGCATCAGCATTTCAGATTATTAGAACTAGATGTAATTTCAGCATGTTCAGCAGTGTTTCAGCGTGTGTTACTTGTCAGAAGGAAGTATTCAGTCATAAAAGCACATCATTCACACCCAGAGCTTCTTTGGATTGCATGTGTGGAGCACTGAAGTGTTTTGGTTTTTCTCACAGGATTTTCTCAAATCAGAAGTGAGTGCAGAGAATATCCTGTTCCACCAAGCCTGTGAAAAGTTCAAGAAAATCCCGTCTACGAGACTGGAAGAGGTTTGCAAAGACTTTTTAAATTGACATGGGAATTGAAAATCTGTTTTTAAAAAGGGAAAAATCTCATTTAAACCGAGAAATGAAGTTTTTGGATTTTTGAATATTCATTATGACTTGATGCAAATGAGTAAGAAGTGTGTGTGTGTTGAATGTCTAACTGCATTTTATTTACATCTTGTTGCTGTTTAATATGGGAATGTGCAGTCATGTAAAATGCATGCCATCTTAATAATTGCACGTCAGCGTAATAGCAAGTCATGCAATGTAACAACTAGAATGTGGCGCAACATTGCTTGATCTTCGTGTAAAACAGGAACTTGGTTTGAACCTGAGCCGAATCCTGAAACCACCTGGTGGTGCTGTGGGTAAAAGTCATAGCTTGGAACTGGAAGGTTGCTGGTTTGATTCAGATTGAACTGAACCATCATTGTGGCTTTGAGGGAGTGGACTTGTCTAGTCTAGGTAATAAGTTCACGAGCCATTAAACACAGACAGATAAGAGATCTTGTTGTGTTAGTAGCCCACTAGACTACATGCCATCCCAGCATTACATATTTGCTAGAAGTGGCATTTTTGAAGTGTCTTTAACCTCTTAAGATCTGGGACCATTTTTGGGATTTCCGCCTGGATTTGGTCTACCCAAATTGAAAACCTTCCCATACCCACATACAGTGGTCTCTAAATACGGAAATTGCATAAAGGTCATATTCCTCCATTTAGATTAATTTGAATAAATCTTGCATACATGATCCAGACAATCTTTTTCCAGTATTTTCTGGAATCTAGTGGAAACAGCCCAAATTGTCTGCAGGGTGCTAGAGCACACAGGGCCTGAGTTACACACTTTCAAAAGTCAGAATTGCAAGTTTATACCAGGTGAGTTTATAAACTTGTGGTATAAAGTCTGAATTGTGAGATATAAACTCACAATTCTCACATTTTTTTTACTTTATAACTTGCAATTTCGAGTTTATATAACCTCAGTTCTGACTATTTCTCGCAGGTTTGAGTTTAAAATTCACTTTTCTGGTATGGAATGATATTCCAGACAATATTTTTCAATTGATTTTCTTTTCCGTGTATGTAACATGTCTGCCAAATTTCAAATGGAAATGCAAAGACCGTTTGCAATTGCGTTTACAATGTCTTACAAGTTATGACCCTGCCATTTTGGAATAGCAATAGAAAATCACCCATTTGCTATTTCACTTCCTCCGCGTCCTGTCACAACCCTCGCAAAACCCCATTGGAATCGCAATCTCCTTTGCACTTGCATTTCTGATGCCTAACACAGTCAACCGTCAATCATTCATGAGGGCGGGATTTATTGATATAGTCGGAACGTAGTCCAACAAAAAAAAAAAGTTGGACATTTGGAGTATTTCTGTGCCAAGAATACTCCTTCCGGTTTCTCATAAGTCTCGGAAAGTTTTTTTCGAGTATGGGTCTATCTGACTTCAGATGGGGCGGAATGTCCTTGTACGGGCCGTACGGGCTCTTCTCCCGGGGGCGAGCGCGCGACTAGAGCGAGAGAGCAAACGCTTTAGGGAAGCCGTCTGCACTGCAGTCACAGGACTTCATGAAATCAACAATGTCACCAAAGAAGTGTGTTTTTGGTTGTCAGGGCAAGACAACCCTGCACAGCTTCCCAAAGAACCCAGCGTTAATGGGACAGTGGATGGAGTTGTGCAAGTGTTTTTGTTTGTTCCCTGAATTCGGCGACAATGGTTTATAAACAAGGCCCAGTTTTGTAGCTCGTCTAATGCTGAAAGATGGAGCGGTCCCAGCGATTAAGGTTCATGGTCGTGACTCCTGTGTTGGAAGCAGGCGGTGAGTAAAACTGCTTCAAATGTCTTTGTTGTTAGCTATCGTTAGCTATAATAGGTTTCGGTTTCAACCAAAATGCTGAAGGTCCAAATCAATGCAGTTTCAAAGTGCTTCGATGAGCTCCAGAGGCTCTGCGTGATCCCAGATGAGGATTAGGGTCTTTCTTTTTATCAGTCATTAAAAAATTTTTTTTTTTTTAAATGAATATAATTTTTAACCTAAATTGTTCATCTTGTGCAGCTCTGCGAGGTGCTAAGGATGACATAATAACGTCGGAGCGGTCACGCTAGACGTAGGCAGAAGTACCGCCCTGTGTTTACAAAGCACTCGTATGAAGACTAATACAAACGCCCTTTAGCAAAAACACTCAATTGTCAACTTCAAAATTAGGGATATGTTGTTGTTCTACCTTTTTTTTTTTTTTTTTTGGCTAGTGGGCGTTTTTATTAGTCTTCACACGAGCGCTTTGTAAACATAAAAAAAAATACGTCTGGCGTGACCGTTCCGACGTGATTACGTCATCCTTAGCACCTCACAGAGCTGCACAAGATGAACAGTTTAGGTTAAAAAGTATATTCATTTAAATTAGTTTTTTTTAAATGACCAATTTATTTCGCTAGATAAGAACCTATTCCTCATCTGGGATCACGCAGAGCCTCTGGAGCTCATTGAAGCGCTTTGAAACTGCATTTATTGGACCTTCAGCATTTTGGTTGCAACTGAAAACTATTATATGATGATAAACCCTGGAACGTTTTCTTCAAAATACTCGACTGAAGAAATAGACATAAACATCTTGGATGGCATTGGGGTGAGTAAATTATCAGGACATTTTCATTTTGGGGTAAACTAATTCTTTAAGTGAAAAAAATTGGTTTGTTTTTATTGCAAAAATTGCCCACCACTTGAGGGCGTGGCATACTTTCCGACTATATCGATAAACCCCGCCCTCAAGACCGATTGACAGTTGACTCTTGTTAGGTATCGGAAATGCAAGTGCAACTGGTCTTTGCTTTCCATTTGAAATTTGGCAGACGTTACATACACAGAAAAGAAAATCCAAACGCAATTGCAAATCACGCATTTGTGTTTCCATGATGTCACAAATTGAAAATGCAATTTGCAGTTCCTTTTGAATTTTGTCCGGAATATCATTCCATATTTCTGACGTTCTCAAAAGTGCAAGTTTATAACTCGCAGGTCTGACTATTTCTCGCAGTTTTGGGTTCAAAGTTTTCTGACTTTCTCAAAAATGCTAGTTTATAACTCTGGTATAAATGCAATTTGTATGTGCAATGACCTATTTTTATTGTTGCAATCCATGGCAGAAACGAGCTTTTATAGAATCTCCAGTCATAACGAGAAAATCAAAGCAAATATCCCCATAAAACTATTGCATATTTCCCCCATCAGCTGAAGAAAGAGGCACGCTCCATCTACGACCATTTTCTTTCTGAAAGCTCTCTGCATGCGGTTAATATTGACGACACGGCCCAGATGGAAGAGAGTGCCCTGGAGACGCCTACACCCGACATGTTCGATAAAGCACAGGCCCAGGTACATGCTGTGGGTGGGTGGTATGACAAAAAACACATACCAATACTGTGAATTACTCGTATGATGATATACATATGCATGGAAATGTAATGAAAGGCTTTGTATATTAAGGAACCATGCATATGGTAAAGCCTGTTTTGGATAATACAATAAAGTAAAGCCTATTTGTGTTTGTTGATGAAGTATTTGAATGGATAAGTCTGGCATTGCAAAAACTGCTTCACTTGTAACTCTCTAAACCAGGGGTGGCGAACTCCGGTCCTGGAGGGCCACTGTCCTGCATAGTTTTGCTTCAACCCTAATCAAACACACCTGAACAAGCTAATCATGGTCTGAAGTGTTACTAGAAAGCTAAAGGCAGGTGAGTTTTATCAGGGTTGGAGCTGAACTCTGCAGGACAGTGGCCCTCCAGGACCGGAGTTCGCCACCCCTGCTCTAAACAGTAAAACTACTATTATGAAAACATGTACATGAACAAAGCAAATCTCGAATGATTTACGGTAACGGTTTATTCTTTTCCCCTGCCACAGATCTTCAAACTGATGAAAATGGACAGCTACATGAGGTTTGTTCGCTCGCCGCTGTACCAGAACTGCATGCTGGCTTGTGTGGAGGGTCGTCCTCTTCCCAGCATCGGAACCCCGGAGCCCAGAAGCAAAATGTCCAAAAAGAGTGCAACGCCACCTAGTTACAGAAAGGTAACGCTTTAAAAATTCCCTACTAACAATACATGTTACTTTAGATATTTTTTCATTTAAAGTGGTGGTTCAGTGTTTTTTTTCTAGGCTCGGTTGTGTTTATGGGGCGCAGTATAACCTGTCTTAATACTTCTTTTTTTTAAAAACGCCATATATTTTTCTTATATTTTACCTTTATTCCACACCGCTGTCTCCACTGTCCTTTGAACGGCTCATTTGCTTCCTGCTTCTGTGAAGCCTATCCCTCCGAAAAACGCAATGGTCTTAGATTGGTTAGATGGCCAAATGTAGTTTGTAGTTCTGCAACAGCTCTCTCTCTTTCGCAATGACTGCGACGTGGCCTCGCCCACTTTGTTGCGTGTTCGCGGGGGCAGTGTTTGTTAACAGCAGGTGTTTATGATGTCACCAACCCGGGAAGAAGCTTGTTGTAGTCCAAACCGGCCGTTTTTGTAGGCAATAAACTGCCGTAACTTTAAAAGACAATATCTCCGTTTGCATTGAACTTTCAGCGCTGTAACTTTGCAGATACTGTTTATGCTCAAGCAGCAACATTACACACTAACTAAAGTAAAAAAAAAAAGTGAAATCGCATGCAACCACCCCTTTAAAAAAAAACTGCCGTTGAACTACTATTCAAAAGTTTTGGGTTGATACGATTTTTTTTTTTAATTCTTAGGGTTTTTTTTCTCCTCACCAAGGCTGCATTTATTTGATCAAGAATACAGTAAAAACATATTCTGAAATATCATTATAATTTAAACAATCTGTTGTCTATGTGAATATATATAGTAAAGTGTAATTTATTCCAGTGATCAAAGCTGAAATTATCATCATTACTCCAGTCACATGACCCTTCACAAATCATTCTCACATGAGGATTTGATGCTCAAGAAACATTTATGATTATTATCAATGTTGAAAACAGTTAATTTTTGTTGAGAAATCTTTTTTTTAAACTTTTTGTTTTTCAGGATTTTTGTTTTTATTATATAAAAATCTACAATAACAATGTGAAAGTCTTTACGGTCACTTATTTATTTTAGTGCATCCTGTGTGTGCGTGTATGCTATAATGTGTATATAAAGAAAGTGATACTTTTATTCAGCAAGGATGTTCAAATTTTTTTTTTTTTTTTTTTTAAAGTGATAGTAAAGACTTTATATTTCTATTTTGCAAAAATTTTTTCCAAATCACAGAAAAATCACGTTCCAAAAAATTACTAAGCAGCACAACTGTTTCCAACATTGATAATAAATCCTCATATCAGGATGATTTGTGAAGGGTCATGTGACACTGAAGACTGGAGTAATGATGATGAATTCAGCTTTGATCACAGGGATAAATTACACTTTACTATATATTCACATAGAAAACAGATGATTTACACTAATACTATTTCACAATATTATTACAGTATTTCTGATCAAATAAATGCAGCCTTGCATTTCTTTCAAAAACATTAAAAATCGTAATGTTTCCAAACCTTTGACTAGTCCATGCATTTATATCTCGTAAGCATGATCAAATGGAATAATGTGATTGGTAAGCCCTGTTTTACACATCTTGCCAAACAATAACTTAAAGCACAAAATACCGTAGTGGTTGGAAATACTCAACTATTTATAACATGGTTATCATGAGTGCACTATTGAGAACTAGTACCAACTTGATCATAATGAAATCAAATTTATATGAGGTGTTATTCACATTAGCGTCTATATAGTGATCAATCTACAGAACAGAGACTAAACCCCAAAAAATAGTCTTGACTTCATTCAGATTTAATGAATAGAAAGTTTTTTGCATGCAGAACTTCAATACAAGAATGCAAACTTTGTCCAATGGTCTGTTGCTTCATAGATGTCCATATTTCAACATATCATGTTGATGAAAAGGTCCGCAGCGCATTTTCATTATGCTTAGTTTTAAAAATAGACCCTATTCTGAAACTCTACATGCACATGTAATATGAATTCTGTTCATGAACATAAAAATGAATATATATTGCTTACAGTGCAGATGTTTAAAAGGGCCTAAATGGGTGAGACTGTTTGTCAGTCAACCGTGGGAATATGATGCCGTGTCTGAGAACCACAGTGTAAAAAGGTCCTAACATGTAGGTTACTCTGTGTGTTTCTGAACAGAGCGTTGAGTTGAAAGTGTCCTCCTCAGACAGCAAGACCAACAGGAAGAAGAGGTTAGAGAAGAGAGGCTCATGGGGAGGTACCATCTGACTCAGCAGTTCCCTATCTGTGTGTGGCATCTGTGCGGACGCATTTGCTGTGCATGTCTCTGTTACAGTCGCTCTTATGAAGATGCGTGTTTCAGTGATGGTTTGCAGATGCCCGCAGTTTTTCTGTTTGCATGGTTCTCTGAACTGTTCACGCCTACACCAACAGCATTTATGTTTCTCAGCTGACCAGTCGTACCAGAATGAGAGAATGTCTCGAAAAGAGTCTCCGATGTCGGCGAAGTCTAACAGCAGCTTGGAGTTGGTCTCTGGATTCGGCCGAGCTGAGGTATCTTCAAGTCACCTTTATTTATATAGTGCTTTTTACAATCCAGATTGTTTCAAAGCAGCTTCACAGTGATAGCCGGAAAATAATACAACAACATTTGATTCGGCTGGACAGAAAACAGTGATGTTATCCAGCTCAGTTCAATTATCATATAGTGTCAATGCGGCAGATCAGTGATATAGATGAATATTTAGTGTCCCCAACTAAGCAAGCCAAAAGCCAAAGGCGACAGACCGTGGCAAGGGACCAAAACCAGGCTCAGTCAGGGGGGCAGTTCTCCTCTGACCAGCAAACTAAATGTTCCTGGAGATTGCAAGATTTTGCATTTCATGAAGAGAATACAAGTGCTTGCAAAAGAGCAAAATTATAGTGGCAAACATTTAGGTAAATTGATTACTGTTTTGAGTATTACAATGACATATAGTGCTGAAAAACATTGAAAGGACTGTGCTAAATCCCCCTAACTTTGTGTTTTTGGTCAAAAATCACCCATTATGCCCTTTTACAGAGTCTTGATGTTGTTTTGGGCTCTACTAGAACAGGTTTTCCTGCTTGAATGTTGATTGTTTCCCTCGTATTCTCCATTGTTGCAGCCAGTGTTGTCAACTCTCGCGAGACAAATAAGCAACCGCAGCTTCAAAAACAAGCCCAATATTATTATATTATGTATTATCATCAATATCATTTATGATCAATTATTTTTAATCAATAAATGAGCCTGCAGCATATTAAACTGAAACCTCTCGGAGTTTGAAAAGCAAAAACTGTGATTTTACAAAAATCATCAAATTGCAATAAAGGGCACGCAATATCCTCCAATCAGCTGTGAACAGAAGAGGTTTGGAGTTGGAAATGGAGAAAAAGTTACGTGTAGGCCAATTATGGTAACCCATAGTCGCAGTTAGTTCACACCTATTTGGAGCAGTGAGTAGTGAACACACACACACACACGCACTGCAAACCGTGAAAAAGATAAGCCCTAGCTGTGCATATACTATCTGCCTTAAATAGTATTGAAAATTACTAATGTCACACACTACTTAGGATGGATAGTATGCACATTTGGACACAGGCAAGCACTAATGGAGCGCTGCAATATAGCCACATATTTATAATGAAATAAAATCGAACCATACTGTTATTATTAGTAGCCTATACTTGTTTTGTTTTTTTGTAATGATAAATACATTATTAAAATATATTTTTAATTAAATTAGGTGCCTCTCCTCCCTGTTTCCTCTCCATCTCTGTACATCTCTGTTGGTGGCATTGTTTGTAAAAATGTATACGTCTATTTACGTCTAATAACTATCATTACGTGCATTTATAACGTCACATACCTGCACGTTGAGAAGGAGGCGGGATGTATGGGGATGAATTGCTACAGCACTTGCACTGAATGGCTATTAGCTGTGAGAAGACGGCGTCAGTCAATGTATTGGACAAAACAGTGACCATAAATGTAAAGAAACAAAGCTGCTTATAATATTTTCCTAACAAGCAACCACATTTTTTAAAATAAGCCCAAAAAACCACAACTCGTGATTTATTTATTTTTTACGCGACTTGCCAAAAAAAGAAGCCCAAAGTCTCGTGTTATACGCGGACTTGGCAACTATGGTTGCTGCTCGTCTCTTCCCAATCTGTCAGTAACGCTCTGTTTAGTTCCTGTCTCTAGAAGCCCCTCCTTCTGGACCGGTGTGTTGTGATTGGTCAAGTGTTTGGGAAATGTCCCGCCCCTTACCATAACTGCCAATTTCAACGCACTACTAACTAACTCAACCAGGCCCGCCTTGCGTATGAATTATTAAATGAGGAATATTGTGACAAGTTTTCTTCCGGGAATAAACTCAAGACTACAATGGAGGCATTTCAGGAGTTCAGAAACACTGACACTGATATAGAGAGGGACGCTTTCATGCTCAAACAGCAACATTACACACTAAAGAGAGATCAACATGGGGAAAAGCATGATGGCTCATCTGTAAATTGGTGATAATTGTAGACTTGGAATTTGCCTCTTTCCCCCGTAGTTTAATTCACGGGACCAAACACCAGTCGCTTTGTCAAGAGATTTCTTTATTTTAAATAATTGTTGTTATTATTGTCATCCATAGGAGAGAAAGACAGTTCTGGAGAGATCTCCAGTTCTCTCTCCCTCTGCCCTCCGAACAAAAGCTTATGCTTTTATGCACCCCCAAAACATCTGGTTTCCATTAACTGAATGTACACATATGCATTGAAACTTACACACACACATTCATGCTGTTTCACCGTGTGCACACATGGAACCCCATAGTCCAAAACTAACTCTCCCATGCTCTCTCACATACATGTAATAAAGCATACAATGATTATGAATGATAATAAAAATAACAATACAGATACAAAATATGAACTAATTATGAATATTAATGAAAAGTAACATTGACTAGTAAAATTTGGGCTACAATAATATAGCATAATGAAAGATTTACAAGCAGTGTTGGGGCGTAACTAGTTACATGTAACAGTTATGTACAAAATAAATGTACTTAAATTAGTTACTTATCCAAATTTAACCCCCTTTGTAATTGTTAACATTTTCATATGTTGAATAATATGAATTTGTTGCTTTGCCTGTTTTTGACGTGCTTGATGCCTCCTGCCATTTTATAGGCTGTTTAGTAAAGCAGTGCTATTCTGATGCTTTTGATTGGTTCTCTTGTTTGAATCTGCACCATGTCTACCAATTACATCAATCTACAATGCCGCTGAAAGCTTTAGGCTACAACCTGTCCAAGAGTTGCCACCATGGCGAATGATAATGCGTTCCAGTGCTGGGAATTTATCCAGGAATTAGAAAATGGTAAATATAACAGTTCTGTGCAAAATATGTTTGCCAACTATTAAAATGTTGTCGACATTGAAGGTTTGTCCGCTGTGTAACCCGCACCAGTGCGGGATCGGCAGAAGTGCGCATCGAGGGCGCATATCGACCTCAAAGGGGGCGCTCGCGAGCACCCTTCTAAGACCTTAAATGACAAATGGGACACCCCGAGGTCTCGTGGACTTAACAGACACACGCACGCAGCGGCCATTGTAAGTCCACAAGACCGAAAGTGCACATGAAGGGCCAGAGTGTGGCGAAACACCGCCTCAGTCTGATTCTGTAGCCCCGCCCACCGACTCGTGCAAGACATGTAACATAAATAACATGGGCCTTCGTAGAGCTAAACGGATCGGGCTACCCTCTGGGTGAATCATTCCGATTGTCGTTTTCCCACACGCTTTCAAAACAGTTCCTCACGTGTACTCACCGGGAGGCGGAGCTCATTAGAATATGCAAAGCTTATCCAATCATAGCAGTGGGCGTTTACTTCCAAGTCTTCAGTGCGGCACGCCCATAGAAACAGAGCATTCCAGGAGAGAGGCTCAAAACCAGGGTAGAAAATAGCCTAGCCTACTTATTCATTATGATGTTTTTTAATGTAAAAACCCTGCAAACATCATTAGTTGACCTCAGACGAATAAAAAAGCCAGTTCATAACCCCTTTAACTACACAACGATTGGTCATTGAGTCTAAACAATATTTTAGGTAGAATATAAACAAAAAAACAATGCCATGCATGTTATTACAGCTACACGGAGGGCTTCTGTTTGGGTTGCCAAACTAAATATAACACAAACTCTTAAATATAACTATCTCTGTTTTTAGAGGTTAAGTGTTAACAGTTGTAAACCATTCATTAGAAATTTAGAAAAGTAATCAAAAAGGAATTCAATGTAATCAGTTATATTAATAAAGTAATTGAAATGGTTACACTACTTACTTTTTTTTTTCAAGCACTTAACATTGTAGAATCGAGTCAATTTTTTTGAGTGTGTGTTCAGGTGGCAAATTTAGGAAAAGTAGCCAAGTCTTGTACCACTCAGATTAAGGAAAGTATTTTTAAAAAACAAAACAAAATGATTTTGCCCTCATTTGTCCAGAAGACGGCTTTAGGGTTAAATATGGTAACTTGTTCAATTCAATTCAAGTCAATTCAATTCAAATGTATTTGTATAGTGCTTTTCATGATACATATCGTTTCAAAGCAGCTTCACAGAAAATGCATGCGTCTACATTACAATTTAAATTGATTTGTACATGTTATGCATTTCAGAAATGCACACAGATTTAGCTAACAATCTATTATTAATCAATATAATAACTATGGCACAGAAATACAGTGAAGGGAAAAAAAGTATTTGAACACCCTGCTATTTTGCAAGTTCTCCCACTTGGAAATCATGGAGGGAGGGGTCTGAAATTGTCATCATAGGTGCATGTCCACTGTGAGAGACATAATCTTAAAAAAAAAAAAAAATCCAGAAATCACAATATATGATTGTTTTAACTATTTATTTGTATGATACAGCTGCAAATAAGTATTTGAACACCTGTCTATCAGCTAGAATTCTGACCCTCAAAGACCTGTTAGTCTGCCTTTAAAATGTCCACCTCCATTCCATTTATTATCCTAAATTAGATTCACCTGTTTGAGGTCGTTAGCTGCATAAAGACACCTGTCCACCCCATACAATCAGTAAGAATCCAACTACTAACATGGCCAAGACCAAAGAGCTGTCCAAAGACACTAGAGACAAAATTGTACACCTCCACAAGGCTGGAAAGGGCTACGGGGAAATTGCCAAGCAGCTTGGTGAAAAAATGTCTACTGTTGGAGCAATCATTAGAAAATGGAAGAAGCTAAACATGACTGTCAATCTCCCTCGGACTGGGGCTCCATGCAAGACCTCACCTCGTGGGGTCTCAATGATCCTAAGAAAGGTGAGAAATCAGCCCAGAACTACAAGGGAGGAGCTGGTCAATGACCTGAAAAGAGCTGGGACCCCCCCATTTCCAAGGTTACTGTTGGTAATACACTGAGACGTCATGGTTTGAAATCATGCATGGCACGGAAGCACTGTATTAAGGAGAGGATGACCGGGGCCATGTATTGCGAGATTTTGGGGAACAACCTCCTTCCCTCAGTTAGGGCATTGAAGATGGGTCGAGGCTGGGTCTTCCAACATGACAATGACCCGAAGCACACAGCCAGGATAACCAAGGAGTTGCTCTGTAAGAAGCATATCAAGGTTCTGGCGTGGCCTAGCCAGTCTCCAGACCTAAACCCAATAGAGAATCTTTGGAGGGAGCTCAAACTCCGTGTTTGTCAGCGACAGGCCAGAAACCTGACTGATCTAGAGAAGATCTGTGTGGAGGAGTGGGCCAAAATCCCTCCTGCGGTGTGTGCAAACCTGGTGAAAAACTACAGGAAACATTTGACCTCTGTAATTGCAAACAAAAGCTACTGTACCACATATTAACATTGATTTTCTCAGGTGTTCAAATACTTATTTGCAGCTGTAGCATACAAATAAATAGTTAAAAAATCATACATTGTGATTTCTGGATTTTAGATTATAGATTATGTCTCTCACAGTGGACATGCACCTACGATGACAATTTCAGACCCCTCCATGATTTCTAAGTGGGAGAACTTGCAAAATAGCAGGGTGTTCAAATACTTATTTTCCTCACTGTAAGTGAAATAAGAATACATGTTGTTAATGAATAGGGTATATAGTGTAGCGTCTGGAGTCTCTCTCTTTCCCTCTCTCATGGGATCAAAGTGATACGAAACAGCAGGGATGTCTTTCCCTACCCAGCTCCGCATATAAATCATTCCCCGGCACCTATAAGTCTCGGTTATATGACCCTCAACGCCAGGCTGATGACCCACCAGAGGATGGCCAGGGCTACGACGATTGCTCTGGGAAGACTTCAAAAAGATCTAATCAACACAGCCCCCTAACACACCTCTCTGTGCAGGGTGACCGAGAACTGACCCCCCACACACACAGGCAGAACTATTATAATTGAACTATTCCAGAAATTACATATATGATGATTTCCTAAGTATATGCATGCTCCCTATGTTCCCTATTTTCGTTTTGATGTAAAGACCCTCCTTGAATGCTCAAAATGGCTCTGTAAAAGAGATACACTGTATTTTCGCATTTAAAGCAGCATGTTTGGTGTCTATCGGCTCCTCTTTCTCTGTCTTAGCCAATTATGTAAAAAGTATAATTATGACGTGTACCGTTATTGTGCTTACCCCTTTTGGAGCAAAACCTCACTCGTTATGATTGCCAGCAAGAACATTCCAGTGAGTAATAAAAGTCCAAACAAAGGAACTTTCCCGCCTCAAATTCACATCAAGGATTGGTCCTCCCAGAGAAGGTGGGCGGAGGTTAGTGGATTTTAAAGTACAGTAACTCGAGCACACCGGCGCTCAGTCTTTTGCAAGGATTCCGATGAGACAACTTTCCCCTCCCTTCTCGGCAAAGACACTCGCTTTAACCTTTGAATCTCCCGCGGAACGACCAAAGGACCTGACGCAGAGAGAGCTTCAGCGCACGAACATTTGAGGAACTCCAACGCACGCATCTTGCTTTATTCAACACAAAACCCCATGCAAGTATATATTATCGAGCTCTGCGTTAAAAGATTTGTACCCCTGTTTTCAGGCGATATTCGTTGCTGGCTCTCTGTGGTTATTTGTCGGTGAAATTGCATTTCTCTGTCTCCCCTCTATTTCTATCCCCTTTCTTCTCTTCCGTTACTCTCCCTATTTTGTATATACATGTATTCTTGATTGTAGTCGTATGTAATCGTAGTAGCTATCACTATTAAAACCATTGTATCCACGTTTTAATTGTCATTGTCCTGCTCACAAAACATGAGTCACTTTAATGTTTAAGATTGCGCTACAAGCCTACCCATGGTATTGTTGAATACGTAAATTAATATCTGGTTCGGAAAGTTATTCTTCTGGCAGAAGGATAGCCTTTCTGAAGATTGGATAAGAAAGAATCAGACCTTGCGAGGGCTGATAAAGATTGTGTCGGTTCGTTAGACGAACGGACCCGATTTGAGTTAATTCTTAAAAGGATATTCTATAGTCTCCTGGCTTGGCATATATATATTCGTAGTTAATTGCAAGTCATTGCGGTTGGCGGATGTGTATTTGTTCAAGCATTTAGGCTGGATATTCCCCTTTTTGGGTGATTTTGGAGATTTGTGACTCAACCATAACCCGTTGTGGTTGTTCATAAATCCCTAAAATATTAATACCCATTATTTCCTATATGCTAAATTTAATTTAATAATATATGTGACCCTAAGACGTTACAGATTTTGGTGGAGAATAATTGAGCAACATTTTAAACTTTGTTTTGTGAGCAACCATGTCAATTTTATGTGTATATTATTGGTATTGATTTTGATATTTTGTATGCGCGCTTCAGAGAGTGAGACAAGTCGCAAACGCGAACTCACGTATATATAACTGAAAAGCCCAAAGCTGATTTCAGTTAGTTGTAGGCCTATGTTAACAGCGTCTATTTTGGTCAAACATTTTAGTCACTGTTAATTGTTAAGAAAAAACTGCAGTTCATAATATTAAAACTGTCTCTGTAAAAAGAAAGAAACTTCGTTTGCAGAACATTTTAATATTATCAATTCCACCTGTAGAACGAAGAAATCTTCTTCAGCGTGATGATATGAAATTCCACCTGTTAAGAACGAAGAAATCTTCTTTCAGCGTGATGAAAACGATTTGAGCGATGTTCCTCTTATACGTTTTGTAAAAGGCCTTATTAATCGCCAGATTTGATCCGTTGCGTGTTCCAACGTTATTCAACTGAGCGATCCCTTAGGTGGAATTTTGGCGTAGCTAACCGAAACGCACACCTTGCACAAATCAATCAGAAAAACTGCTGGCCAGTATCTGCTTGATGTGTGAATGGGAGTATTTTATTTTAACCTTGATCCAGTTAAAATTAGTTGCAGAGAAAATACTCTGTTTTACATTTGCGTGTAGGCGGTAAACTAAATCCGACCACACACTCTGTGTGCTATAAATTGGCACAATTTGAGAACAAATTCCCTTCTCACTTGCGACCGATCGCAGCTAAATCTCCGCGTTAGGGTGGAAAGCGCTTTCCCCTGTTCTAACGCTCAAAAGGTAAAATCACCCAACACTCTTGTGGATGCCGCAATACCTCTGACCAACACAAGAGGGCGGCCTACTAGGTGTTCCGCACCTCTCAGGTTACTCCCACCTGACCCCACTCCCTGGAGTGGACTCCATTACGCCACCTTGTGGACGTTCCCCTACTCCCCGCTCTCCAGTCTGTCAAAGTGAAGTGTCTTTCCATTGTTATTTGCTTCCTATTAGAATTCTCTTCATTCACTTCCCGTTACTGCTGCTATTTGACATTATTCAAGCTTTCTGTTTCACTGACTTCTCACCCTTATTTAAATTTGGTTTAGACCAGGTTTGGATTTGGATTTAGATTAAAGTCTTTTCAGCCAGTGATGGTACCAGAGGGAAAAAGCCCTCTGTGACAGTCTCTGCTAAAGTCAGCTTCCCTGCTCCAGTTTCGACAACTTCTCCTGTCGTTTCCATTTCAGTTATTTTTGCTTATCTTCTCTTTTGACTTCATTTCTTTATCAATTGTTTCCTTCCATTTCATACCCTTCTGATACCCTGCACTTATTTAAATTTCGGTTTAAACAAGTTTGAACCTAGAATTAAATTAAGTTTTTTTCTCCTCAGCCTGTGATAGCCCTTATCAGTAGCCCGCCCCCTGCCGGGCACTCTCATAAGTTGGCTTTCCTCTCTTCTCTCCTTTGGCTCCATTTCAGAATAGATTAATTTAATTAATTCTACTTCTCCTTTTTCAAGGTTGCCCCGATAATTACAAACATTATCATCATTATTTTATGTTTTAGCACTATTTAGTAATAGTCTTTTTCCTCACTTACTTCACAGAATTGGTTAAATTTGGTTTACACAAGTTTAAGCTTAAGCTGATGTTGCGTTTCCCTTGTTAGCCATTTGTATATTTACAGGTAGTACCTCCTCCAGTGCTGGTGGTGAATTTACGGTTGTCTCCTGGCTGGGTTCCCGTGAGTGGAGTCACCTGGCTGGCGTAACTGGCACCGGTCGTGTGTGAATCGCAGACACCTCTGTCTCCGTACCATTGGCGGCGGCACGCAGCAGACTAAGCATTTCGGGCACTCCAGGGAGAAGTCAACGAGTCCAACTGGTCTCTGAGGGCATTTTGGTTAATTACTCTGATTCTCCATTTGGACTCCAAAGGGATTTCAGAGGAAACCCAATTTCAACCCTTCAGTCTGGCCGTTGACCAAACTTACCTGAGTGCTGCCCCGTCGTGCTAAAAGTCACACGCTGTTTGAGTGGGCGCACCGTGGTACCAAGGGACGAGGATCTGGGAACACCGCGGTCGCGTGTTCAGGGACCGCCGGCGAGACTGACCTCACCATCGGTGCTCACTTGGAACAACCCCGATTCACCCCAGGCATGGTGAGGAAAGTAAGCCCATTCACTTATTGCAAACCCTAGAATATACCTATTCCGGGTCATTTAAGTGTTGGCCACACCTTTCTCCCTGTTTAAGCCATACCTTTCCCTTAGGCTTTATAGCTCAACAGCGCCCCCTCACTCGTTGGCCCTGTCATAAACCCTCACATTGGTATTAAGATTAGAGCTTTTCCCTATCCATCTCTTCTTACGTTCTCATTTTGTTTCATCTCATGCCTTCTTTCTCTATGCATGTTTGGTTATTTCGCTCTTTGCTACTCTACTGTTCCGTTGTTCTGCTTCTTCCAGTTCCCCCAAAGACAGAACCTATGAGAGCCATCACGGAGAGCTGAATAACAGATCGACGACCAGCAGCCAGTGTCAGTAAACGAACCACTAGGCTACCGCACTGTCGAAATCGTTAGTTAAATCCGGCACTCACGCACACAAATCGGCCCCACCTGGCCGCTCCCGGCCAAGACAGTAGGTGCCCAGCCGAGATTTTCACTAACTGTCTGCACCAGTTATCAAATTTGTGTTGCTTTACACACACCCAAATTAAATAGTCACATATTGCTATAGCTCGTTAGCCCTTAAACGGACTTGCATTGGCCCTTTTGTGTTGTCTTTCTCTTGCCTGCAGTGAGCCAGTATGTCCCGTTCATCCAGCCCCACCGCCCACTGGGACCACGTCGAGACCTGGTTGGGTGCCATGACAACCGCGTTCCTGCCTAAAGTCGCCGATGACCCACAGAACCTGAGCCAAGAGCAGCTGGACGACGACTTGAACCAGCTGATGATCCACGATCCGACCCAGAGCTACAGCTACAAAGAATGGGCCAAGATCATCGGGGGCCTCGCCCACAACCTCATCGCCCAGGCGCGGCTCAGCGAAAAGAGCAACATCCACCTGGAGCAAGAAGCGGCAGCGTCGAAGCTCCAGGCTGAGGAGGCCCGGAGAAACCAGGCCCACGCGCAGAATCATCTGGACCAGCTACTCAACGAAGCCCACAACCGGAATTCAAAAGAGGACGAAACAGACACACAGCTTCAGGAGGAAGTGGAGAGACTTCAAGGGGCCTTGACAGAGCTTCGTGTAGAGGCCGAGCACCGAGTGCAGTTGGAGAGAGAATCCAAAGAGGACCTGAAGGAAGAACTCCAACGAGGTGAAGCTCTCCTGACAAGAGCACAGACCGAACTGAAGGAAAGGGACAGCAAGGCCAAAGCCTGTGAAACCCACTTGCAGTCGGCCCGTGCCAAGATCCAAGAGTTGGTTCAACAAAGAGACTATTTAAAAGAAGAACTTGGAACTGTCCACAGAGAACTGAAATATGCTTACGAGCAGCAAGGGGGAACGTGCACCACAGAGTTCCCCCTGACGAGCGGGCCCAGGCCTCCCCGTCCAGAGTTCCGAGCTCAAAAGGGGGGTGAAAGCCCACCGCTCAAGCTGTCACCAGCCAGCTTCCAAGAGCCCTCATCAGCAGAAAAGGGGTGGGAGCCCCCACAGAGAATCCGTGGCCCTAGCCACGCCATGGCTCCCCAAGAACTTTACAAGCTGGCCAGAAACATCCCAACTTTCACCCCAAACCCTGCAGGAGGCCACGACGTGCACGCCTACCTGCAGGACATAGACTTTTTCTGTCAGACTATGGGCAGCGTGACCACCTACGACAGAGTATGCCTCATCCGAGGCACATCCAGCCGTGAGGTGCGGAGTTTCCTCGATCGGCAGCCCGAGGCGGTCAAGTCTGACTACCAGCAGCTGCGTCAGGCCCTGATTACAGAGTTTTCGGACCCCGACTCAGGCCAAGGTCTCGTCAGCGCCATGGACCTGAAGCAAGCCCGACAAGAAACCCCACAGGCCTACTACAGCCGACTCAGAAAGACCTACTTCGGAGCACAGAACGAGCCAGGAATGGAGGAGGATTTCAACTTCAAAACTCTATTCCTTCGAAATCTGCACCCCGCAGTAAGCCATCACCTGGGAGTCCTGGCCTGCCCACGCACCATGTCCATCCAACAGCTGCGAGACTTAGCCCATAAAGCCTATGCCAAGCAACAAACGGCTTCTGAAAAGACTGTAAGGAACCCAACTATCTGCCCCGTCTCTGGCCACTGCCCAGAGTTGGCCCTAGAGGGCGCCCAAAATTACCACAGCGACAGGCCTTTCAACAGAGAGCAGAGACCGTTCCAAGCCAGCAGAGAACAGCACAGCCGGGACGGTGCCCGCCCTAAGCACCAGACTGGGCGCCCTGAAAGATTCTGGGACAAGCCACGTCCATCCAACCATCCAAAGGGTGGCGCCACGGGGGATGCCAGCCGACGGACCAGAAATGGCCGACCCTCATCGGGCGGAGCATCCAGCCCCGACAGCCAACGGCGGAACGATTCACGACACGCCCCAAACAAACCCAAGTCAGAGCGAGACAGTGCACCCTCATCCGAGACCGCAGAAATCCTGAGAATTCTGAAAGACCTCCTTCAGAAGAAACCTCACAAGGGAGACGACAAGGACAGGCCAGACTCCTTATGACTAAGCATGGGGCCTGCACCCAACGTCTTTCCCGACTGCCCTCCGACTGAACCAAGCACCGCTCACCAACCACAGTCCACAGAACCCGAGACTCCTTCACCAGATGACAGCGTCGCCCAAACACGTCAGCTGACCGCTGCACTTCACGAACAATCAAACACAGAGCATCACACCAGCGACCAAAGTCACAAAATACCAGAAAATGCTGTTTTGGTTGTCTGCCTCCCTAACGAGCCACATGAGACCATCCCTAACTGTTTATCGATCACCTCACAAACCCCAGAACCAAGACTCCTGGGAAACCTGATCGAAAAGGGAGTGGCCCGGAAACTCTATCTAGCAATCACACTGGAGAATGAGTTGAAACTTGAAGCCCTGGTCGACACCGGAGCTGACCTCACCCTGATGTCATCCCACCTTTTTGACAGACTCCGACGTGAAGCTAAAAGACAAAATCGAACTCTGAAGTCCCACAAGTGTGAGCTAAATGTGCAGTCATACAGCCAAAACGAGATCCGACTTGAACAGATAGCTCCCATCCATCTAACAATTGGCCCAATGAGTCTGATACACCCCGTGTATATCTCACCAATGGACACGTACCCCCTTCTCATTGGCAAAGATCTGCTAGATCGCTTCGAGCCCCTATTAGACTTCAGACTGCTAAAAATTTGGGCTCAAGTGCGAGAACCTCTGCCTCTCCAGCCACCCGGATCACCTGAACCAGACTGCCAGGCCACAGAGGTCACGAGAAATCCCGCAGCCAACCACGAGCACACTATCTCAACACCAGATCAAAGTTCAAGTTCGCTACTCTGCACTTTTCAACTCACCACAGACTCTGACTCTCACTGCCCCAAGGTCATGACTGACCTCCAGCTGAATGACGTCACAACTGCAGACGTCATACTCGCGCTATGGGCAGACAACTCAGCCATCAGTCTAGCACTGTTCAAAGCCCTCACGAAAGACACCCCAGACCTTCCGTCTGCAAGCAAGCGCACCCGCTTCCCTTTAGACCCATGCATATCAACTATGGTAACGGCAAAGGGCATCTGCGCTTTGAACTTGAAATGGAACGGCCGGTGCATCACACACTACTTCCTGGTTCTCCCAGACCCACCGAATGATGTCTACATAGGAGCAGACATCTTGATTCGCCTCAAGGCTCATGTGGATTTTATCAATGAGGTGGTGTGGGCCCCAATGACATCACTGCCCCCTGTGGTTCCTGTCAACCTTGAAAACCTCCTGTCAGGCCAGACCATCCCAGCAGTCTGCACCTTAGTCAACGAACAGGAAACTGCAGTACCAGCTTACACCAAAGGGGTCGCTGTTCGGCTCAACATGCGTTGGGGTCAAACACTAAACCACACACTGGGCTTCTTCCAACCGTCGCCCGAATGTCTGGAACTTGGACTCAGCCTGGAAGCCACACCCCTCACTGAACTGTCGTCCCGTGTAGTTTACATCCTGTTCAACAACTGCACTGCAATGGACATCAGAATTCCCAAGGCCTACCGCCTGGGATGGCTAGTGAGCCACGACTTCCATGACTTTGAACTCACCTTACCAGTCATTGGCCCAGTCCCATCGTCAATGATCCCAGAAGGGAGCACAGACAACACAGTGTTCACAGCCCCCTTCAAATTCATCTCCATCGTTTCTGTCATACCGATGACCAAAGATCAAGTGTGTAGGACAGAGCTGACAGAGGACCAACATCTTGCAGTATACACCGTCACTAGCCAGCCTGCCTGTCAGACCGATAACAGTGCTGCACCTCCCTCTGCCGACACGACAGACCACACAACAACAGAGGAGCCATATCCAGGATTTGAGACGCAAGTCCAGCAGATTCTGCAAGAGGCAGACGCCATAAAAGATGAGGCAGAACGTCAAGAACTCAGAAAAATCCTTTACAAATACAAAGCTTCATTTGCCAAAGACTCTTTAGACTGTGGCCTCACCCACCTCCACACGGTGCGCATCCCAACGCATCCTAACGCTCCTCCAACTTTCGTCAAGCAGTACAAGATCCCCATCGCCTCACACGAACCGGTGCAAGAGATCGTTAACTCCATGCTTGAGAAAGGCGTCATACGCCCATGCAATAGCACCTACTCTGCTGCGATCTGGCCCGTTCTCAAATCAAACGGCAAATGGAGACCCACCGTAGACTACAGGAAGTTGAACCAGCAGGTGCCACTGTCGCGATGGCCGATGACACAGCTGGAGCAGGAAATACCCAGAATCAAAGGAGCCACAATCTTCTCTACGCTCGATGTGGCCTCAGGATTCTGGACCATTCCAGTGCATCCAGAAGATCAGCATAAGCTGGCTTTCACCTTCGGCAACCGACAGTATACATTCACAAGGTGCCCGTTCGGCTATGCTAACTCACCAGCCGAATTCAACATCTTCCTGAACAAAGCGTGCCCAGACGCCAAAATGAGAGGCAACCTCATCTACGTAGATGATGTGCTCATGAAGAGCACATCAGTGGCCGACCACCTGAAAGAGATAGACCACGTTCTGAACCAATTAACCACCGCCGGCGCCAAAATTGCCCTCCACAAGGGACAGTGGTGTCGAACCAAGGTCAATTATGTTGGCCTACTCATTGGATCACGGGGCGTTGAACCACAATCCAGCCGTATCCAAGCCATTCAGAGCATCAAGCCTCCCATCAATGTCTCAGAGCTGCGAAGCTTCCTTGGGGTGTGTAACTACTCACGACAGTTCATAGAAAACTATGCAGACATTGCACGGCCACTAACTGCTCTTCTTAAGAAGGACTGCCAATTCGTCTGGGAAAAAGCTCAAGCGAACGCCATGAATGAACTGAAACAACACCTATGCAAAGCCCCATGTCTTGCTTACCCTGATCCACAAAAGGAGTTCCACTTAGAAGCCGGATTCTCCAAACACTGCCTGAGTGCTGGTCTATACCAAAAACATGACCAAGACAAAAGAGTGGTTGCATATGCCAGTAAGACACTTCTTCCACCAGAGAGCAGATACTCCGACTGTGAAAAGGCTCTACTCTGCACCGTGTGGGCCATCCAGCGATTCTCCAACTACATTGGAGCACAAAAGGTTATCATAGAGACTTGCCACCAGCCTGTAATGTTCCTCAACAGCCAACGTATTCGAGATGGCGTCGTCACCAATTCACGCATAGCCACGTGGTTGATGGCCCTCCAGGGCCGCAGTGTTGAGACACGTTATGCTCAGAATCACAAGTCTGCACTGGGAGACGGCTTGGCTGCCTGCCAGAATTGTTCCGATGACACACCAGCGGCAACGTTGGACACAGACGAACCCCAACAACAACAACAACAGACCTGCCATAGGTACTTTGAAGAGAATGCGTGTCAAGGAATGCCCACCGCCTACGTCGATGGATGCTCTTACAACCAAGAGGGCATCCTAAAGTCAGGTGCGGGTGTACTGTGGCTGAACAACCAGCCTTGCCCTCCACAGCACTTCAAGTTGGGTCCTCAGTCATCACAATATGCGGAAGTAGCGGCCATTCTAATAACCCTCCAAATCGCAGCAACCCACAACATCAGAGAACTCCTTATCTGCACAGACTCCAATTATGCAAGACTCAGTTTCACATGCCACCTTCCTGGCTGGAAACAAAATGGTTTCAAAACGGCAAGCAACAAGCCAGTCAAACACCAACACCTGTTCCAAGCATGCGACGATGTCACAAGAACACACGACATGATCGTCTACTGGAAAAAGGTGAAAGGACATTCAAGGCAACCAGGCCTTGACAAAGACTTGAATGACCAAACGGATGCACTAGCCAAGACTGGTGCACTGCACGGCAATCTATGGTCACCCCCAGCCCACCCACCCACCATAAACGTTGCAGCAATAACCCGCAGCAAGCGAACACATCCTACGACAGTTCAAACATCACAGCCGCTTACGCTGGCTCCACAAATTTCTAACAACGACATAGCTGACATGCAAGCCACTGACACGGCCATACAAGCCATCCTAATCCACCTCTCTGACCCCACCAACCACCCTATCACTGCGTCTGAATTCACTGCTGTCCCAGGCCTCAGACGACTGCATGACGTCAAACACATGCTGCGTGTGAAACACAACATTCTGTGGTATGCCCCTGATGACCTCACAGCGCAAAGGCTTGTGGTGCCACATTGTCAAAGGGGGGTCATGCTAATGTATGCCCACGACGCACCATGTGCAGGACACCACGGTACCAAAGCCACGTACGAGACCCTGAAACAGGTGGCATACTGGCCGGGCATGCAACAAGACGTGGCAGAATATGTCAGAGAGTGCCTGGTTTGCTGCCAATTCCAACCAGCAAACCCAAACCATAGAGCCCCACTCCAACGCAGAGGAGTCACATTCCCATGGTCAGATCTCCAGATAGACTGGGTAGGACCCCTGCCCAGATCAACAAGGGGCAACAAATACTTCCTCACGGTTGTGTGCCAGTTCACCAAGTGGGTAGAGTGTCTTCCAGCACCCAACGACACCGCCCAGACCACGGCATACCTCCTGATGAACCACATCTTCTCCAGGTTCGGACTGCCACTTAAAGTGAACTCGGACAGAGGCACCCACTTCACAGCTGAGATCATGCAGCAGGTTTGGAAACTTCTGGGAGTACAGGCTCAACTGCACATCAGTCACCATCCAATCTCGTCCGGGCAAGTGGAACGAACTAATCGAACGGTGGTGAGCATGCTGAGAAAGTACGTCTCTGCCAACCAGAAAGACTGGGACGTGAAACTTCCGTTAGTGCTAATGGCCATCAGAGCCACCCCGCATGAATCAACTCATGTGTCTCCCTTTGAACTAATGACCGGGCGGCAAATGACCTTGCCGCTGCACCTGCTGTATCAACCGGGAGCCTCCAGCCTTGTCACAGCCTATACCACTCACCAGTACCTTGACGAACTACACCGCCACCTGAGAACGACCTTTGCTTTCACCCAACAACAGCTTCAGAAGAGTGCTGAAGGCCGGAAAGCATATTATGACCGGAAAGCGTCACACCAGGAACTGAATGTAGGTGATAAGGTCTGGTATTACCGCTTCATCCAGCCGCCCCGGACAACGGCCCACCGGCTGTCGAAGAAATTTCTGCCTCACTGGACCGGTCCTTTCGAGATAGTGGACAAACTCTCCCCGGTTGCATACCGAATCAAACTGAACCAGGGACAGAAAGAGCCAAATTTCAAATGGGTCCACCGCAACCAGGTCAAAAGGCACCCGGTCACTGGCAGAGAAAGACAGGGAGGGGCCAACGCAAGCTAAATCTGTGCAATCCGCGCCGCGCAGAGATTGTCCTGACCAACCAAGGACACCCCTCGCTGATCGACTACTTCTCTCCCCATCTCTCTCTTTTTCTCTCTCTCTGTCCTGTACCAGGATGCTGCTGTGGCTCACTGTCCTGTGCCTCCAGTTCACCCAGGGACGAATGCAACCTGACATCCTGTCACCGGGTCCGGCATCAGGCATTGTGCTCAGGGGACAACCGGGACTCCTGATCACCAACTGCAGAACCCACACCCAGAAAGTATATGTTCGACTGGACCCTCGCAACGTCTATCAAACACACTACCCCCGCACCGTTACACAGTACAGCTGGGCAGGTGCACGATGGACCGAGGACGCCCTCACGCATGCGGAAGCCGACGTCAAGCATATGCTCACTCAACTGGGAAAAATGACAGTCACGCAGGCCGAGCTAAGTGGACACAACCGCCGCACCAAACGGTTCCTGGGAGCCCTGCTCGGAGCCGCGGCTGCCGTCGGAACACTGTTCAACATTGGCATGTCCAGCGTCAACGCAGTAAGCCTCGCCACTGTAAGACGGCATGTAGCTGAAATCCAGACTGAGATCCCACAGCTGAGAGAACAACTCGCAACTCAGAGTGCAACCCTGCAGACCATCGGCAGGTCATTGCGAGGCACTGTGGTGGTTCTCAACACGCACAGTGTCCTGCTGAACCAAACGGTGAACTCAATGAAGCAACTGTTTTCAGTCTTCCAAAATGACTTTTCCCAAACTCAGTTGGTCACAGCTCTGATGACAGACATGCTGCGGGAGGTGAGCTCCTCCATTGACAGTCTAGCCATGGGCAGGATTCCACCGTACCTGGTACCCCTGAGCCTGGTACAAACAGTGCTGGCCTCCGCTACCACCAGCCCTGCTGACCCTCTTCAAGCACACCTCGCTTACTCTCTGGGTAGTGCCATCCCCTTGCACGTCGACCCCGAGCAAGGTGAGGTGGCGTTCCTACTGAACTTGCCCATCATCGAATCGAACAACATCTACAGACTCAAGGACATGGTCAACGTCGGGTTCTGGCAAGGTAACACCCATATCAAGATACACACCCCCGACGTGGTGGCCTACCATGACAGCAACACACAACTGTACCTGTCCCCGAATCTGCGTATGTGTACTTTGACCAAGGACATTCACTACCTCTGCCCTAGCAAACCATTTCTCAGGGACAACACCGGAGGAATATGCGGGTTGCAGCCCATGAGAAGCGACACACGGTGCCCTGCCGAGGCCACGTCTCGCACCCAAGTCATTGAAACTCGAGCTGAGATCGTGGGTGACCGGTGGCTCGTCAACACTCCCACCCGTACAGCCACTCTGACCTACGATCAGCATGACACTGCCACCCGCATCAACCTGCCCAACCAGAGTATGTGGATCCAAGTACCAAAGGGTGCCATCCTCCACCTCGATGACCTGGCATTGTACCACCTCCCTAGTGAAGAGTATTGGTCAGAGCTGGAGATCCCATCTTTCTTCAAGAATCACAACTTCACCCTAGATCCAGAGCTGGAACTGAAGATTGAGGAAAGGGGGCCTCAGCTGATCGACATCACTCCGATCGACACGGCCCTCCAAACACTGTCCCGGCTGCCCATCCTGACCAACTCTCCTGTTGTCCAAGCTTGGACCGCTGCCGACACCGCTCTCTGCCTCTCTACGGCACTGGGCTACACCCTAACCTTGGGCCTGGCTTTCATCCTATTCAAGAGAGTCCACGAGATGCGAGAGTCCATGACAAAGAACACGGTCTCTCTTCCCCTAGGATTCAAACGAAACCCACGGAAAAGAGGTACCAAGACAGAAACAATGCCAAACCTCATCGAGATGGACCCTCAGCCTGATGAACCAAAGGCTGGGGACAATTAGAAACCACCTGCCACTCGACCACCATGAACCACCTGCCACTCGACCACCATGATCCACCTGCCATCCGTCCATCATGATCCCACTCGACCACCATCCGACCAGAATGACAACTGCCATCCGACGAGGTCAACCGGACGTCGTCACATGACAAAGGGGGACTGTAGCGTCTGGAGTCTCTCTCTTTCCCTCTCTCATGGGATCAAAGTGATACGAAACAGCAGGGATGTCTTTCCCTACCCAGCTCCGCATATAAATCATTCCCCGGCACCTATAAGTCTCGGTTATATGACCCTCAACGCCAGGCTGATGACCCACCAGAGGATGGCCAGGGCTACGACGATTGCTCTGGGAAGACTTCAAAAAGATCTAATCAACACAGCCCCCTAACACACCTCTCTGTGCAGGGTGACCGAGAACTGACCCCCCACACACACAGGCAGAACTATTATAATTGAACTATTCCAGAAATTACATATATGATGATTTCCTAAGTATATGCATGCTCCCTATGTTCCCTATTTTCGTTTTGATGTAAAGACCCTCCTTGAATGCTCAAAATGGCTCTGTAAAAGAGATACACTGTATTTTCGCATTTAAAGCAGCATGTTTGGTGTCTATCGGCTCCTCTTTCTCTGTCTTAGCCAATTATGTAAAAAGTATAATTATGACGTGTACCGTTATTGTGCTTACCCCTTTTGGAGCAAAACCTCACTCGTTATGATTGCCAGCAAGAACATTCCAGTGAGTAATAAAAGTCCAAACAAAGGAACTTTCCCGCCTCAAATTCACATCAAGGATTGGTCCTCCCAGAGAAGGTGGGCGGAGGTTAGTGGATTTTAAAGTACAGTAACTCGAGCACACCGGCGCTCAGTCTTTTGCAAGGATTCCGATGAGACAACTTTCCCCTCCCTTCTCGGCAAAGACACTCGCTTTAACCTTTGAATCTCCCGCGGAACGACCAAAGGACCTGACGCAGAGAGAGCTTCAGCGCACGAACATTTGAGGAACTCCAACGCACGCATCTTGCTTTATTCAACACAAAACCCCATGCAAGTATATATTATCGAGCTCTGCGTTAAAAGATTTGTACCCCTGTTTTCAGGCGATATTCGTTGCTGGCTCTCTGTGGTTATTTGTCGGTGAAATTGCATTTCTCTGTCTCCCCTCTATTTCTATCCCCTTTCTTCTCTTCCGTTACTCTCCCTATTTTGTATATACATGTATTCTTGATTGTAGTCGTATGTAATCGTAGTAGCTATCACTATTAAAACCATTGTATCCACGTTTTAATTGTCATTGTCCTGCTCACAAAACATGAGTCACTTTAATGTTTAAGATTGCGCTACAAGCCTACCCATGGTATTGTTGAATACGTAAATTAATATCTGGTTCGGAAAGTTATTCTTCTGGCAGAAGGATAGCCTTTCTGAAGATTGGATAAGAAAGAATCAGACCTTGCGAGGGCTGATAAAGATTGTGTCGGTTCGTTAGACGAACGGACCCGATTTGAGTTAATTCTTAAAAGGATATTCTATAGTCTCCTGGCTTGGCATATATATATTCGTAGTTAATTGCAAGTCATTGCGGTTGGCGGATGTGTATTTGTTCAAGCATTTAGGCTGGATATTCCCCTTTTTGGGTGATTTTGGAGATTTGTGACTCAACCATAACCCGTTGTGGTTGTTCATAAATCCCTAAAATATTAATACCCATTATTTCCTATATGCTAAATTTAATTTAATAATATATGTGACCCTAAGACGTTACAATAGAGATGAGCATGGATGCGTGTTGATGCAGAGCTGCGTCATCTTGTAATCTGTAACCTATTACATTTCCAAAGTAATCTTCCCAAAACTGATTATCACCAAATATTGGATCTATATGGGAACTGATTAATCATAGGCCCCTTTGATCCGAGTTTATGCACCTCATTCTTTGGGTAAAAAAAACCTGAGGTGCATAAGCTCAGATCAATGAGGCCTACAATCAATTGGTTCCAAAAAGCCATACAAAACCTGTGCTAATTCACAAATGTCTTATGCGATATCCCAATTTTGTGCACAAGTTAAATGTGCAACTTCGGCTGGTCTCTTTATCTGACAGAATGGACGCTGCAGTGTGAACATCTCTGATCCAGAGGCTTTGAGTTCTGGTTCTCCTACAGCGGATAAGTACTGTTGCGTCTATCTGCCGGACGGGACCGCCAGCTTGGCCCCTGCTAGACCGGGCCTGACCCTCAGAGACATGCTTAGCAGCCTGTGTGAGAAGAGAGGGTTTCCTCTGAAAGACGTCCTCATTTACCTGCATGGCAAAGATAAGGTCAGTCCACAACCTGCTGTATCTGCCTTGGCATGTTTATCTAACCAGTGACCAGCATCCGGACTCTACTAGATTTTGGTAAAACTTTACAATAAGTTAACATTATTTAATGCATTAACTAACTAACATGAACAATGAGCAATGCATTTGTTACAGTATTTATTAATGCAAGTTAAAATGCTTATTTCACTAATTCCATTAAAAAAGTGAAACTTGCATATTATATTCATTCATTACACACAGACTGATATATTTCAAACGTTTATTTCTTTTAATTTTGATGATTATAACAGACAACTAAGGAAAATCCCAAATTCAGTATCTCAGAAAATTTGAATATTGTGAAAAGGTTCAATATTGAAGACACTTGGTGCCACACTCTAATCAGCTAATTAACTCAAAACACCTGCAAAGGCCTTTAAATGGTCTCTCAGTCTAGTTCTGTAGGCTACACAATCATGGGGAAGACTGCTGACTTGACAGTTGTCCAAAAGACGAACATTGACACCTTGCACAAGGAGGGCAAGACACAAAAGGTCATTGCAAAAGAGGCTGGCTGTTCACAGAGCTCTGTGTCCAAGCACATTAATAGAGAGGCGAAGGGAAGGAAAAGATGTGTTAGAAAAGTGTACAAGCAATAGGGGTAACCGCAACCTGGAGAGGATTGTGAAACAAACCCCATTCAAAAATGTGGGGGAGATTCACAGAGTGGGCTGGGGCAGGAGTCAGTGCTTCAAGAACCACTACACACAGACGTATGCAAGACATGGGTTTCAGCTGACGGAGAGTCTCGCCTTTGCTAAAGACAAAAAGGAAAAAAAAAGTGGTCCAAAGTTATGTTCTCTGATGAAAGTAAACTTTGCATTTCCTTTGGAAATCAGGGTCCCAGAGTCTGGAGGAAGAGAGGAGAGGCACACAATCCACGTTGCTTGAGGTCCAGTGTAAAGTTTCCACAGTCAGTGATGGTTTGGGGTGTCATGTCATCTGCTGGTGTTGGTCCACTGTGTTTTCTGAGGTCCAAGTGCCAAAGCAACCAGTACCTGGTTTAAGGACCATGGTATCCCTGTTCTTAATTGGCCAGCAAACTCGCCTGACCTTAACCCCATAGAAAATCTATGGGGTATTGTGAAGAGGAAGATGCGATATGCCAGACTCAACAATGCAGAAGAGCTGAAGGCCACTATCAGAGCAACCTGGGCTCTCATAACACCTGAGCAGTGCCACAGACTGATCGACTCCATACCACTTCACACTGCTGCAGTAATTCAGGCAAAAAGAGCCCCAACTAAGTATTGAGTGCTGGACATGCTCATACTTTTCATGCTCATACTTTTCATGCTCATACTTTTCATGTTCATACTTTTCAGTTGGCCAAGATTTCTAAAAATCCTTTCTTTGTATTGGTCTTAAGTAATATTCTAATTTTATGAGATACTGAATTTGGGATTTTCCTTAGTTGTCTGTTATAATCATCAAAATTAACATTTAAAATATATCAACCTGTGTGCAATGAATGAATATAATATACAAGTTTCACTTTTTGAATGGAATTAGCAAAATAAATCAACTTTTTGATGATATTCTAATTATATGACCAGCACCTGTATAGCCAGAAATTATTCTCACAATGAACAATTTTATGTAGCTTTTTGTATTTCTGGAAAATTGTTAAATATTTACAATATCTGAACAGGGTACCTTCTTTTACAGTATTAAGGCACTGGTTTGTCAAGTTAAACTGAAGTTGTAGCATTTGCATTACAAAAACATGAATCAAACCAAACAAAGGCCACGTTCACTGATTCAAAAACTCCTAATGGGATGGATGAGCCTGGTGGCTTCTACACAGTTTGTCGTAGCGTGGTTTCATTTTAGTGAGAGCCAGGCGCATGTCGCTTTCAACCTCCAGACGGGCTCTGTGCTTGGACTGAAGTACTTTCAGTGCTGAAAATCAAGTAGGTTGTGGCAAAAGGTAAAAGACATTTTATTGCCTTCTCAGACAACATAGGGTAGTCCTTTCTCACAGACATCCAAAACTCGACAGAGGAAGGCATGGGAACCTTGTTTTCAGCCCTCCCTCATTTGTCAATTCAATCATTTGCTCCTGGGCTGCTAGATCCAGATGAGTGCCAACCCCTGGTGCAAATGGGTTTCTAACAAAGTCCAGGTGGGTGTTGTTCAAATCAGGGAAATACTGTTTAAAATAGCCCTGAAGATGTGACAGGTGAGACTGAATTACGGGCGTAATGTTGTCGGCAGTGGAGGAGATGCGCTCCTGGTTATAGAGAGGAAACATTTCTGTAACTCCCTCTTGCAGTTTGCTTTCCCACAGGGATATTTTTTGTATGAATGCGCGCACCTTATCTTGTGCATTCAGTATGTAAACATTGGGTCCTTGCATGTTCTGATTGAGGACATTGAGATGCTGGAAAAAATCTGCCATGTATGCTGACTTCAGTATCCATGAGCCATATTCAAAGCATTTGGAAAGCTCAGACTTTTCACCAGAAAGAAACTCTCTCAGCTCATTGCGCAGCGCATACACACGACTTAACACAGCCCCGCGGGAAAGCCAGCGTACCTCTGAGTGGAGCAGCAAACCCTCGTAATCAGTAGGGCTGTAATCTCCCAGTCGATTATTAGTCGATACGTTCTGGCTCGACCAAAATTCTGATTGGTCGATTTTTTTATTTTTTTATTTTTGCCGCATTCATTTCATTAGTTTTGCCGCGTTCATTTCATCAGGTGGAGAGCACTAATTGCTAATGGGGGTGTTTTTAGACCACCCCTGTTTCACAGGTAACCGTCTGTCTTCAGAACACCCCCTTGTTTCCACTTCTTTTGGATTAGCCCAACCCACTGGAGAAGAGAGACAGATTGAAGAAGGCTAGTTTGCTGTATATTTACTTAATTTGAGAGCGTTTTTTCTGCTCTTGATCTGGCTTGTTTAATAAATATTCTTTTTTTATTAAAGTGGACGTGCCTTTTGTGTTTAAGAGTAAAAGCTTTAAGTTAATAGTCTATTCGTGTCTCAGCCGCGAAGCTGAGCTGATCCTATGTTCGAGCTGCACAGAGCGGCTGAAATGATAGTGTCTGTCAGTTAGTATAATACATATGACAAAAACAATTGTCTAAATTATGTTGCATATTCCTCAAAAGTTCTTGTGATGATATCACTAGTTGACAACATAGCCTATGATTTCCGAAAATATAGTACTATGATGGTACACGTGATGCAACGCTGTCAGAGCCGAAAGACTGTCAGACTCATTTCAGTGCAAGATAATCAGGTCAAAAACGATTTAATATACTGCAAATAGCCTACTAGTCTTTTATATTTATTTATAAATCATTTAGGCAGACAACAAGGCTACCAAGTACTGCGCACAGTGTGCAGCTAAATAATTAACGTTTTTTTTCCTAACGTCATTTTTGGTCGAAAATTTCAGGACCTCAGTCGACCAAGATTTTCTTTGGTTGATTACAGCCCTAGTAATCAGCACCCATTTCTTTGCAGAGTAAACTGAAGAGCCTGTGTTTCAGGGGGTGTGCTTTTACATAGTTTACCGTTTTTACAACATCCCTCAGCACTTGATGCAAATCATCATCAATTTGTTTGGCCACAAGAGCCTCACGATGAAGCACACAGTGTGTGGCAACAGCTTTGGGGGCTTTTTCTTTGATCAGAGTCACAACGCCGCTGCGCTTACCGGAGCAGCACCATCAGTACACACTCCAATACACCGAGACCAGTCTATTGAATTGTCTCTCATGAATTGATTCATCATATTAAATATGTCCTGCCCTGTGGTTCTGCCTGCAAGGGGTATACAAAAAAGAAGTTCCTCGATTAAAATTGTCATCACAGAGGAAACGAATATATACCATTAGCTGTGCTTGATTTGCAATGTCAGTACTTTCATCCAACTGCAGCGCAAAGTATTCACTGGCTTGAAGTTGTTCTAAAAGTTGCGATGCAACATCATTGGCCATCTCACCTATGCGTCTGCTCACTGTATTGTCCGACAAAGACACACAATCTATCTTTCGTGCCGCTTCCTCACCTAGTAACTCCCTGACGATGTCTTTAGTAGCTAGTAATAATAATGCTTCGCCAACTGTGTGGCTTCTTAGCACGCGCGATGTGGAGGGATGCCAAATATGACGCTTTTAAACAACTCTCAGGGACCGACGCTTGCTGCCGAAAAGTACTAGTCTGCCGGGCCGAACACAACTCCTGATGTTTGAATTAGTCAGTTGATTTTCCTGCCTCAGTTGGATGTTTCTGCTGTAAATGGCGTTTGAGCTTAGATGGTTTCAAGCACTCGTTGGAGAGAATCTCTTGACAGAGAACAAACTGGGGTCTCTCGACTCCCTGCTTTAAAATGCAGGTAAAACCAAACATAATGTAAGATTTGTCATATTTTCTAGATTTTTGCTTCGCACTTGCCAAGTCAGATTGACACGAACTGCTTGCGGGAGCGGGAAGCTTCAGAAATCTTTCCATCATTTGTAGAGCACTTGCATAGCCGCTAATTGCTCAGTTCAGCTTACAGAGTAAACAAACACGTTAAGAGCGCAAAGTATTTTGGGATAACATTTACATTTACATTTATGCATTTGGCAGACTCTTTTATCCAAAGCGACTTACAGTGCCCTTATTACAGGGACAATCTCCCTGGAGCAACATGGAGTAAAGTGCCTTGCTCAAGGACACACTGGTGGTGACCGCTGGGATCGAACCAGCAACCTTCTGCATATCAGTTCCATGGTTTAACCCACTGGACCACCATCTCACATAAAATGGATAAATACATTACAAGAATCCACTCTTATAAATCAAAATACTATATGTAGATTTGGTTATCAATATCTTTAGGATAAAAAATGTATTATGTAAAAAAAAAAATCTTAATTAATCACGGGATTTGGACAGTACAGGATAAATGGTTAACGGGAGCAGACGGGAGCGGGAATCAACCAATAGCAAAGACGACAAACAAAGAAAAAAGTAAATGCACCATTTTGTAGTTTCCTTTTAATACGCCTACAATGTAACGCAATTAAAAAATAACTACACGACCCAGCCGTCCCAGAAGCCATCAGTGCTTTTTGTCACGGCTTTTTCAAAGAGCAGTGATGGAGGGAGCTAACAAAAAATGATTTACAATACATGAGTGACACTAAGTTGACACGTTTCCAGTGTCGTCTTGACTTCTGGTGGGAGATGTCAGGTGGGCTCGTACCAGTTGCCAAGAGGCTGCTAGCTATCCCCGCAACAAGTACTCCTTCTGAGCGTAGCTTCAGTGTTGCGGGAAGACTGATAGAGGAGAGGCGTTCTACCTTCAATCCAGAAAATGTAGATGCACTTTTGTTCCTACACAGCAACATATAACTAAGATGGACTCATTATGCAAGAGCAAAATTGATGAAAATCGTTAACATGTAATTAAAAAAAACTATAAATGTATTGTTTACTCAACAATAAATGAGTAAAATGCAGCTTTATGTGCTGTTTGGGTTTATTAAACTATTGTAGACATGGTGTGAACTATGTACTGTTTTTCTTTTATTTGCTGTCTTCCATTTTCTGGAGAAAATCTAGAAACAGGGGCTCAGCAGCTGGTCTAAAAAAGGATGGAGAGCAGATTAAATCAAATTCTATGTATTAACTAAACACTAATTGAAGAAAAAAATATGTGGGAGCGGTACAGGAGCGGGAGTCAGTTTAAACAGGAGTGGGATGGGACAAGATTTCTTTCTATGGGAGTGGGACGGGACAGGAGTGAAAATCCACTCCTGTGTCATCCTCTACTCTGAAACTTACAGGATATTCTTATATTACCATGACCTTTTATATATCAAACGCTCAAGGGAAAGTTGATTTCTCAGTTCATCACCCCTTTAAAGGTTCCTAATACGATTATTTGAGTCTCTTACAACAGGTTTACATGCATCCAAGGCCAAAAAACAAATGCTCACAATATATACATTACACGTCACCTCATTCCTCAGTCTGAAAACGGTTCATTTGAAGATACATTCTTTTTAAACCCCTCTTTTCTGAGAGCCTCCTCTGACCTGATCATATCTGAATCTCAGCTCTTGACACACAGTGATACGAACAGTAACGATGGCGTGGGTTTTACCGTCTCAATCTCATCACAGTGGGTTTGCTCTGGCAGCAGAAAACAGCGTCTTCTCCACATGAACAACACCAATCAAACTCTTCCAGTCTACAGTGTTTGAGGGCGGGGCAAACGAGACTCTGTTCGCCAGCAGCCAATGAAAACCATTGGCTGGCATTATGCAAATGTTACATAGGTATGTAACAGAAAGTGAGACTGGAATTACTGACGTCATTTGTTCGGTGACCCACCTAAAAATGTCTTAATTTCGATGTTTTCCATCTTCAATATACTGCATATACTCATGTCGCTTAGTTTCTGTAGCACTCCAAAAATGTATGTAACACAAATGCAATAGCATTTTATTTTATAAAAGCAAGATGACAATTAAACTAAAACTGTTCTCTCTTCATGCAGCAGATATTATCTGGCTCATCTTACAACAGTTCCCACACCAGCGGTTTATAGATTATCAAGATCATTAACTCATAAATTCATCAACTAACCCTTCAGAAACGTCCTGTCTCATTCTACTCGTTGTCACTTCTTCTTGAGTCTCTCCATCATTGTCCGACTGGAACTCAGAGCTGCTAACATGAGCTCTTGAAGCTCCGCCCTCTTCTAGAAAGGGGGTGGGAACAGCAGCTCATTTGCATTTAAAGGGACGCACTCAAAAATGGCTTTCACCCTCAAAAAGTGACGATTTTAACATCTGATCTGTGGGGTATTTTGAGCTAGAAATTCACATTCACTCTGGGTACATCAGTGACTTATTTTACATCTTGTAAAAAGGGGGCATAAAAGGACCCTTTTAAAGCCTTTGTGTTTTGTGCTCTCTTTCTCGGGGGAACGCAAAACATTTCAATTCAATTCAAATTTATTTGTATAGCGCTTTTCACAATACACATTGTTTCAAAGCAGCTTTACAGAAAGTGCATTTCATAGATGAACAGTATAAAAAATGTTAGAAAGACAATGTTAAAGAATAATGTTCGAAAAAGTTAATCAATCGTGTATTAATTTAGGCCATAACGCTGGCGTTGAGTCGTCTCTTCACAGGCGTTGAGTCGTCTCTTCACAGGCGTGGAGTCGTCTCATCACAGGTGTTGGGGCATCCGAAGTCTCCATGAGAGGCTGGATACAAACTGGAGCTGACGAACTATTTACCTCGGGACTAGTGTCCCGAGATAACAACAGAAAAGCAGATGGGAAATAATTAGCGTAGCTGCTGTTCAGAATATTATATTAATGCTTTTGTTCCGATTTAACTGTAGTATAAAGGGTAATTATAATGTGAATGCTTGGCTAAAGAGATGCGTCTTTAATCTAGTTTTAAACTGGGACAGCGAGTCTGAACCTCGGACAACATCAGGAAGACTATTCCAGAGTTTAGGAGCCAAATGTGAAAAAGCCCTCCCTCCTTTAGTGGACTTAGATATCCTAGGAATGACCAGAAGCCTAGAGTTTAGTGACCTTAAAGAGCGCGATGGATTGTAGGGCGATAGAAGATCCGTTAGATACACTGGAGCTAAACCATTTAGGGCTTTATAGGTCAGTAGCAATACTTTGTAATTGATACGGAACTTAATAGGTAACCAGTGTAGAGATGATAAAATTGGTGTTATATGATCATATTTTCTTGACCTAGTAAGAACTCTAGCTGCTGCGTTTTGGACTAACTGTAGTTTGTTTATTGAGGATGCAGGACAACCAGCTAATAAAGCATTACAGTAATCTAATCTCGAGGTCATGAATGCATGAACTAACTTTTCTGCATCAGGAATAGATAGCATGTTACGTAGCTTAGCAATGTTTCTAAGGTGGAAAAATGCCGTTCTTGTAACATATGAAATATGATTTTCGAATGTCAGATTGCGGTCTAATATAACACCCAGGTCTTTTACTGTAGTGGATAAAGTGACAGGACATCCTTCCAAGGTAAAGTTGTATTGTGCGAGGTTTTTTGGACCAATAAGTAATACCTCCGTTTTATCTGAATTTAATAGCAGAAAATTACACGTCCACATCCAGTATTTAATATCTTCAACACACGCTGTCAGTTTAGATAATTTAGCGTTTTCGTCCGGTCGTGATGAAATATATAATTGAGTGTCATCAGCATAACAGTGGAAATTAATTCCATGTTTTCTTATAATATTACCAAGCGGTAGCATATATATTGAGAATAGCAGAGGGCCTAATACGGATCCTTGCGGCACCCCATAGTCTACTGACATCATCCTGGATTTTTCCCCATTTAGACAGACAAAATGGTAGCGGTCTGATAAGTACGATCTAAACCAGTTTAATGCCTGTCCCTGAACACCAGTATAATTTTGAAGTCGATCTATGAGTATTTTATGATCTATAGTATCGAACGCAGCACTAAGATCGAGTAGAACTAGTATTGAGATACAGCCTTGGTCAGAAGCTAGAAGTAAATCATTTGTGATTTTAACGAGCGCAGTTTCTGTGCTATGATGCGGCCTGAATCCTGATTGAAATTTTTCATAGATATCATTTTCTTGCAAGAAAGAGCACAATTGAGCGGACACAACTTTTTCTAGTATTTTAGACATAAATGGAAGATTTGAAATTGGTCTGTAATTTGCTAGGTTATTATGATCTAATTGTGGCTTCTTAATGAGAGGTTTTATGACTGCCAGCTTGAATATTCTTGGAACATGACCTAAAGATAAAGAAGAGTTAATAATATTGAGAAGAGGCTCTTCCACTACAGGTAACAAGTAGTAGAGTAGTTTAGTGGGTATTGGATCTAATAAACATGTTGTTGGTTTAGATGCAATGATAAGTTTATTTAGCTCTTCCTGTCCTATAATTGTAAAGCGGTGTAGTAGTTCTTGAGGGGGGATAGTAGCAGTTGAATCATAAGACATCATTAAAGATTGTACATTTACAATTTTATTTCTGATGTTTTCTATTTTCTCAGTGAAGAAATTCATAAAATCATTACTACTAAACTGTAACGGAATATTTTGCTCAGGCGATGCTTGTTTATTTGTTAGTCTAGCCACGGTGTTAAATAAAAACCTTGGGTTATTTTGATTATTTTCTATTAGTTTGCGGAGATGCTCAGCCCTGGCTGCTTTTAGGGCCTTTTCATAACGTGACATACTATCTCTCCACATTTGTGAGTGAATGCCAATTTTTCCTCCCATCTCACTTTTTTTCATCACCATGTCCCTTTAGGGGGTCCGCCATTTTCTACACTGTCTATTTTAAGTTTCTAATGTTAGTCAAGGTTTCTTGTTGCGAAACTGTCAGAATTTAGTTTCGCAAGGTCATTTTCTGCCCTCATTCTGACCCTGAGAATTAAATGTGCAGTACTAAAAACTTCCTGTTTAAGACTTTGTGTTAACATAGTTATTCTTTATAGCTCTTATTGGCTGTATTGATTTTATGGAGATTCTACAAGTTGTGTTATACTATATTATATATTTTGCTTCTGGGCTTTATTAGCCACCGTTTTTAAGAGTATGCTGTTGGTCTCTGTGTTTCTTTTTTACCGCAGTATTTGTGAAGATAATGAATACTGTGTGTTTGCTTCTCGACAGCCTCTTTCTCTGGATCAGGACAGCTCTGTGTGTGGAGATCAACAGCTCACTTTGGAACTCAAAGTCACTTTTGCGTGAGTAAACACACATACACACACCGACCATAAAAGCTCTCATAAACACAATGGTTTTCATACTAAAGTATTTATTGTTCCCTACCCCAGTTAAACTCAGTTTGTGATAGTCTTCTCTTCCCTATTGTGCGGTATATCCGGTTGAAACTGCTTCTCAAACAAGAACAAATGTACCTAGCTTTTGACTTTCCTTGCTATAGTTTTGGAGTTATGAGTCTTTACTTTTCTGTATTTCACTCAGGAAAAAAAACCCCTCTAAAACTGCCTTCAGGTCTTAAAGTGTTAAAGAGACAGTGTGTAATTTTCCTGCTGTCTGTCATTCATATTAATCCAACAGCAAAAGAGAGAACTTCTCTCATAGCTCTTAACTAATCCACTTGTGTAACTTTAATCAGAGTAAATGTATATTTCACTGACTGTCAATGAAGAATTTTTTTTGTCATTTTTTTCACCCCTGGATATGCACGGATAAATCATTTATGCAATATTCCACAAAAAACAATAATTGTCCATTTTGAATTCATGGTAACTTTAACATTATTAGGGATAGAAAAAGTGTAGTCTAGGGTGATGTTTGACTCTTTTGATAATATTAGCATCGGCCAATAACAATACCTGATGGTTGATTGACAGTAGCGTTACGCTTTCACTGGTATCAGTATATCTTAACCTGGATATATAAAGGCACTCATGGTTATTATTCTTAGGCAACAATTGCATAAAATGAATGATACTATAGATCAGGGGTGGCGAACTCCGGTCCTGGAGGGCCACTGTCCTGCAGAGTTCAGCTCCAACCCTGATAAAACTCACCTGCCTTTAGCTTTCTAGTAACCCTTCAGACCATGATTAGATTGTTCAGGTGTGTTTGATTAGGGTTGAAGCAAAACTATGCAGGACAGTGGCCCTCCAGGACCGGAGTTCGCCACCCCTGCTATAGATTATTCTGCTCTAGCCTAGTTTTTGGATGTTATTTTAGTATACTGTTATGGTTTTTATTCATATTTTCAATTAGTTTGTATTTTTCCATTTTAGTTTTTGTAAGTTTTAGTCTTTTTTTTTTTGTGTGTGTCTTTTTTTTTTAGCTTATTTTTAACATCTACATAGGTTTTATTAATTTTATTTCAGTTTTAGTTATGGTAATACGTCAAGTTAAACAAAAAAAAAATTAGCTGTTCCCTTGGCGACAAGCTGAAATGAGTTAGTTTTTAATAATATTTTATTTTACAAATGAACTTGATACGTACATTTTTTTATGTTTTTATTTTTCTAAAATAACCCTGTAAACACATCTGAGCACGTTGTTTGTGTGCAGGCTGGAGATTGTGTTTTCAGGAAGAACGATTGGAATCATCGCAAAGTCGAGCAAGACTTTGGGCGACGCCATTTCCATCATCCTTCAGAAAAATGAGCTGCGACCTCAGGATGTGCAGGTCACTCTGGTGCGTAAACGGTGAACAGAAAGAGTGTTGTGAAGATACTAAAATATAATACAATTAACTTTATTTTTCTTTGTGTTCTCATTCCAGAGTGGCTCAGATGAACCTCTAAACTTGAGCACAAATGTGTTTCGTCTAGCCAACAAAACGATGCGTTTGGACAAAGTTAAAGGTGCGTTATCACTTGTCAATTGATTTGTCAATATCAATTTATTTAATAAAATACAAATACTAACATACAGTACTAATATACAAGCAATACATTGTATTCAATTATTATGTTATATTAATTATAATTATTTAAATGAGTATAATATGAATATTTAAATAAAAGTAAATGTATTATTTAAATAATTTTATTTGTATAATTATAGCTATAGGAATTTATAAATATTATTTAAGTCATTTTATTTTATTATACTTAATTAAAATGTGTATATAATAATTACATATAAATAATAATATTTATATCTATATTTAAATAATTTAAATCATTCAAACTGACTCTAATCATTATAACTTATGCTTTAATTAATATAATACATTCTTTTTTAAATAATTAATTTTTAAATAAAAATCCATTTATTGACATAGTTAAAATTATACATTTAAAAAATGTTTATCGAAATGATTATACAATTATAATTTAAATAAAATATATATTAATAAATACATTTATTATAATAAATAAATATGTATGTCTAATTTTAATATATTTGTGTGTCTATTACCAGACAAAAACTGCTCAAATGATTCAACTTTGTAATTGTATTTTGCCTAATTTAGAATTTCTTTACAAAACTTAATAAATAGATTTGTTTGACCAAATGGAAGGAGAAACACAATGCATAAACTCCGATAAAATGTCAAAATAAGCTCTTAAGTCAACATGACGAACCCTCTTTTATCTCTTAGCTTTTCCACCTCCAGTATTATTCTGCAGGAGTCAAATCTTTGTGTCTGAGTTATGCAAACCACTCGTGATCTTCTGTCTCTCTCATGTCAGTTTGCGTTAGACTTGTTGTACTCCTGTCGCAGTGTTTTTGCCCAGCACAAATGAAAGCTGCACCTCAGGGGTCATCGCAGGCTTTAAAGCAGCGTTTTAAAGCTCATTTCCTCCCTAAGCACCACGTTACACTAGACCTTAAAATAGGATTATGGGGGAGGTGTTAATTGTCATGAAATTCAGCTTCTCTCTTCCCAATGACCCCAATCCCTCACTCATCAGATTGTTTTAATGGTGTGTTTCTGTCTGTTTTAGTTGGTTTGGAGACTCGATCCTCTTCACCAGCACCCAAAGCAAATCACAGACCCAGAAAACACCAGGAGATGGACGGTAATGCAGGAGTCCTTCTATATAAACATCCTGAGCTCTAATGCCAAAGCCGGGAAATACAAATTATGCAGCGTGTGTGTTAGTGTGTGATCTCCTGTGCATATTGCCTATTGATTTTGAAAGAAAATAATGTGCAGCTCATATACTGTCCATAAAGTGTGATCTGTTTGCAAATGAATGTAGATTTGCATATTATGAATACTGTATCCAACAATGCAATGCCTTCAAGTTGTCTGTCCATTGTGAGAAACAAACCACCGGAAGCCTTACCAAACATGATTTGTTGTTGTTGATTATTTTTTAGATCTTTTATATTTTTATATTTATTAATGTTTTATAATATTTATATTATTTTTGATTGTTTATGGTTTTCCATGTTGGGAAGAGGTAAAATGTGTAATTTTTACAGTTGATAACCAGGTGGCCCCATTAACCCTTTAGATAGGACTGTGCAAAAAAAAAGCTTAGTTTCTGGCTTTTCTATGGAGTATAACGGCCTATAAGTGTGAGTGTGACCTTTGCACACTTACCAGCGTCTGAGAAAATCAAAATATGCACCTCAGCTCTCAGAACTACATGGAGTAAACAAAAACAAAGTGTATTTATGAACCTGCTGCCTTTTGATGGTGAGAAGTGTAGACTAAACAAAAACAAGGTAAGTGGATTTAAACACTTGCATGCCACCCTGCTGGTCATTTGATGGTAAGAAGGGGCTTGAATTGTACCAAAGTTTTAGAAATGATTATGCAGCCTGACACCTCCAGCGAGCTGCAGGATGAATTGCCTTATGTATTGCCTTAAAATGTTTTCATCCACAAGGATAATGAAAGGGTAGTGAATTTGCCCACAGTGTATCGTTGAGCTTGTGAAAAATGTTCAAAGCAATTTTCCCAAAATATGTGTAAAAAAATAAGATTTGTGGCCAAATTAAGACTCAAAAACACCCCATGGTGGATGAAAACGTCCCCAGGGACACACAAGGGTTAATGTTGATGATCACGTTATTTTACATATGCATCTGCCTTCTTTGTCTGTGTTTTGATTAGGAGATTCTGTATTCGTCATTCAGAAGATGTGTAATAGCGCCCCCTAGCGTATAACAGTGAAAACACAGAAAATTCTGTGTTTGGCAGGGAAGCGTTTTCTCACCAATGACAGAAAATTCTGTGTTTGGCAGGAAAGCGTTTTCTCACCAATGACAGAAAATTCTGTGTTTGGCAGGGAAGCGTTTTCTCACCAATGACAGAAAATTCTGTGTTTGGCGGGGAATCGTTTTCTCACCAATGACAGAAAATTCTGTTTGGCTGGGAATCGTTTTCTCACCAATGACAGAAAATTCTGTGTTTGGCAGGGAAGCGTTTTCTCACCAATGACAGAAAATTCTGTTTGGCAGGAAAGCGTTTTCTCACCAATGACAGAAAATTCTGTGTTTGGCAGGGAATCGTTTTCTCACCAATGACAGAAAATTCTGTGTTTGGCAGGGAAGCGTTTTCTCACCAATGACAGAAAATTCCTTGTTTGATGGGGAAAGAGTTTAAACCGTTTGCACTGAGTGGCTATTCTCTTCTGAACTGATCTCTTCATCCGTTGATCTGTTGTCTCTTAGTTCTTGTTGAGCTGCTGTCCCGCGCCCAGTGCAGTCGAGTGGATGACCAGCGTGGTTTACTCACCAAAGAGCACCTGGAGTTGCCGCAGTTCCTGCAGCTGCCAGCAGGGAACGGAGAGCAGACGTCCTGTGAACACGCACAGGAAGAAGACTGGGCCCTTTGACCTGAGAACCTGTGCAGTTACATTGAGCACTTTTCAAGCAGCTTAAAGACTCAAAGCAGTTAGTCGTGTGGAGGAGTGAAACTCTGATACGGTCATGGCAAGTGTGTGTGTGAGTGAGATTTCTTAACCTGAGAGTGAATGATTTGTGTGTATATTTTGTAAATTACAGACACTCTTAAAACGCCGCCCATCAAATAATGCAGATTTATGGGACGTTGCCTTTAACAAATTATCAAACTACATTTGCCTACTAAAAAAAAAAGTATTTATTTTCATATCAGATTGTATTGTGTGCAATATCAATTGTGCTCTTTATATTTATTAGAACATATTTGATATGGGAAGACATTAGTGTGACTTTACATCGAGTGTTGTTCACAGAGTTTTATGTCTGATTAAAAAGGTTTTGTGTGAGCTGGTGAGGGGAAGTTGCACTGTTTGGCTTTTTTTGCAGTTTTTTTTTTGTTGCTTCGTGTGGTGAGACAATCTGATATGAAATGAGGCATGCAAAGTCATATTCAGAATAGTTTTAAAATATGACATTTATGTCATTTGCGCACTGCGTCATGTCCTTCTAAAACTGTATCACTGTTTTCCTGTAGTTTATGTATTTAAATTCTGTTAGTGGATTATTTGTTTAGTGCTGCTCTCTCTTCTTTTTGTTGGACAAAAAGCTATAAAGTTAGTCCATACAACATGTGCACTATATTCAGGGTTGTGTCATATCAATGCGTCAATTTCCTCCTTCAGAATTTGTACAGGTTTAGATCAGCGTGAGGGTGAGTAAATGATTACATTTCCTTTAAATGCATCTCTGCTGTGATTTTTAATAGTCGTGTACTGCCATTATCCTTATCAAGCCTTATTGACAGCATTACTGTTATTGCTAAAAAAAAACCTAAAATCCGTTTGATAATTGACTGAAAGCTTTAATGAGTTTGTTAAAGTAATAACATGTACTAAAACTGAAATAAGCTGCACTATGTAACTTTTCCGTCCACTAGAGGTCGCCTATTCAAAACAAAGGCGTAGTTTGATGACACCACGTTTAAGCACGAATTCATGGGAGATGTGGTCTTCACCTCACAGCCGGTGGGAAATAATCGGGATAGGACTCGGGCAGAAATCATGTTCATGGCCGCTGGAAGAGCGGAACACATGCCTCGCGAGCAGCGAGACTTTTATTATGGCATAGTCGCTGGCGGGACTTTTATTATGACACAGTCGCCGGCAGTTCCGCTTTTCCGGTCATGAGTATGAGGTAACGCAGTTCTGTTGATCATATTAGACGCATCTGAGAGTGTTGATGATGTGATGACGTTACTCTGTGCGTTCTCTCTGCAGCTGCTATGACACTTGTTCACACTGCAGTGAGAGTAAAGCGTTTCTGCAGAATAAAACCGGAAACCGAGGGGAACGCAGATATGACGCAATCGACTCCCTCACACGTCCCGGTAGTTGGAAACATTTGGGATATTGTAAGTTCTCAACTGAATAAAATGTATAACAGCCTAGTGGTTTTTGGATATTTTACTGAAAAAAAGTTACATAGTGCACCTTTTAAAGCGAAAAAAAAAGAGGTAATGCTTTACAATAAGGTCTCATTTAACATTTACCAACATTAAAGTCACCATGAAATCAAAGTTTTTTTTTTTTTTTTTAGTGGGAATATGTTGTTGTCTATAAGCTCAAAAATTCACATTTAGAAGACACAAAACTTAGTCTCTCACGTCTGCCAATAGAGCTCCGGAGATCATGTGACCCATTCTGTTTACGACGCCATTTTGGCAGGCAGGAACAGCCGGCGCCAGAATGAGTTTCAAGGCAATGGAGTTCACTGCGCATTGTAATAAAAAAAAAAACATAGACTTGTACATATCAAAACTTAATAGATTAAACATAGCAGATCGCTATAATGCCCCCGGGGTGATTTTCATGTGTATGGATAAAGGAACGGATAGCTTTCCTGTCAGGACACCTGTTGCACCAGCCAGGGCCGGACTGGGACACAATTTCAGGCCGGGAAATCCTACACCCATCCAGGCCATCTTATGTACCCAAATAAAATTTAGAAACATGGATAACCCTATTGTTTTCCCTAAATAAGTAAAGGCTTTATCTTGAACGGTACCCTCACTTCCCTTTTCCTTTTCTTAATTTTCCCTAATATCTCACTGTCTCTCCCTTCCACCAGGATCATCAGCCTCATACACTAAGTAAAGATGAGTACTATTGGAAATTTAAACTAAAACATGGCCCCACTTTATATTAGGTGGCCTTAAGTACTATGTACTTACATCAAACAATAAGTACAATGTACAAGCTGTGTTCAAATTGAATTGCAAAAAACTTTTGCTGATATTGAGGTGGGATACGGGTAGGGTTAGGGACAGGTGTGATGGTATGGGTGAGTTTAAGGGTAGGGTTAGGGACAGGTGTGATGGTGTGGGTGAGTTTAAGGGTAGGGTTAGGGACAGGTGTGGTGGTATGGGTAAGTTTAAGGGTAGGGTTAGGGACAGGTGTGGTGGTATGGGTAAGTTTAAGGGTAAGGTTAGGGACAGGTGTGGTGGTATGGGTGAGTTTAAGGGTAAAGTTAGGGACAGGTGTGGTTGTATTGGTAAGTTTAAGGGTAGGGTTAGGGACAGCTGTGGTGGTATGGGTGAGTTTAAGGGTAGGGTTAGGGACAGGTGTGATGGTATGGGTGAGTTTAAGGGTAGGGTTAGGGACAGGTGTGGTGGTATGGGTAAGTTTAAGGGTAGGGTTAGGGACAGGTGTGGTGGTATGGGTAAGTTTAAGGGTAGGGTTAGGGACAGGTGTGATGGTATGGGTGAGTTTAAGGGTAGGGTTAGGGACAGCTGTGGTGGTATGGGTGAGTTTAAGGGTAAAGTTAGGGACAGGTGTGGTTGTATTGGTAAGTTTAAGGGTAGGGTTAGGGACAGCTGTGGTGGTATGGGTGAGTTTAAGGGTAGGGTTAGGGACAGGTGTGATGGTATGGGTGAGTTTAAGGGTAGGGTTAGGGACAGGTGTGATGGTATGGGTGAGTTTAAGGGTAGGGTTAGGGACAGCTGTGGTGGTATGGGTGAGTTTAAGGGTAAAGTTAGGGACAGGTGTGGTTGTATTGGTAAGTTTAAGGGTAGGGTTAGGGACAGGTGTGGTGGTATGGGTGAGTTTAAGGGTAGGGTTAGGGACAGGTGTGATGGTATGGGTGAGTTTAAGGGTAGGGTTAGGGACAGCTGTGGTGGTATGGGTGAGTTTAAGGGTAAAGTTAGGGACAGGTGTGGTTGTATTGGTAAGTTTAAGGGTAGGGTTAGGGACAGGTGTGGTGGTATGGGTAAGTTTAAGGGTAGGGTTAGGGACAGGTGTGGTGGTATGGGTGAATTTAAGGGTAGGGTTAGGGACAGGTGTGGTGGTATGGGTAAGTTTAAGGGTAGGGTTAGGGACAGGTGTGGTGGTATGGGTGAATTTAAGGGTAGGGTTAGGGACAGGTGTGGTGGTATGGGTAAGTTTAAGGGTAGGGTTAGGGACAGGTGTGGTGGTATGGGTAAGTTTAAGGGTAGGGTTAGGGACAGGTGTGGTGGTATGGGTAAGTTTAAGGGTAGGGTTAGGGACAGGTGTGGTGGTGTGGGTAAGTTTAAGGGTAGGGTTAGGGACAGGTGTGGTGGTATGGGTAAGTTTAAGGGTAGGGTTAGGGACAGGTGTGGTGGTGTGGGTAAGTTTAAGGGTAAAGTTAGGGACAGGTGTGTTGGTATGGGTAAGTTTAAGGGTAGGGTTAGGGACAGGTGTGGTGGTATGGGTAAGTTTAAGGGTAGGGTTAGGGACAGGTGTGGTGTTATGGGTAAGTTTAAGGGTAAGGTTAGGGACAGGTGTGTTGGTATGGGTAAGTTTAAGGGTAGGGTTAGGGACAGGTGTGGTGGTATGGGTAAGTTTAAGGGTAGGGTTAGGGACAGGTGTGGGGGTATGGGTAAGTTTAAGGGTAAGGTTAGGGACAGGTGTGGTGGTGTGGGTAAGTTTAAGGGTAGGGTCAGGTGTAAGGGAAGTGTCAACTGTGAAATTACAAATGTAACTACAGAAATTAATTACAGATGTAATTACATGCAGGTATTTTTTTTAAATGTAAGTACAATGTAAAAACATGTACACAATAAGTGCATTGTATCAAATGATTAATTAAAATGTTAGTACATAGTAGTTAAGGCCACCTAATATAAAGTGGGTCCAAAAACATTACTCCGTGTGTGTCACACTTCCACCATTAGGCCGTGTCCACCAAAGCGTTTTTTCACGCAGCTGACTAGCGTATTCAATTGTTTTCAATGGGAGCGGTGCGTTTTTAGAACGGCATGAGCGTAACAAGGCGCTGAACGAGCATTTCACACTCAAGCGCTGATGGTTGCTATGGTGCGTGTCTTGCTTGACTCATTCTGACACGGATAGCTATCTGTAATCCCAGATTCATAATTGTCTGCTTACAACAGCGGTCGGGAACCTCTAGGCTCACAGGCTATATGGCCATTCAGTGAACGCCTGTGGCCTGGACGGCAGAAAAAAACAATCCAAACAATCACGATTTTGAAACCTTAATTTTCATCATTAATCAAAGCTATTAAGTCCAACAGCAACACCCGCAGGTAAAGTTACTGCGGGTTGCCTGAGCCCATTGATTTGAACAGACCTACGAAAGTCGCGCTATGATTGGACGTCGGACGGTGTAGCATGTCATGGGGACATACGCACCATTAATTGAGCTATGTTCTGTAAACATGTAAAACGGGAACATGAGCCAAATATTCTAAAGGCAACTCATGTAAACACCTTAATCAGATTATTGTCTTATTCAGAATAAGGTCAATAATTAGATTACTGCTGTCCATGTAAACGTAGTCACTGTCACTTTCCCTCCAGCCGTCCAATCAGCGTGAAGGAGAGGCGGGACAAATAAAACACAGACCAACCGCCATATTCTGCTCGTACAACGTCAACAGATGAAAACAAACAGCATAATAACGGAACAAAATAATTTAAAACAAGAGCCAGAGCAAATACTTTACAGTGTATCTGCTTTTTTATATAGAATCAGAAACAAACTATCTGTGAAATGAGATGCTAACACTTCCGCGGATATTAAAGATCATAACAAGCAAAGAGTCTCAACTGAAAAAAACGCTGCGCTGCCAAAACGCTCTCAAGCGCCCACAGCGAGACGTTTTCAGCAAATTTTGGTTGACACATGGCCTTAAAAGAGTTTGTAGAATATAATTTTTTGTTTTTTTTGGTTGCCATTGTTGTGAACCCAGACATCCCAACCTGAAAAAAGTCATTTCAGGGAGGTATCCCGAAGACCCCTTACAACAACAAAGAAAACAAGGAGGAAAGGTGTCCCAAAGAGAAGTATATGACATTTCACCACAGAACATGATTTTACTTGTATAGTATATAATATTTCATTTCTATAGGCCTTTGCAATTATTTTTAAAACATTTTGTAAAATGTAGATCATTTACTGTTTACATTAGCTGCTTATACTATTTATGTAAACTGCTTTTATTTATATTCCATTGCAACTTAAACAGGTCTAAGGAGTTTGTTGTTTTCATGTAGCCTTGGCAACTAGCCGGCCTGAAAAATATGCACATGAAATGAAACTTGTTTAACTCAACCTTAACATGTCAGTTACAAACTGTACAGCGTGCAAACTGTACAGATTGTCATCATAGGCGTAATTATATGGGGGGACAGGGGGACACGTCCCCCCCAATATTCAAAGAAGGACAATTTGTGTCCCCCCCCCCCAATATTTGATCATACTGTATGATTATGTGGGCAATATCGATGTGATTGCAAATACGTCTTTCTTTCCAGCTCCGAAAATATAAAATCCCAGCCGGTCCATTTCCCAAATCCATTCGACTGGCCTTACACTATACACTAACAAAAGCTATTTTTCTCCTGAAATCCATGTCATGTTTTCCCTATACCTTTAGTAGCTCGTGCATGAGTGACATCCGCAAGAATGTGTTTGGATCATTTTAATAAGTGTTAAGGGTGGCATGTTACAAAGTATGCACTGGTTCATTTCATATAAATATTTAAATTCAGCTTTGTGACTTAATAGCCTGTATTTAGCGGCTTTACTGTGTACTGTACATAGGTTCCATAAACCTCCTTGAAGTTTATTACTTTGTGTTTGATTCATGGGCATCGGAAGCAAAAAAAATGTGGGTGGGTCCTCAGAATTTTTTTACTGGAGTAGATGCCAATAAGTACAAATATACTGCTTTGCTTGCTAAGGGTATAGTTTGGAAAGACAAAATTACGGGATTCGCCATTTCATTAAGAGCGTCAGTAGTGTAGGGGTAAGACGCACAGCATCTAATTTTGACTCAAGTCGACCCGCGGTTCGAGTCCGGCTTTCGCCGAACTCAATTTTCTCCCTTTTCCCATCACATATCAGATCGGAAAGGCATTTATTTTCAATAAAAATGACGAAAATATTAGAAAAGTGGAAATAAAGCGTCTAACATGTGTTTAATAATAAGTGTTTATCGATTAAGGGTAGGTAAACAGACATGTGCTGAATGTTAGAGACGATAAAAGTGAGTGGGTCCAATATCATTGATCGTAAAAAGTGGGCGGGTCTTGTCCCACATATAATGGTTCCGACGCCCATGATTTGATTTATAAAGATGTGTCAAGAATTTAATTGTGATGCACAAATATTCTTCTGGCTTGAGCACTTCAGCGAGTTTATTATTAAACTGACAAGTAACTTTTGTTTAAATTTGTACAAAATAAACAGCATTTTCCCTCATTAGCTAGTACATAACTGTTTTACTATCATTGCTCAAGACTTGATATTAGAATGTTGTTATCCTGTAACAATAATTTAATCAAAATGTTTATAGCCACTATATGTTTATAGAAGAATATAAGAGAGAGATCACTGGCCGCTTTGTTGTCAATTCAGGCTTGTAATTGATGCCGATGCTGTAATCATTACAGGGTGAGTATACGTTGGTTTGACGATCAGATGTAAGAAAATTCCTTGTTGTGTTACACAGTTACAAACATTCGAACTCTGACTTTTATTTTATTTTGATTTAAAAAATGTGTGCATGTGCCACCACAAAGTCCCACAGCTGCCGGATGCAAAGATCAGTACTTTGCTATTTGGTCGTGCGCGAGCCTCTACTACTAAGAACGTAACCCAGAGGAGAGCGACATTATCATCAATTAAAGTAATACTGTTTGCATGTGCTTTATAACAGAGCCTCGACGGGGTGCGGCATTGTTTTGTCACTTGCAACACATCCAGAATAGCCTAAACATAATTCCTGCTTAAAATAAGCCTAAAATGCAAAACAAGACCAATTTAGGATAGTAAGAGTTATTTTTAAGCACAAGCGTAATAAAACATTTGAAGTAAAAAAAAAAATTTTATTTATTAATTACTTATAGAGTAGTATAAACTTGTGAAAATTAAAATATTAAATACGATTATAAAATGTTAAAATATTTGTTAAATAGTTTTATTTATCATTTGTTTTCATTTTGTAATGTGTTTTTGTTAAGTCATGTTATAATATTGTTTTGAACTGCTTGTTATTTACAATGGCAACTATTAACGTTTTTTTTTTTTTTTTGCGGGTGCGTTGAATTGTATTAAAGGCGGCATGAAATCAAATTTTACAATTCGTATTTTATATTTAATATTGTAGTGTTAACTATAACTGATTTATCTGTTCACTTCATTATTTTTTAAAAATGAATTTACCCTTATAATCTTTAATCAAATATGTTAACTTTCCCTCCCCCATCGAAACGACCTCTCTTCTCTCCTGGTCATGTGCTATGGCGCGGGGGTGGGGTTATCGCCCCATCTCGTTTCTGCACCGCCTCTCAGAAAGCAGTCACTGATCGTAGCATGGTGGTTAAGTGCATTTTTCTCGGTGTACACAGTACCTTCTTCAAGAAGGACTTGAGACAAAAAGAGAGAAATATATGAGAAATAAAAGCATTTTTTATGTAAAAATTACTCAATATAGACGGACGAGCAGCTTGTAGTGACGGCTCGCACTGAGGAATGCAGCGTGTGTGAAGGCGCTTACGGCGCGCCCCCTTATATGGGAGAACTGAGAAAAAAGTTTGACAGAAATAAAGCCATAAAAGGCTTAAAATAAGTGAAATATGTAGCATAAACCAGCGAAAAGTGAGGAAATATGCTCAGTAACATATGTAGAAAAGAATTAGAGAGAAAAAACATTTATTTAAAGGTCCCATTCTTCGTGATCCCACTGTTCAAACTTTAGTTAGTGTGTAATGTTGCTGTTAGAGCATAAATAATACCTGTAAAATTATAAAGCTCAAAGTTCAATGCCAAGCGAGATATTTTATTTAACAGAAGTTCCCTTTCAAAGCCTACAGCGAACGGCCGGCTTGGACTACATCCTGGTACTTCCTTCATAAATGACGTCAGTAGAACAGACTAACCTCCGCCCACAAGAATACGTGAAAAAGGGGGCGTGGTCTTGTTGCTGTCCCACGTGGAGAAGAGGAAGTGTCGCGTGGAGAAAAGGAATTGTTGCGTTTGAGTGTGTTTGTCGCCATGTCGTCGAGACGCTGTTATTTTCATCCCGGAGTCAAATCACCGTTGTTTGGCTTTCCCAGGGACGCTGTAGAGATCATTGAGCGCATATATCTCCCGTTAAGAGGCGTGACCTTTCCGTACAACTTGTGCTAAGCTGCTGTCGAATCACAACACAGGAACCGCTGGCACAATCAGAACTCGTTACGTATTTCTGAAGGAGGGACTTCATAGAACAAGGAACTCATCAGCCGTTTTTAGGACAGTGAAAACAGCGGTGTACAGATGAGTACATTGTGTGAAAAATACTGTGTTTTTTTACACGCGAAACATGAACACATGTTATATTGCACACTTAAACACAATCAAAGCTTCAAAAAAACACAAAGAACGGGACCTTTAATAGTTTTATTTATCATATTTGTTTTATTTTTGTAATGTGTTTTTGTTAAGTCATGTTATAATATTGTTTTGAACTGCTTGTTATTTACAATGGCAACTATTAACGTTTTTTTTTTTTTGCGGGTGCGTTGAATTGTATTAAATCCACATAAAAATCCTAATAATCAAACTAAATCATAATATTATTAATGTTAATAATAATATAGAGAGCCCACAAAAACATTTTAAAAATGTATTGTACCGTTTTTTAATTAAAAGATAATAACAAATGAGATTTTAGTGATATTTGACCACTCAAATAGGAAATGTCCCCGGTTTCCATTTCAGAAATCTGGTCACCTTACCTAAACCACATAGGCTATTAATGTTTAATATAGGCCTATTGTTTTTTTTAAATCTATAACGAAAAGAGGCAGGGTTGTGTTTTATACTTTGTTTTTTTATAAATATATAAGATAATCAATGTAGCTACACGTTGTCTGAACGACATTTGTGTGGCTAATATGTTTACGATTTTTTTGTAAAAAAAATTAAGAGGCAGTGGTGTTTTAACATATTTCGTTTTATTGTAGCCTAAAATATAAATTTCTCTATACCAAGTAGGCCTTCGCGAACTTCTGACTTGCATCCGTGGTATTTCAGGCTTGCCAAGTTCAACTCCGGAGAACGAGGACTGGAGGACAATAGTCCGGTACTCTGCTAATGGAACAGCAGCGTTCTTGATCGTGTTATTCAGTGTATATGTGTATATTTTAGGCTACAATAAAACGAAATATATGATAAAACACCACTCTGCCTCTTTTCATTTTCATTAAAAAAATATTAAACATATTATAGCCACACAAATGTAGTGCAGGCAATGTAGGCTATTATCTTGCATACTTATAACAAAACGAAATATTAAAAACCCTGCCTCCTTTTCGTTTACATAAAAAAAAAAAAAACATTAATATGTGGTTCAGACAAGTGACAGCCTAAAACACAACCCAGTCTTTTTTTTGTTAAATGTCAGTTTATGTGTTTAATAGCCTAAAAAGTAGCCTAAAATAAGTTATGAAACTTCAACAGTCAAAACGATTTGCCAGGGAATAAATTATAGATTCATGAGACCAAAGATCGCCCATTAGAAGACTAATTATATCTGAAGACATCAGAGCCAGCGGCAGACGTTAGAAGGACTAGCCGTGTTAAGGCTGCTCTCGGCGGGGAGAGCGCCCGCTGATCGACTGGATCTCTCAACTCCGAAAATTCCAGATCAAATTTTCAAAAAGGCGCTCTCTTTATAAATAAACCACAGATTTGAGCTTTAAACAAGTACATTCTCGGCTGAAAAAGTCTTAATACTACATTTTGTGAAACATTAACAGTATTTTTAAATTACGCCGGGGTTTACTTTTGACGTTCGCTGGTTGGTGCGAGATGCATTCTGGGATACCAGTCTGTCTGAAGTCCACAAGTCTCCTCTCGATGCATCCTCGATAAAAGGGGCGGATCAAGGACACATCCGGAGATTTGAACTGTACTTGGCTAGATGTGAACTTTGAATTGGAACAGTACTTGGGCAGCAACTGATGACGTTTCACAATTGACGGCTGATGATGATTCCTCCCGTCCTCTGGAGTTCGTTCTCCCGAGTCGAACTTGCAAGTCTGAACTACCAAGGACGCAAGTCAGAAGTTCGCGTACTTGGTATTGAAAAACGGCCAAGGTCTCTCGCTCCCCCTCCCTCTCTGCGCGTGCACAGTCTCGGTCTCGCATGTGCGCTCTTGCTTGCTAGCTCTAGATTCCGGGACATTTAACTAATTTGCGGGCATCAGGGAGCTGCTTAACCTAGAAATCTAGACGCACCCTAGCGGCAGAAAATTAATTTTGCCGCGAGTGTAGTCTAGCAACTCTCGGTAGACCTAAGAGCTGGAAAAACCAAACTCTGGTCAGGCCAATCACAGCGTGTGTAGAGTCGGAGGGCGGGCTTAACATAATGACGGCACGTCATGGAGTTGCGGAGGTTCTGCGTGCTACTCGTAAACACAGAAACGGCTTTGGCCGCGACTCTGGAAGACTTGGAGTTAAGCTTTTCTATGAGAAAAGAACAAAGAACGGCACTGAAGTCATTCTTAAGAAAAGAAGATATGTTCGAAGTTTTGCCGACCGGATACGGCGAAAGTCTATCAACTAACGTTAGCTCGGCTTCACCTTCTTCTTTGCTCTGGTTGGTTGTGGCGCTCATGGCGCTATCCAATTGCATGCAGAGGGGAATTGAAAGACAACCGTTTATCCCGCCCCTCAGATCGAGACCTGTCAATGGTGAGTTTCCAGACCCAACATCTTGATGTGGGTCTGGCTTGTCAGGCTAGGAGCTGCTATCAATATGCGGGACACTTGGGATGTCTGTGAACCACAGCAAATGCTCGATCACCCCTGCTCTTCAACTAGTTTGCCCGTGGAACAATTAAGAGCTAATGGTCAGCGGACCTTAGAGCCCTAAGCTTAATCAGGTCTGAAAGATATTTGGGTGCTAAACCATTAAGAGATTAAAGGTCCCTTTCTTCGTGATCCCATTGTTCAAACTTTAGTTAGTGTGTAATGTTGCTGTTAGAACATAAATAATACCTGTAAAATTATAAAGCTCAAAGTTCAATGCCAAGCGAGATTTTATTTAACAGAAGTTCCCTTTCAAAGCCTACAGCGAACGGCCGGCTTGGACTACATCCTGGTACTTCCTTCATAAATGACGTCAGTAGAACAGACTAACCTCCGCCCACAAGAATACGCAAAAAAAGGGGGCGTGGTCTTGTTGCTGTCCCACGTGGAGAAGAGGACGTGTCGCGTGGAGAAAAGGAATTGTTACGTTTGAGTGTGTTTGTCGCCATGTCGTCGAGACGTTGTTATTTTCATCCCGGAGTCAAATCACCTTTGTTTGGCTTTCCCAGGGACGCTGTAGAGATCATTAAGCGCATACATCTCCCGTTAAGAGGCGTGACCTTTCCATGTGCGCTAAGCTGCTGTCGAATCACAACACAGGAACCGTGCCACGTTTGCTAAGCTGCGGTCAAATCACAACACGGGAACCGCTGGCACAATCAGAACTCGTTACGTATTTCTGAAGGAGGGACTTCATAGAACAAGGAACTCATCAGCCGTTTTTAGGACAGTGAAAACAGCGGTGTACAGATGAGTACATTGTGTGAAAAATACTGTTTTTTTTTACACGTGAAACATGAACACGTGTTATATTGCACACTTAAACACAATCAAAGCTTCAAAAAAACACGAAGAACGGGACCTTTAAAAAAAAAAAACACCCAAATCTTAAAATTAATCCTGAACTGGACAGGTAACCAGTGAAGAGAGGAGAGAATAGGGGTAATGTTCCTGCTTTCGTGTACCCGTCAACAAGCGAGCTGCCGCGTTCTGAACCATCTGCAGTCTGGAGAGAGAGGCCTGACTAATGCCAATGTACAGTAGAGGCCATTACAATAATCCAGGCGAGTTGAAATAAAAAAGACAAGATTTCACCTTGGGAAGTTGAAACATTTAAAAAAAAAACAAAAAAAAAATAGATTTAAATACCAAGTTAATGTTTGTCCAGTTTAAAATCGTTGTCCATAATTACACCTACATAGCAAGTGGACTCAGTTCACCAAGGTTAACCTCAAAAACTGACATGACAAACTCTTTTAAATGTTAAATATAACTGCACCAAACTTTTAACAGGTCTTTCCCTATACTAAAATAACACATTAAACAGCGCTGAATTTCAATATTTACTCTCCTTATCTATCCCTATGCAAAGCATGCTGGGAACTAGAAATCCACTGCTCCGTTTCAGTCAATGCAACAGAAATGAATCATGTAGTCCCAACAGAAATGGTGTAGGTTAACCAAACATTTTAACATAATAAAAATTGAGTGTAAATGACAATTAAGTAAAAAACTAAAGATTTGTGTTGTTTCAACTTATTTTATTTAAATAAACTGAGCAAACGGCTAGAATCTTTTTTTTTTGAGTCTAGTGACCTGGGACATTTCATTTTTGACATTTTAGACCCTTCTCCTCATTCATTTTTTTTTTTTAAGTTAGACATCAACCTTCTCAGGATTCCTCAATCAATTCATTATAAACAATGAAAAAATAAAATGATAAAAGAGTGCCTGTTTTCCCATTAATTCATTTTGTAAAAATTGTATAACTGTGTAACGGAGTTTGTTCGTGTGGGAAGGAGGAGGCGGGAACCGGCGAACATTCAACAACTTTAATAAAACAAATGAACACAAAATGAAAGTAAAAGCGGCAGCCCCTCACGGACGACTGCCGCGCACACACATGACAAAACGAAAACAAAACACAAATTAAAATCCAGGCCTGGTCCTCTCTCGTCCTTCACTCGTGTCGCTCGTCCTTATATGCCTCTGTGCTCCCTCATGAGAGGACTCGAGACCGGTGTGCTTCGCAGGTGACGCTCATACTCAATCACGCACTCCGATCTCGCTCGCTCCTCCCATGTCTCTCGCATGTCTCTCGCCCTCCCATGTCTCTTGCGTCACTTAACTTCACTGCCAATCACAATCCTTTTCTGTGGCCTCATGGTAAATTGTCCATCATAGTATACACACTTCAGAATCTCACCAGTAGGAGGTCATCCGGGTACTTTTTGCCTACTCTTATATGAGTACTGTGAATTCAGACATACTACTTTTGTCATTACTGTTTTTCGCTTACTATATAGTAAGGAAGTATGCGATTACGGATGCAGCCTGAGTGAGTCAACGAGCCATTCAGAGTTTTATATTATTGCGATGGGTAGAGATCCATCCGTGTTAGATCCGGGTCGATAACGACCCAAATATGTAATGATTGACGATACATTCATGCATTTAAAGCTACACTGTGTAACTTTTTTAGTTTATTCTTAGCTAAAAACACTTAGTTCTTTCAAAAATATATGTGGTCATTAATGTATATTTACTTCTTTCAAGTAATAAAGTATTCTCGTAAGTTTATATGCCATTGAAAATACATATGGGTAAGGGGTTCGAATGGGGGTCGCCATGTTGCCCCTCCATCTTGAAAGTACATTAGCCAAAGAGGGACATACCCGTAAATTTAAGCTTCGCCTTTCGCGTTTTAACACTCGATGGCACCGTGTCGAATGTGAAGAGGGGGATTGCTTGAGACTGCCAAATGAAAACCTGAAAGCCTTTTTGAAAGTCTGTTGCTGATGGAGTATCACTCTTATTCTTGAGGATATGTAACAGAGTCGCCAAGGAAGCGAAAAAGAGAATTAAGACGGCAACACAACAGGCAAATCAACACTAATGGACGAGGTCGAACTGGAAGCCGTGTTAATCTTGGACTAAATCGGTCACCGTAGGAGTTAAAACGAAATCGGAATTGGGAGGAACAGAAACTAATATTTCCGGGATGGTCATATACCTTTTCACCGCTAGATGGGGGAAAATATCACACAGTGTAGCTTTAAGGGTTAAGTATTAATTACTTATTTTGAATAAGTAATTACTTCACAAGCTAAAAAAGGGCGTTCTATTGTGTAGTTTGAATGTAATCCCAGTTTCGTCGCTTAACTTCACTGCCAGTCACAGATCCTTTACTGTGCCTTATGGTAAATTGTCCATCATAGTATACACACTTCAGAATCTCACCAGTAGGAGGTCATCCGGGTACTTTTTGCCTACTCTTATATGAGTACTGTGAAATCAGACATTTCTACTTTTGTCATTACTGTTTTTCGCTTACTATATAGTAAGGAAGTATGCGATTACCGATGCAGCCGGAGTGAGTCAACGAGCCATTCATTCAGTAAGAAACTGAAATAGGCTGCATCCGATATTGCATACATCCAAATTCAATTCATACTGCACATTCTTATACTACATAGAATGCACTTTTTTAGCGCTCGTGACGTAATTACTTGTTCAAAGTAAGTACATACTCAAAAGAGAATGCGATTTTGGAGGCACGCAGTGGCTCTAATGTTTGGAACTATCTTCATTGGCAAAATAGAGAACACAACCAGACAACATTGTGTATAAAATGTAAGTCACCAGCCTATTAACATATTGTTTATTGTATTGTTGCATAACTCTCTGAAGTCGGCTAAGCCTTCACCTCGTTCATCAAAATCACATTTGCAAACATGCTGGTATTCGGGAAAACAGCATTTTTGCTTTAAAAAATAACATAGAGACCTTTTGGGGTTTTTGCATCATATCTTGGTTTTTGGAAGCATTTTTATGAATACTATTTTTCAAATGCAAGCGGAAATCCCTTCTGTTGCACTACTGATTATTGTAAAGTGTTACCAAATGAATTAAACCTAAATGGCAATATTAATATAAAAAAACACTAATAAAATAACACAAGCACATAACTAAATGACACAAATTTCACTAAAAGTAACATACTGTAACTAAAAATAAAAGATTAATTAAAAATAATTCAAAGTATTAATAAAACCACAATAAAGCAGACAATTCATTCCATTTTAGCCTTAATATTGCCATGATTGTGAACACCCACACAATTGTGCTTTTTCAGGGTTAACTGCAATCCTTCATCTCTCTCGCCCTCCTCATTACACTCTTGTGTTCGTGACTGGCAGGGTCGGTGTGTACGTGTGTGTCTGTGAAATTATGAATGAGCCGTGTGTGTGTGTGTGAGCGAATGAAAGGGAGGGATGGAGCGACTGCATCGTGAAACGAGAAGGATTCACTTACTGGCTGCACACCTTCACTGACAGACAGGAGGAGGGTAAGTCTCTATCTCTCGTCTTATAATCTCTGCATTACAATGAGTTTATTCACTGGGTTTTTACTATATTTATTGGAAAGATATTGTATAATGGCCTCCTGAGCGGTCTAGAACATCAGTATGTGGCTGTATTTGTATGCGTCTGTTGTTCCAGAATCACTGAAAGGCAAATTGCCTCAGTAACTGAACTGAAATGGACAAAATGTGTTTTGGCTCCTGAGAGTCAAAGCCCTGGTTCTGCTGTCATGATGTCAGACAGCAAATATATGCTCTTACCTCCAACAGTGTCTATATGGAAGATGATAATGTGTGTCCTCCCCACTGAATATTTTGTTTTAATAATTTATTATGAGCCACAAATAAAGGTGTTGGTGTGCTATTAAATACTGCAGGTCTGACTCACTGGCTGAGGAAGAAATATCATCACAGCGTGAGAATATGATTGACATCAGCTGCTGGAGATTTCTATTCTTCAAGTATTGTAGTGATATTTAAATGTTTGGTATTTTTATTCTAGGATACTTGTAAGAGGCTTAGTATGCATCCAAAAGTAGCATCCAAAAGTAAGGGTTGAGTTCCCTTTTGAAAGGAAACCCCTACGGGTCGCTATGGGGCATGACTGGTGTCAATAGCATGAGTCTAAACACGACTATGAACTTGAGTGTGTCTCCATCAGTTATTTCAGAAGTCAGGGCACTGATCAGGGAGTCTGCCATTTTAAGGGCTGTCTCAATCGCAGAATCCTTCCAGGGCACTGAAACGTTCGCTCCCTAAAAAGTCCTACAATGCACGTGAAAAACAGGGTGCATCGATGCTCACTACGTTCCTTTAACCGAAGTTCTGGAGAGTGAAACTTAACTTAAATCACGTGAGCCAACTCACTACTCAATGACACGCGATAGATGTTTTTTAAAATACAAACTTTATCATTTATTTATGGCTAAAATGTTGCACGTATATGTAACAAGCAAAGTATTTATCATAATGTACTTTAAATAGCATTACAAGTAATGTCAGAAAGATATCAGCTCTGCTGTTGTTCATAAATACCAGTATTGATGTTGTACAATGAGGACGTTGTCACGTCGCCGGAAAAAGAGTCATCAGTGTCCCAATGTGTAGTGTTTGGTGGGCGTTCTGGTGCAATATGGCTGCCGTCACATCATCCAGGATGATGCTGCACTTTGGTGGTGGTTGAGGAGATTTCCCCCCTTCTCTATGTAAAGCGCTTTGAGTACCCAGAAAAGCGCTATATAAATGTAACAAATTATTATTGAGGTAGCATCCTTTACTGTCCTTACCAGTGCCTGAATTCATGAACATGATATACTGATTCAAGCTCGGGAGCTATAGAACTGATTGAGACGTAGCCCTTGACATTGGCAGACGGAAGCCTCTGACGTCACGACAAAAGGGCACATTTCGTTTAAATCCTGAGGGAGCGATGATTTCTCAATTAAACTAATTTTGTGGCATCCCTATTCTCGAGGGATGTGGGACGCGCATTTGAGTTGAATGTGGTCTTCTCTCCGAAGAAGCTGGATGTGCTTGGAATGATGCATTCACAAGACTGACTACAAGACACAGGTGAGGAGATTTTTTTTTTTGTCCTTTCTGCTCTCTCCTGAGGGATAGTATAGTTAGTGGTTTCACAAGCACGTTCTGCTCTCGAGGGAGTTTAAGGCACTCATAGCAATGCATTTGTGTCTGTTCTTGTATGATTATTTTCAGAGTGATGGAATCTGACGCTTGAACTAGTGCACTTTACTCTTGAGGGGGTTAAAGGCTCACTTTTCGTAATGCATTCGCAGTTATTTTCTTCCTCCTTGGCTTGACTCTTCTTAGGGATGATAGTTGAGCACCTGCACTCGGAAGTTCAGGTCCCAAGGCCACCATTGCGGTGAGGCGGGATTAAGCAAGGGGGTTTTAGGCAGAGCAGGGACAAGTCTAACAGGGAAGTTTCCTTTTTTGGCTCCTCTAGTTGGCTCAAATAATACTATTGTTCTATGCATGTATCTAATTCTGAGGAATTGTTATTATAAGCAATTGTTGTTTGAACAATTAGAAGTTATGCATGGAAAACATTTCTGTCTGGACATAACTGCCCCACTTCTGTGGATAACAGAGCTGCGCCTGTACCGAGTATCGAGTCGTTAGGCTTTCTGTAAGCCTCCTTGGTAAGCTGCCCTTTGTGTAGGACATTGTGTAAGGCCGCCTCTCGTTTGAGAGTCATGCTGGGGTCTCTGTCCTAGGTTGATAGGCTCTCTGTGAGCCTCCTTTGGCTACTGTCTTTACAGTAGTGGAGAGTTGTTAGGCCTTCTCGCATTGTAGAGAGTTATTCTTCTTAGTGGGTCTGAGTTGTTAGGCTTTGCAAAGTCTCCTTAGGCACCAATAGGCCTCCTCTTACTTACCTCCTCCTTAACTCCTTGAGAGTTGCCATATTCAGGCCGCTGACCTTGGAGCTCAGCCAGGCAGTAGTGTCAAGTTGTTAGGCTCTCTTTGAGACTCCTTGATTACTTTACAGAAAAGTGAGGCTAAGGCCTCGACTCCTAAGAGCTCCACCTGGGCAGTGTTATTAACGTTCCTCCACTGGCTTTGGGGAGTTGTCATGCTGAGACCTTTGTCCTTAGAGCTCGATAAGACCGTAGTGTCAAATTGTTAGGCTCTCCTGAGCCTATTTCGCTACTGCCTTTGAAGTGTCTCACTATAGAGAGTTGTCCTTCGAGGCCTCCACTCCTTAGAGCTCCGGTTTTAATAGCAATTCTGAGTTGTAGGCTCTCTATGAAACTCCTTGGAAGCTGTTCTGAGCGTGGAACATAGTTAGGCTTCCTCTTGCTTTAGAGAGTTGTCATGCTGAGGCTTCTGTTCTTAGACCTCGGCTAGTCATTGACTGAATGGCAGTGGTTCTCTGTCAACCTTCTTGGTACTCCTGGACGTTAGGGACGTTGCTAGACCTCCTTTCGCTATTGAGATTTGTTCTGTTAGAGGCCTCCACTCCCCTGAACTCCGTCTGATATTGTCAAGCTGCTGGCCCTATTATGTAGCCACCTTGACAGGCGTAGGACATAGTGCTGAGACCTCCGTCCCATGAGCTCAGTCAGGGGCCATTTTGCTAGGCTCTCTGTGAGCCTCCTTGGCTAATGCACCTAAACCGGAGCGTTGCTAGGTCTCCTCTCGCTATAGAGTGTTATCCTGCTGAGACCTCTGCTCCCCAAAGCTCCACCTGGATAGCAGTTCTGAGATGTTAGGCTCTAGGCGAGCCTCTTCGGTTACTGCCTGTACTATGGAGCGTTGTTAGGCCTCCTCTCACTATAGAGAGTCACTTTGTAGAGGCTTCCGCTCTTCAGAGCTCCGCCTGGATAGCAATATCAAGTAGCTAGGCTCTCTGTGAGCCTCATTGGTAAGCTGTTTTGGACATAGTTAGGCCTCATCTCACTTATGGCTAATACTTGCGGTATTGTACAGTACAGTTTAGTACTATTCGGGAAGTTAAACCCTGATCCGGCTTGCGTTTCCACCTCCAAAAGCACCCTTACTTGATAGGTGTGGTATAGCAATCAATGTCATTCTCGCACGAAGAAGAAAGTGACACGGTAAACAACAGTAGAGGACATACAGCAGATCTTGATCTTGCCTCTCATGCATGTGGCTGTTTGTCAAATGAAGACACGCTTTGTTTGTGCCAAGGCTGCAGGCTGCAAGGAAAAACACAGCCGAAAAGCATGTGCAAGTGATGATTCTCTCAACCAATCAACGTTCTGCAGTGAGTCTAGCTCCACCCTTTAAATGGACTGCATTTTATATAGCGCTTTTAACAGACCTACGGCCATCCAAAGAGCTTTACATTTTTGCCTCACATTCACCCATTCATACACTCATTCACACACCGACGGCGGTGTCAGCCATGCAAGGCGCCATCCAGCTCGTCGGGAGCCGCTGGGGTTAGGTGTCTTGCTCATGGACACCTCGGCACTTGGTCAGGTGGAACCGGGGATCGAACCACCAACCTTCCAGTTTGTAGACAACCTACATGAACCACTGAGCCACTGCAGCCCCATAATACCATACTACTGTGCTAGGTACCCCTACGGAAAAAAAGTGCCAAAAAAGTGGTACTGTTCAGAATTAGGGTACCATTCACAACTTCTGACAATGGAAACGGCAAACATTGCGTACCGTACTGAACCGAATTGCACCGCACCTCAGTAGAATTGAGCCATTAGAGAGTCGTCATGCTAAGGCCTCCTCTCCTAGAGCTTGGCTATTGTTTGCTGAGCCGTTAGGCTCTCTGTGAGCCTCCTTGGCTGCTGCAAGCATTGTCCGGCCTCCTCTAATTAGAAAGAGTTATCTTAGTGAGGAGTCCACTCCCTATAGCTCAGCTAGGATAGTGATTGTGAGTGGTAGGCTCTCTGTGAGCCTCCTTGTAAGGTGTTGTTAGTTCTCCTCTCGATTTAGAGAGTCATACTGAGGCTTCCACTCCTAGAGCTCGGCTAGTCGGAAGTGTAGTTACGCTAGGTTGTAGGCTCTCTGAGAGCTTCCTTGGCTACTGACCCTAGTGTGGAGTGTTGTAGGACTCCTCGTTGTATTAAGGCCTCCACTCTGCAGAGCTTCGTGAGCCAGTTAGACTGAGCTTAACTCTTTTTTTCCCTTGGGTTAGAGCATTGCTAGGCCTCTTGTTTGAGTCCTCCACTGTTCTGGGCTGTCTCAGAAGGTCTGAGTGTTAGGCTCTCTGTGAGCCTCCTTGGACGCTGGCCTGAATATGAACGTAGTTAGGCTTCCTCTCTTTAGAGGAGTCCTGTTGAGGCCTCCGTTCTTGAAGCTCCAGTCTGTGATCGTTGCTGGTGCACCTTAGGGATGAGGACTCCTTTGAGTCCTTTGACTTAGTTCATCCAGTAGGGCACTCATCCCTTCAGCATGACTGCGTGGATATTCCATTCCCCATAGCAACCCCTAGGGGACGCCTTGTGAGTTCCCGTTCGAAAGGGAACGTCTCGGGTTATGCATGTAACTGTGGTTCCCTGAGAATAGGGAACGAGATGCTGCGTCCCTTTGCCATGCTTCCTGTATTCCTGCGCATGTCTCCTTTAGGCAAGTGGATGACGCATTTCACAGGTGCCCTTTTACACTCACGGTCACACCAGCTGCCGCCTGCCAATATCAAGTTTATTGTCGTGTTTAGACTCATTCTTCAGACCCCAGTCATGCTGGAGGCATTCCCCATTGTGACCCCTAGGGGACGCAAGCCTCTCGTTCCCTATTCTCAGGAATCCATGGTTACATCGTTTTGTACTTTAATAGTGACGTCCAAATATTAATATTCATAAAAGCATAAAGACATAAGCCTGGATCAGTTAAGTATTTAAAGGGTTAACACCCCAAGTTTCTTGACCTTCAGGAAGATGATAGTGTCCCTCTCAGCGTTATTAAAATCTAATTTAAATAACAGAACAGGCTGGTAAATTTTATATTAGCCGACTTAAAGTGTAGTGTGAGGTCACGTCTAAATCACTTCCTTGCTTTTAAGCCTCTTTTTCTGCCTCCATCTCGCTCTCTTGCTCAAGCATCACTGTTGTTATTACTCATACTTCAGGTTAGATTCAGATTTTTTTTTTCCTAACGCCACAAATAAAACATCCAATAGACCAGAGATTCTCAACCTTTTGCACTCAAAGGCCTCGTTGTCTAACACAGTGGTTCTCAAATGGGGGTACGCGTACCTCTGGGGGTACATGAAGGCACTCCAGGGGGTACGTGAGATTTTAAAATATAGCCTACATATATTTAAAAAGTAGCATCCATGCAAAAATCCTTTAAAAATAATTATTTAATAAATATTTCAGGAAAATATAAGTATAAGTTCATAAAATGAATTTTATATTGAGTAGGCTATTCAATTTCATTATCCTAAAAACCCAGAGTCTCCCCCATACCAGGATGGTTTGACCGAACCTGTCAGTCACTTGGATCAACAATAGGGTGACCAGACGTCCCCGTTTCCCGGAAATGTCCCCGTTTTACAGCTCGTCACAAACAAACCGCAGATATATTGGAAAAAAAAGCGCCCAACCAACATCATACAGCAGCTGCTGGTTTTAGGAGCAATCGTGTCATGATTATTTTCACCAGCAGATGGCGCTGTGAGAAGCTGACTCTACTTGGTCGCGTGCACACCGCTACTACATGAAGAACGTACCGAGTCGAGAGCAGACAGAGCGCCATTATCGTCAAATATCAAAATAAACCTCGTCATCACTTTCAAGGTAGTAACCTAACTATTCGTTTTTACTTTAAAGTAATATTGTTTGTATGTGCTTTATAACCGAGCCTCAACAAGGTACGGGATTGTTTTGTCCCCAAAAGTTCTGCAGTCACAACGTAGTGATTACCACACATCTGAACTATAACTTAAATATACAAAAAAAAAAAAAAAAATTACACTTGCAACCAATACATGTGCAGAATAAATATACTTTCTGCTTAAAATAAGCCTAAAATGCAAAATAACAAGACCAATTAAGGATAGTAAGAATTATTTTCAAGCATAAACAAAAAGTAAAAAAGTAATTTATATAGTTTAAACTTAAATACAATTATAAAATGTTACAATATTTGTTGAATAGTTTTATTTATCATATTTGTTTTATTTTTGTAATGTGTTTTTGTTAAGTCATGTTACAATATTGTTTTGAACTGCTTATTTACAATGGTTAGCTTACCATTAACTGTTTTCATTGTTTGTTTTTTAATTGTATTAAATCCAGACCAAAAATCCTAATAATCAAACTAAATCATAATAATTATTAATGTTAATAATAATATAGGGACTCCACAACAACAACATAAAAAATGTATTGTATATTATTATACATTTTTAATTAGTTTTTATTAGGTTTTAAGAAATATATGTATGTATGTATGTGTATATATATATAATATGCAATAGTTAATTTACTTCTAGCATTTTAGTTTTTTTATTATTATTTAAAGTATTATTATTATTTTATTACTATATTTTGTAATTTTATTATATAGTTGATGTACTATTAGAAATTCATTTCAGTTTGTTTGGTTGTTATTGTTTTTTTAGCATTTTAGAGTTTCTTTATTTTATTGTGTTTGTGTATAAAAGATTATTAGGAACACCTGTTCAATTTCCCATTAATGCAATTATCTAATCAACCAATCACATGGCAGTTGCTTCAATGCATTTAGGGGTGTGGTCCTGGTCAAGACAATCTCCTGAACTCCAAACTGAATGTCAGAATGGGAAAGAAAGGTGATTTAAGCAATTTTGAGCGTGGCATGGTTGTTGGTGCCAGACGGCCGATCTGAGTATTCCACAATCTGCTCAGTTACTGGGATTTTCACGCAAAACCATTTCTAGGGTTTACAAAGAATGGTGTGAAAAGGGAAAAACATCCAGTATGCGGCAGTCCTGTGGGTGAAAATGCCTTGTTGATGCTAGAGGTCAGAGGAGAATGGGCCGACTGATTCAAGCTGATAGAAGAGCAACTTTGACTGAAATAACCACTCGTTACAACCGAGGTATGCAGCAAAGCATTTGTGAAGCCACAACAAGCACAACCTTGAGGCGGATGGGCTACAACAGCAGAAGACCCCACCGGGTACCACTCATCTCCACTACAAATGGGAAAAAGAGGCTACAATTTGCACAAGCTCACCAAAATTGGACAGTTGAAGACTGGAAAAATGTTGCCTGGTCTGATGAGTCTCGATTTCTGTTGAGACATTCAGATGGTAGAGTCAGAATTTGGCATAAACAGAATGAGAACATGGATCCATCATGCCTTGTTACCACTGTGCAGGCTGGTGGTGGTGGTGTAATGGTGTGGGGGATGTTTTCTTGGCACACTTTAGGCCCCTTAGTGCCAATTGGGCATCGTTTAAATGCCACGGCCTACCTGAGCATTGTTTCTGACCATGTCCATCCCTTTATGACCACCATGTACCCATCCTCTGATGGCTACTTCCAGCAGGATAATGCACCATGTCACAAAGCTCGAATCATTTCAAATTGGTTTCTTGAACATGACAATGAGTTCACTGTACTAAAATGGCCCCCACAGTCACCAGATCTCAACCCAATAGAGCATCTTTGGGATGTGGTGGAACGGGAGCTTCGTGCCCTGGATGTGCATCCCACAAATCTCCATCAACTGCAAGATGCTATCCTATCAATATGGGCCAACATTTCTAAAGAATGCTTTCAGCACCTTGTTGAATCAATGCCACGTAGAATTAAGGCAGTTCTGAAGGTGAAAGGGGGTCGAACACAGTATTAGTATGGTGTTCCTAATAATCCTTTGTGTGTGTGTGTGTGTGTGTACACGCATACACGCATACACGCATACACGCATACACGCATACACGCATACACGCATACACGCATACATACACATACACGCATACATACACATACACGCATACACACACATACACGCATACACACACATACACGCATACACACACATACACGCATACACACACATACACGCATACACACACATACACACGCATACATACACACAGACATACACACAGACATACACACAGACATACACACAGACATATATATATATACTGTATATACACACACACACACACACACACACACACACACACACACACACACACACACACACACACACACACACACACACACACACACACACACACACACACACACACACACACACACACACACACACACACACACACACACTGACTGCCTGGCCAAAAAAAAGTCTATGTTTGTATTTAAATAGGCAAATGCTTAAGAATCTATGATTGGATCATTATTGCAGTGATTTTTATGTTTCTAGCATGTTATATGTTTGGCAACAGTTCTTCCAACCCTAACCGATGAAGTTTGAAGCTTTTCATTTCTCATGGCCATATTCCAGGATGACAATGTCAAGATTCATCAGCTCAGACTGTTGGTTTAATGGTTATGAGGGAGCATTTCCACGCATGGATTGGCTGTGCTGTGATGTTATTTCCATCAAGAGGTGCATCATTTTTTTGGTCCAGATCATGTATTGACAATGCACATATATGTATGTATTTACGTATGTATAAATATATAATTAAAAAAAAATGCAATAGGCTGTCCTTAGACTTGGGGCAACCTCTCAGAACCCACAGTGGCCTCTTAAAAAGCCGTCTCAAGTTAAAGAGCAGAACAAATTGATGTGTTCAGCTCAGAGAACAATGTTAGAATGGTGAGGACCACTCATTGGTTGTGCTTTCAGATCTGTGTGTGTGCGTGAGAGGTTGTATCAGTGTCAAGCGCTGCTCTGCCTCAGAAACGTCATCTTTAGTGCTGTTGAGTCACTGGTGTGGATGAATCGATAAGAAGTGTGTTTTCCTCCTCTCGAGCCACAGAGCTCTTCACAGTCACAGCAGAACACCGAGAGCTTGACCTCTCACACTCCGCCTCATTGCTTTCGCTTTAACATCTCACGCGCACACTTTGGACTCGTGTTCATCTCTGCTCAATAGGTGGCAGATTAACGAATGGTTGACTGGAAAATTACAATTTGGTCAGTGTAAATTCAGCCTCAAGACATTCCGGCTACATAGTTTTGGTGTGAAATCTAAAAAGCAGATATTATCTGTAATTCTCAGCTCTGACATTTCAATGCAAAGTACAAGCATTTCTCGTTTTTAGTATCTTTATTTTTTTAAATGCATTACTACTTTGTCTAAATACATTACTTAATGTTGTCTGAAGTGTAAGCCTACTGTATCATATTTGATACACACATTTCTAAGGCCTCTAAAGGATCAACATCTGCTGATAAACCTGTGGCACACAATCTACTACACGCCTTCTGTTAGCAAATAAACGTCTTTTAGTATAATTTCACAAACGTCCGCCTTCAGCTCGTGCTTCATGTCTTTCTGCTGTCAAATCTGCACTGATTTTTAAATAAATATACGAATAGCTTTTATATTGTTAGTAATATTTTAAGGTGAACACTGACTGGACTGAAGCAGCTTAGATTAAAAAAATCATGTTCAAATGTGAGTCTCAAATATTTATCATCATGTTCATTCTGATCTTTCAATCATCATCGTTGTATTGCATTGTTTTAAAACCGAGCTTTGATCGTAACTGAGATCTCATTGGTTTACATTACAAGTGATCAGAATTTCGTCCATTACATCAAATATCAGCATTCACACCATTTTTTTTTTTTTTTTTTTTTTTGCTCATTTGTGGCCTTGAATAACATTTAGCTGTTTTTTTCCTCTGTATCATACTATATGAGCCATAAAAGTGTGATGTATTAAATATGAACACATGCAAATGCAACACATGCAATCTTTTTATATATAGACTGGGTTGAAAATGGACTAACCAAGCAATTGGGTTGTTTTAACCCAGCATGTGGGTTGTTTTTAACCCAGCGGTTGGGTTAAATGTTTGCTTAAAGCTACACTGTGTAACTTTTTTAGTTTATTCTTAGCTAAAAACACTTAGTTCTTTCAAAAATATATGTGCTCATTAATGTATATTTACTTCTTTCAAGTAATAAAGTATTCTCGTAAGTTTATAATATGCCATTGAAAATGCATACGGGTAAGGGGTTCGAATGGGGGTCGCCATGTTGCCCCTCCATCTTGAAAGTACATTAGCCAAAGAGGGACATACCCGTAAATTCAAGCTTCGCCTTTCGCGTTTTAACACTCTGTAACGAGTAGGAAAATTGTGTGGCCCCTTTAAGAGCGTTCGTCCCGGTTGGAGCGCCTGCGTTCTGTGTGTGTGTGTGTGCACTGCGCCTCGAGCTCCCATGTGTGCGGATTATTTTCTGTCTTCTGTTGCTAACATTCATTTATTTTTGTTTTGTTGGGTAATGCTGTGGACGGAAGTGGAGTTTGTGCCGGACTCTTGTGGGGGTTCCGCGGGGAATAAAGTGCGGGCTGTTTGATGTCAATCGCCTCCGTGTTTGCATCGACTCCAGTTGCGTTGAGTGAGCTATCCGTATTTTTCACCCGGATACACGCGTTACAACTCGATGGCGAATGTGAAGAGGGGGATTGCTGGATCGAACTGGAAGTCATGTTCATCTTGGACTAAATCGGCCACCGTAGGAGTTAAAACGAAATCGGAAATGGGAGGAAAAGAAACTAATATTTTCTGGATGGTCATATACCCTTTCACCGCTAGATGGGGGAAAATATCACACAGTGTAGCTTTAAAGGTCCCGTTCTTCGTGATCCCATTGTTTAAACTTTAGTTAGTGTGTAATGTTGCTGTTAGAGCATAAATAATACCTGTAAAATTATAAAGCTCAAAGTTCAATGCCCATCGAGATATTTTATTTAACAGAAGTTCCCTTTCAAAGCCTACAGCGAACGGCCGGCTTGGACTACATCCTGGTACTTCCTTCATAAATGACGTCAGTAGAACAGTAGAACAGACTAACCTCCGCCCACAAGAATACTTGAAAAAAGGGGGCGTGGTCTTGTTGCTGTCCCACATGGAGAAGAGGACGTGTCGCGTGGAGAAAAGGAAGTGCTGCGTTTCAGTGTGTTTGTCGCCATGTCGTCGAGACGCTGTTATTTTCATCCCGGAGTCAAATCACCTTTGTTTGGCTTTCCCAGGGACGCTGTAGAGATCATTGAGCGCATACATCTCCCGTTAAGAGGCGTGACCTTTCCACGTGTGCTAAGCTGCTGTCGAATCACAACACAGGAACCGCTGGCACAATCAGAACTCGTTACGTATTTCTGAAGGAGGGACTTCATAGAACAAGGAACTCATCAGCCGTTTTTAGGACAGTGAAAACAGCGGTGTACAGATAAGTAAATTGTGTTAAAAATACAGTGTTTTTTTTACACGCGAAACATGAACACATGTTATATTGCACACTGTAAACACAATCAAAGCTTCAAAAAAACACGAAGAACGGGACCTTTAAAACAACCCAATTGCTGGGTTAGTCCATTTTCAACCCAACTTGGGTTATTTCTAACCCAGCATTTTTTAGAATGTAAGGTTTCAAAAGAAAAAATATTTGTATTATTTCATTTGTCAGGCTTTCCAGGGTTGTATTGAACATTCTGTGTTTCCCATATGAAACTGAAGCGTGCACTCTCAAAAATGCTGGGTTAAAACAACCCAAGTTGCAAGTAAATTGGGTTGTTTTAACCCAGCGGTTGGGTTGTTTTAAGCAAACATTTAACCCAACCGCTGGGTAAAACGACCATTCACTGGGTTAAAACAACCCAATTGCTTTTTTTAGAGTGTGTGCTGTAGTGACTGTAGGAGCCATGTTAGGTGAAAGTCATATGACCAAGGGGAGTATCATTAAGTTGGGTTAAGAAGTGTGTGTGTGTGTGTGTGTGTGAGAGAGAGTGTGAATGGAAGAACAGGGGTGAGTGCCTGAGCACATTTGTTGACCGTGCAACCTGTACCAATAAAACAAGCTGCTAGGATTGGCGTGTCATGTACGTTTTTCCTGCACTCGGCTCCTTAGTGGTTTTGGATCGTTTTTATTGTTCTGCTACAGTGACCTCTAGTGTTGGTAACACTAACTTTATTCTCTTCTCTCTCTGACAGCAGCTGCTCAGGTAGGATCACGTTGTGTTTGAGGAGAGTCTACACAGTTCAATCATGGATCAGAAGGTGAGTGTGGCCCGCTGAGATGACAGAAAGTGACTTTTGCTGATGTGGTCATTTTATTGTGCTGAATTTCTTTGCGTGTCTGTGTATGTGTGTATCATTGCAGTCCACTTCACCCCAGAGACACGCCGTGAAAAGCAGGTCAAAGTCTACAGAGGAAGTCCAGCAAGCTAAAAAGGTTGAAGACCACCACTTTACTTCAACAAACTGATGAATAATTGATAATAGCATCATTTATATAAATGCACATGAACTGTTGACATGTTTATAGCAGCCAATAATTACTCCAGTAATCAACCGTTAACACCACAGTGGTGCAAGAATGCATGTTAAACTGCCCTATTATGTTATTTTAAAGGCTTCTAATGTTGTAAGAGTCTCCTACAACAGGTGTACATGCATAAAAGGTCAAAAAACACATTTCCCCCCTCATAATACACACTGCAGCATCAGCTGTTCTCTCAGTGTCTGAAACGCTTCCATCAAGGATTCAGTCTCTCTAAACCCCGCCTCTCTGAGAGCTGCTCTGCTCTGATTGGTCAGAAAGCAAACGCTCATCATATCTGAATCTCAGCTCTTGACACACAGTGATATGAACAGTAATGATGGCGTGGGTTTTACAGTCTCAATCTCATCACAGTGGATTTGTTTTGGCAGCAGAAAACAGCGTCTTCTCCACATGAACAACACCAATCAAACTCTTCCAGTCTCAGACACAGTGTTTGAGGGCGGGGCAAAGAGACACTCTTCAGCCAATCAAGACCCTAGACTGGCATTATGCAAATTAGTTACAAACCTTCTTAGGTTCAGCAGGAAGTGAAACTGGAATTACAGACGACTCGTCTCAGTTCAGAATTCTTTATTTTAGGACACAATAACTCCATTTATCTGCACTTTGATCTGGGAAACTTCAGACCTTTTACATCCACAAACCGCTCTATTACACACTGCAAGAAAGGAAATATCCCCCAAAAAAAGCATAACAGGAGCACTTTATATTACCACAACGCATTGACCAAGCATACATGTCTGCATTGTGTGTGTATAGAGAATGTTGATTATTTGAGTGAAAAACTGTCTTTTGATTTGTTAGGCCTTCCACATCCCCCAGAAATCACTACCTGGTGGGTCAGAACTGGAAAAGGTGAAGGTGAGTGTTGAACTTTGTGTGTGGATCATGACCAAATGTCCCTAAAATGATAGAAAAACCTGAAACCCTGATTAAAAACAGCTTCTTAAAGTGTCTAAAAAAATGGTGTTTGAGTGGGTAAGTTCGACTTATTTTTAGTGGTTGGTTTGTGTCATCACTCTAAAATGTTCCTGGAAGTCTCCATGTAGCATTTTTCATAGCAAAATATTTTTGTTAAATATCTGTAGTTAAAGGAACACACCACTATTTTTGAAAATAGGCTCATTTTCCAGCTCCTCTAGAGTTAAACAGTTGAGTTTTACCGTTTTTGAATCCATTCAGCCGATCTCCGGGTGTGGCGGTAGCACTTTTAGCATAGCTTAGCATAGATCATTGAATCTGATTAGACCGTTAGCATTTCGCTCAAAAATGACTAAAGAGTTTCAATATTTTTCCTATTTAAAACTTGACTCTTCTGTAGTTACATCATGTACCAAGACCGACAGAAAATTATATTTCGCAGCGCCTGAAAATAGGCTAATTTCCGACAACCTTTAAGGTTAGGGTTAGGCTTACAACCTGCGTGCCTTGTAACCATGGAGACATTTCTGAGAGACGATTCAGAATATATACTTTGGTGCAAATTCTAAATTGTATCCAAATTAGGCATGTGACGGTATTACATTTTCATGTCGCGATTAATTGCTGAAGCTTTTATCACGGTATACGGTATTATCACGATATTGAAATAAGTTGCAAAAAAAGTGTCATACTATAACAGGTTAGATAACTTTCTTATAACAAAAAGAACCAAACATTTAAATACAATAAAGCAATACACAAAAATGTATAAAGTAAACAAATATTTAAAACACATTAAAGTGCAAAAGAATGTGACACTTTACAAGAAGGTCTCACTAGTTAACGCTAATTAACATTAGCAAAGAGCGAATAGCTACATTTTTTACAGAAGTTATTATTCTTTAATGACGTTAGTTAAAAAAAGCTACTTTTGGTAATGTTAGCTCAGGTCCATTAAATAATAGTTACAACTTTTGATTTTAATAATGTTATTAAATGCTGAATTGTAAATTTAACTAAGATTAATACATGCTTTAGAAGTATTTTTCATTGTCAGTTTGTAAACGAATGAATGAACTAATGTTAAATAATAGAGCCCTATTGTAAAGTGTGTGACTGAACAACTGTCAGAACATATACAAACAATATCTAGGGCATGTAATTTAGTCCAGATTAAAATATAAAATGTTTAAGTTATAAAATAATAGCCTTAAGTCTTTAAAGTCCCTGTAAAGTCAAAACTAAACATGTGTTCTGAGTTTCTCACACCACAGATAAATGTGTTGCACACACAGACGAGGCAGTGTTTTCTGGTGGCACATATAGTTTTTATTTCTGTCACACTGTATCTGCAGAATCAACAAAGACAACAGTTTAGGTTAACAGTATGTTGATATGGCTGGCAGTGTGACTTATTCTGTAGCTAAAGTGAAACTCTGTTCAATAAACTCACATATACACTCATTACTCTGATATACATTACTCAGATATACAGCATGTCAGAAAATAAGAACATTTGTATTTCACTAACTGACTGATATTAATCTTTCAGTAATTAATCAGATACTAATTGTCAATTTACACAGACTGTATACAAGCACTTCAAGTACCTATCAGGGTTTTTCCTGGGTCAAAAATGGTCTTCGGTGGTGGCTGACAGACATGGTCATCCACACACACACATACGCACGGTAAAAAAAAATACCCTACCCACTTGATCTGCAAGCGCAATACTGACAATAAATTTGAAATAAATTCAAAGAAAGTTTGTAACTTTTGCTTATCTTATTTTGATACCTTGATGTTTGTTTTTGTTCCTCATTTTTACACTATTTACTGATAATTGTTTTTTTGGTAATCATATCAATATTAAAAAATAGTATAAAAAAAATGAACAAATAGCCTAATTTTCTGCCATATACAATCAGCTAGCTAACAACAAATTTGTTCTGGGTTCACCTCACTCCAGTCTAAACTAAATGATTGTAGGCTATTTATTTTACTACACATTGTCCACATAAATAAGCTGAAAGACTGTGGATAATTAAAACTAATTCTTACTATCCACTCTTGCTAAATTGGGTAAGCACACCTGTGTTCTCATTTCAGGTGTTGTTCTGAGTAAATGATTAAACTGATTCATGAGTTCAGTGTTGGACAGATCAGTTCTAACCAGTCGTTAAAATGATTCGGTTCAAAGGAGTCATTAGGTGGTGAATCGGACATTAGCAGACGCGTTGTGTGTGAATCCCGTCTTTAGAACATCGCGAAAGATTTGTCAACACACAGAAAACACTTCATAACCGGATAGGATTTGTTTCCTGTTTATTTAAAGTATGCTTTATACAGCTGGTCAGAGAATCAGTCAATGTTTTTTGAGCGCATTTCACACCCAGCGGTAATTAAAGGAAGACGTCTGATAGCGCCACGTGCAACATGGATTCGGTCTTCCGACCTTTTGATTTTGATTAACGTAATATGTGAAACATTAGAAAGCTAAGAATGCTTATTTTGAAGACAGAGAACGTGCGAGAGGAGCTCACTGGTCGTTCTCTCTGTCACTCAGTTAACTCAAGTGCAGCACTCATCTGTTCTACATCACTCATAAATCACAATAACTGATCAAATAAGGCTTTGGCGGGACAAAAATTTGTTTTGGCGGCCGGCAAAAAATTGTCAATGTAGGAAAAACCCTGCCTATATTTAACTGCATGTGAACTCTTCTGTTCTTTAAACAACATTAGGCCATATAACTCCGAATGACTACAAACTCTCTCACTAGCATCATAATAGTCACCCACAATGACTGAATGTAATGAAACCGACACATTAAAGATCAACTGCCACTTAACTATGTTTAAAGACAACTTTGAGTGCATTAACTTTATAATCATTATGAATCGCGATCTACCGCGTGGCCGAGTAGGCCGCATTCCAGCCGCAGCGATTTCTCGCACGTCACCCGCCCACGCGACCGAGTAACTCCAAAAGAGTCGATTCTTCGACTCTGAATAGCCCCAGAGTCGGGGTCGACTCCAGCAACAGGAATCGACTCTCGGTGTCGACTCTGTTGCTGTGTCCGAAATCGCTCACTTGTTTACTGATGATATAAAGTGCATGGCAGTTGAGTGCACTATAAGCAAGGAGTGAATGAAATAAAGCGAGGAATTCAGACACTGGCGTAGGCTAATTAACCACGTCAGAGAGCTGTCGCAGAAACTGTCACACACTCATTTATATGTAATAGAAAACAGTCACAGTGACTTTAGTTTGTAATTATACATAGGCTTCCTCCATGCTAGCTTTAGTTTAATTGATGGTAGCCTATATTATGCATTAAATATATAGATTTGGTTTTCCAACTTGTGTTCATAATCATTACACTAACCATAAATCATATCTGTCTCTATCATATCAATCTCACATCAAGAAAAGTGTACATTATTGAATGCATTTTAGTATATTTAACAACAGCTGTTTTCGTGACTTTTTCCTCTGTAAAATTAGGTAGCGGCAACATCTTGGTAGCAACGTTGATAGCTACGCATCAATTCATCACTAAACTGGATAATCTGGGGGGATAATTTAAGTGTGTAACAACTGCAATTTTGTCTTATTTCTGAACCCGTTTTGATGTAAATTAAATGGAGTCAAGGAGTCGATTCCATAGACTCCTACAGTCGGGAATCGGAGTCGACTCCAAAAAAACTGGAATCGAACATCCCTAGCTGGCAGTATGACTTATTCTTTAGCAAAAGTGAAACTCCCTGCGGCTCACCACTGCCCCCTAATGTCACCAAACAGTATAGGCAGATATGTGATGTTGAAAAAAGACATCAGTATACTTAATAAATGATAACTAATGACAATACTTATAACAATACATAAAACTATTTGAATTTATATAACCATTTAAATATGACTTTATTTAACCATTTGAATCTATATGACTACACCAACCACTCAGCCAAATTTGAAGCATAAAAAAATCTGCAAAGTACATAAAATAGCTTATCAAAAACTTGAAAAAATGAGCAGCTCTCAAACACTGGGGGTGTGTCCGCTGTCGGCGCCGAAACCACGCCCACTCACAGGAAAGCTGCCGTAGCACTCGAGACAACACTCACATACTGATCATGACGCACCAGATGTCAGCGGGACGGGAGGATGAAGGCCGGGCAGGTGATAGTCGGTTCGGCCCCATTCTGCAGTGGATTATCAGTGAATCCCAGTCGTCTCCGGTGAAAGTTTGTAAAACGGTCCGGTGTAAAGTCACTGCAGATTCAGGTGTTGGTGGTGATCCTCAGCTTTCCATCAAGGGTGCTGTTCACAAAATTAATCCACCTCTTCTTGATCATCGTTTTTGTTTTGTAAGCTGTTTTGTAAGTTGTAGACTATAGTAACTAACAGTAGTGACAGTAACTCGCGATCGAGCGGGCAATCTGATGTGAATGTGCTCTAGTTATGATAGTGTTGGGGGAGGAGCCAGGCTCGGTGGCTCCAGTGTGTCATTGAGCCACTGTTTTAGCCCCGCCCAGAAAATCCTGAAAACCGCAACGGTGAAAAACTGTTTAACGGTCTAACTTCTGAATTCAGTACTACATAGTTCACAGTCTTTGTAATGTAATGTGTTTCAGCAATACATTTCTAACATTTATAATGTGTTTAGAAACAAATCTCAGAATTGCCTTTACAGGGACTTTAAGTATTAAGTTTTTGGTTATGTGTTGAGCACCGTAGCGAATACAGAAATCTGAAAGGCTGTGTGTTCAGGGTCGCGAGTGTTTTGTTTATGAGGGTTACCGGGGAAACGGCTGCATTTCTGCTGTTCCGTCATCGCCCAATGCTGTCAGAGAGGGAATGTGCGTCTCCTTCACTCGTTCCGCCATGAGCTGCTCATGTGCGTTGTAAGGGTCGAAATCGACCGACATTAAGTCACAATCTCGAACTACGAATTAAAAAATGGAATCGTCCATGCTGCCCCCATGTCACGTCCGGTTGCTTGCCAAGCGGAAAAAAAACACACGTGTTGAAGTGCTGCGAGTCAACCTCAGCTACAGCCACTGAAAAGATAGCATGGCATCTGCAGATGACCCATCGACAGAACTTGAACTCCCTCCTCTTTCACTGAAGTCGCCGGTGTGGAAGTGTTTTGGATTTCCAGTGAGTTATGTTGACAACGTTTGCGTGCAAATGTAATTACGCGCGCGTTGGGAGTATTCATAGCCGCAGACATGCAACCTTATTCGGTGGTGGAAAACTCCGGTTTTAGGCATTGAATTAACATGCTAGAACCACGCTACGAAATCCCAAGTAGAACGTGTCTCAGAGCTACGGTGATTCGCTCTATGTACAATAATGTAAAGGAGAAAGTTATTGAAGGTCTGATCAGCGCACATTTAGTTGCCTTGACTGCAGTATTTTAGCAATAGTTTAGCAGTTCTCTTTCCATATTCCTCTTTTTGAAGAACTTGAAACTGCAAAAATGTTACAGTTGTCTTGTTCTATTATAAAAAAATGTTTGACAACTCAAAGAGTAGGGGCCTGTACCATGAAGGTAGTTTAACAAACTCAGGGTTACAGCATTAGTTTCGAGTTGACGAAACCAAACCAATCTATTCTGGGTTTGTTGGTCCCATGATGCTGTTAACTCAGGCTTTGATCCTGAGTTTAGGAGTTTAGCTGTGACATCAGCAGTGAACAGCCAATCACACGCTGTGGATCAGTAAAACTGAGATTCACTTCTCTCTTCTGCAGAATATTACATGATTGAAAAATATTATGAATTTAAACAAATTTACACAGGAAGAAGAGCTGTCTATGAAAGAGGACAACTTTAAGAAAAATCTTATACGTCAATGCAAGTAAAAGTTATGAAGTTAGTTTAGTTGATATATAGAGAGAATTGAACATTTAAGCTCACATGTAGTACATTTTATAGCTGTATTTATTGATTTTAAAGCTTATGTATGGCCTTTATATAGGCTATATTTATTTTAACAAAGTGCCTATTAATAATTGATTGGCTAAAATGTAATTGATTAAGGGTATAATAATTACATCAATTATATCTAAATCATTCAAAATGATTATTATTATAAATAAGCATTGTTAAAAGTCAGACACTTTAGTCTTTTAAAACCATTTTTAGTGACCTTTAATTTGGAGTAGGTTAGCCGTGAAGTGTAGGTTACTGTGGAGATGAACACTGCTAAAAGCCAAACCTCTTTTAATGGTACCTAAAACCCAGGATTGGCACAAACTAAGCTTAAACATATCTGGCTAGCCAGCTAAACCGGCTTCATGGTATAGGCCCCAGCTCTAAACAACATATCCGCCTTTAGGAAGAACATGAAAGAATGAAAAAATAAAGTCGTCATTCTCAGGGGATACAAAGTAGTTATCAGTGTGGTATATGTTCAACTGTTCGGATATAGTTTAAGACACTTAATTGTTCAGAGAAGACTTTGGACATGGCTGTTTTATTGTTTTTATTTGTTTTGTTGTGAACTTGAATGTCATCTGTGAAGAAGACTGCACTTGCAAAAGAGAAACTTGATGGCAGGTTATTTTGCTTAAGTTTTTCAGTTGACTGAACACTGAAGATATAAGTTGTTACATTGTTGTTAATAAATGTTAACTAAAATAAATTTGACAATGTAGTGTGGTACATTGCGAACAAAGGTCAGATATTATATTGCATAAAAGTCTAGTCTAAAAATGGCATAGCAACCATTGCTTAAAAAAAAAAAAAAGAAGTCAAAATCAAGAATTGAATCTTAGAACCTTAAGGTGCGTTCACACCGGACGTGATTCGCGCGAGTGATTTACATGTTAAGTCAATGCAGAGACGCGAAATGGCATTCTGCGGCGCGATTCGCGCAAATGAGGCGGCGCAAATGACGCGAATTGAGCGTTTTGAACGCGCGATTCGCGCGAATCGCTCAAGTTGAAAAATCTGAACTTTGCCGGATATTTCGCGCCGCGTTAACCAATCACGAGCTTGCTCTAGTAGTGACGCATTTACAAGCGGAGGCAGAAATCCCAACAACAATGGAGGACAATATAATCGTGGCCGTATGTGGATACCCGGAGCTGTATGATACATCATCCTATCACTACAGGAACAGGAATAAAGGAATAAAAAGGATCTTGCTTGGAAGAAAGTGAGTTATTGTGAGCCATTGTGAGCCAAGTGAGCCATTTCACAACGAGACAGGGGCAGAAAAAAAGAGCCAGAGCCAGCGGCAAATGTGAGAAGGACTAGCCGAGGAAAGGCGGGTCTCGCCGGGTAAACGAGCGCGGAATGCCACTGATCGCCTGGATCTCACAACTCCGAAAACGCCAGATAAAATGTTCAAATAGGCACTCTTTTTATAAATTAACCACAGATTTGAGCTTTAAACAACTATATTATCGCCAGAAAAAGTCTTTAAACTACGTTTTGTCACACATTAATAGTAGTATTTTTTACAAAAAAGACGTAAAGTGACCGAGACGAGCTGGCTCATATAGGGCAGAAGCCCCTCCCATGACGCGAATTCGCGTCTGTTGTGTAGTTGTCACACGCGAATTTCACGCGCGAATGAAGCGAGTAAACTCAAAATGTTCAAGCGTCCACCTTCGCGCGAATCGAGTCCGGTGTGAACGCCACATTAGAATAAAAAATTTAATCGAATCGAGGATTTGGAGAATCATGACACCCCTAGTGTGTTGGGTTTGTTTACATCAGTGCGCGTTCCTCTTTGACGTGTTGTTCATTTTAAACGGTTGATGGGTAAAGTATTCTTAATGCATTCTAAAAATCTGAATAATTCGAAATAAATAATTATTCACAGTATTTTGATGTGCCTACGATAACGATATCGTGCATGTTCATTATTGTGATATATCGCCACATGTCTAATCCAAATTCAATTTTTTTCAGGCGCTGTGTTTTATCATTGCGCCGCTGCACTCATGGGAAGGCCTCAAAGTTCCTTGATCATTACGCAGGAATGAGAGAATAGTTCCTAGCCATATCGTCCTTGAAAATCACAACCTTTCATTTTCTGTCGGTCTTAGTACACAATGTGACTACAGAAGAGTCAAGTTTTAAATGGGATACAAAACGAAACTCTTTAGTCATTTTTGTGCGAGATGCTAACGGTCTAATCAGATTCAATGATCTATGCTAAGCTATGCTAAAAGTCTCCAGACCCGGAGATCGGCTGAATGCATTCGAAACTGGTAAAACTCAACTGTTTAACTCTAGGGGAGCTGGAAAATGAGCCTATTTTCCAAAAAAGTGGCGTGTTTCTTTAAATGTTGCTCATTGTTTAGTTTATATGTCAAAAATCTGATTTTTTTTTTTCAACCAGCACTATAGACCAATTTACTGTTTGTAAACACACAGGATGTGCGCGCAGATAGTTTGCAGAAAACCAGGGGGAGATAGCGTTTACGTATAGAAAATTACATGGATACGGTACAAAATCATTCGATTTAAAAAGATTATAGATTATTTATAGATATATATTTATAGATGACTAATTATAGATTAATAGATGTTATTTTCAAAATGTTGTCCGCATATTACAATAGTTTGTCACCCAGTGATAGATTAATCACATCCAAAATAAAAGTTTGTGTTTACATAATATATTTGTGTGTATACACTGTATACATTTATATAATTTATATTATATATAAATATAAATATTTTATAAATAAATATAATACATTTTTCTTAAATATATACATGCTTGTGTGTGTTTTTATATATAAATAATAATTATACACAGTTCACACACATATATTATGTAAACACAAACTTTTATTTTGGATGTGATTAATCGTGATTAATCTTTTGACAGCCCTAATATATATATATATGTATATGTGTGTGTGTGTATATATATATATATATATATATATATATATATATATATACATACATACATACATACATACATACATACATACATATACATACATACATACACACATATACATACATACATACACACATATACATACATACATACACACATATACATACATACATACATATACATACATACATACACACATATACATACATACACATATACATACATACATACATACATACACTCAGCACACTCACCTAAAGGATTATTAGGAACACCATACTATTACTGTGTTTGACCCCCTTTCGCCTTCAGAACTGCCTTAATTCTACGTGGCATTGATTCAACAAGGTGCTGAAAGCATTCTTTAGAAATGTTGGCCCATATTGATAGGATAGCATCTTGCAGTTGATGGAGATTTGTGGGATGCACATCCAGGGCACGAAGCTCCCGTTCCACCACATCCCAAAGATGCTCTATTGGGTTGAGATCTGGTGACTGTGGGGGCCATTTTAGTACAGTGAACTCATTGTCATGTTCAAGAAACCAATTTGAAATGATTCGAGCTTTGTGACATGGTGCATTATCCTGCTGGAAGTAGCCATCAGAGGATGGGCACATGGTGGTCATAAAGGGATGGACATGGTCAGAAACAATGCTCAGGTAGGCCGTGGCATTTAAACGATGCCCAATTGGCACTAAGGGGCCTAAAGTGTGCCAAGAAAACATCCCCCACACCATTACACCACCACCACCAGCCTGCACAGTGGTAACAAGGCATGATGGATCCATGTTCTCATTCTGTTTACGCCAAATTCTGACTCTACCATCTGAATGTCTCAACAGAAATAGAGACCAGGCAACATTTTTCCAGTCTTCAACTGTCCAATTTTGGTGAGCTTGTGCAAATTGTAGCCTCTTTTTCCCATTTGTAGTGGAGATGAGTGGTACCCGGTGGGGTCTTCTGCTGTTGTAGCCCATCCGCCTCAAGGTTGTGCGTGTTGTGGCTTCACAAATGCTTTGCTGCATACCTCGGTTGTAACGAGTGGTTATTTCAGTCAAAGTTGCTCTTCTATCAGCTTGAATCAGTCGGCCCATTCTCCTCTGACCTCTAGCATCAACAAGGCATTTTGGCCCACAGGACTGCCGCATACTGGATGTGTTTCCCTTTTCACACCATTCTTTGTAAACCCTAGAAATGGTTGTGCGTGAAAATCCCAGTAACTGAGCAGATTGTGAAATACTCAGACCGGCCCGTCTGGCACCAACAACCATGCCACGCTCAAAATTGCTTATCACCTTTCTTTCCCATTCTGACATTCAGTTTGGAGTTCAGGAGATTGTCTTGACCAGGACCACACCCCTAAATGCATTGAAGCAACTGCCATGTGATTGGTTGATTAGATAATTGCATTAATGAGAAATTGAACAGGTGTTCCTAATAATCCTTTAGGTGAGTGTATGTATGTGTATATATATATATTATAACTGATAGTTGTGGTAAAAGTTGTGAACAGCGAATTTATCTTCTGCAGGGTCAAGAACTTTAGGCTTTGTTTGATTATGTGCTGCGAGAGAAAGCAAAACTAAAAATATCCAGCATGTATGAAATGCGCTATTCACATAAACTTGACGCACCTTAAGTTTAATAACAAGCATAAACTGTGTTAAATAGTTTGAAGTTAAATGTATCTGTCCTACAGCACTGTTTTCTACTTTAACACAGTAAATTCTGGAAACTCCTAAATAAATGCAAACAAGGAAGAAATGTGGAAAATCCCCTGTGAGAGACGTAAATGAAGATTTTGGAAAATAAATAAGAGATTCCATGTCCAGAAGAATAAAACGGAGTAAGCCTGTTGTTAAATTAGTGGAACATCGGGTGACCAGATCGCAAAACGTAGGCAAAGCTTAAATTTTGGTTCAGCTCTCAAAGCCTACCTCTCTCGTTCGGCATGAATATAATATTTATTTTGTAATTAAATGTTTGTGCTTCACTCGTGTCATAATATTCAGGTAAAACAGCTTCACATACAAAAAAAAAAAAAAAAAAGTGTTTTGTCCGCCCAGCGCCAGTGATATTCAGCGACTGCGTGGTGCGGTTGTCATGCTATGTAATTTCCTGTGTGTTTACAAACAGTAAATTGGTCTATAGTGAATGAATGTAATTAGCATAATATAAACAATTTGATATAGAAAAACTCATAGAATATCTCTTGGTTCTGTATGTTTCAGGAGGGACCAGAAGATGTGACTCCAGCATCATCCACAGAAGAGCTGAAATGATGCAGCCATTAATCTGTCACACACACACACACACACACACACACACACACACACACACACACACACACACACACACACACACACACACACACACATTCAGTTTTCAGTCTGTCTGCGCTGCATCTCTGTCCTCTGACCTGCTGTTTATATAAACTGATTGATTCACTATGATCATGAGCACACGTGTGTTTTTATAAAGATCAAAGCAAATAAACTTAAATAACAGAATAGCAGCATACATTTTGAATGATAGTGTATTACTAAAATATATTAGTTTGCAGTTATATACTCTCAAATCTCCTGCCTCTGACTAGATTTTGTTTTGCATTTAGGATAGCATCTGCGATATCCTACTCCCTTGTTAATCACCTCATCTCACTCATAGAAGAAAAGCTCCTAAAGGGAAGTTTAAAGAGTTCCGTCAGGCGCTTCATAAATAAATCAGTGCATAATACTTTCATGTTTAATAGGTTAAGACATTTCTCCTTATGTTTTTAAAAAAGCTTGCGAGCAAGTTAAGTCCTGAGGTGGAGCTCCGAGTTTGTAACTGTACGATTTTACCATGGTACCAAAAACAACCCATTGTCAAGCCATTGCACCAGGTTGGGGAAACAGAAGAGCAAAGTCTCATTTGTTAACATAAGTTAATGTATTAACTAACATGAACTAACAATGAGTAATACATTTTGACAGCATTTTAGGGGCCGAGTAATGTGTAGGCACCTATTGAAATCGTTAGCCTTCCTATTTTTCTTCTTCCTTCTTCCGCCATGGGAGTCTGTGGAACCAGCCCATAGAACCACTTGCGGGAAAGTTATGAAATTTGGCACATGGATAGAGGATATTCCCAACTGTCACTATAGCAAATTTGGAGTCTCTAACTCAATCCCTCTAGCGCCACCACCTGTCCAAAGTTGCACTCATGTTTATGCTAATAACTTTTGAAACATAAGGGACATTTAATTAACTGAAAAACCTACTTTTGCGAACTCCTCCAATTTTCACAAAAAATTAACCAGATCATTTTCAGACCGTGCTGGCAAAAAGTTATGGAATTCAAGTTGATTGGTCAAATCATTTTCGATAAACCCGCAAACAAATTTTACGTAGCGGTTGCCAAAATACACATATGGCTATATCTCTGCAACGCTTTATCGTATTCAAACCAAACTTGGTACATTTCACAAGCATGACCCGAGTCAACTTGCAGCGTTTTGGCACAGTTCCATAAAACTGGTCTCGTTAGGTTTAGGACGTCATGCCGAGTCGTCTGATATTCAATTTTATCATATCGGCCATTTTGGTTGTCGGCCATTTTTAATCATGTGCTAAAATGCTGTATTTTATGAACACATGAACGGATTGTTATGAAACTTGGTTTGGGTCATCAGCACGATGCCCTGAAAGAGCCTGAGAAATTTTGAAGTAGCGCCACCTAGTGGAGAATAGTTTTTTTTTCAAACGCTTTTAACTTTGGGTGCGATTGACTTATTTTCATGGGAGTAACTTTTTTTGTCTCCTGAATCCTTGCCGAGTCCAACGATACCAGACTTGCTAGGTTTCAGCATATGGTTTGTGCAGCGTTGTAATTTAGCGCTTAAAAAAACATTAGCTGACATCTTTGAAACCGCTAGTCCGATCGAGACGAAACCAGCATTAGAAGTTCAAAAACATGGGTCGATAGCTATATGCTAATGCCCAAATGTCAAAATATTGATCGTAAGGGGGAGTAAAATCCAATCAAAGTCAGGTGTCAGCCATTTTTTATGTGTATTTTCATATAAATGTCTATAACTCCAAAGTGAAATTAGATATTTTCACCAAAATTGACACATGTATGGGCTCACTCCGAGGACGCATAAAAAAAAAAAGGTTGGATTGTGCCTCTTGATGGCGCTATAATTAAACAAAATATGAAATTCCCATAGACTACAATGCATTTTTCAGCCTTTTTGCCTAAAATCATCTTAAAATGTGTTTAATTGCTCATTGGTGCAGTTGATCTGACACTGCCAGCCATTTTGGCATGTCTTGTCTTGTTCTTTGCGCTTGGTCCCGATAATGGCTGCTTGCAGCTATATTTAATCTTTGTTAATGTTAGTTAATAAAAATGTTCATGTTAGTTCACAGTGCTTTAACTAATGTTAACAGATACAACTTTTAATTCATGTCAACAAATGAGACCTTATTGTAAAGTGTTACCGGTACATTTTCTTAGTGTTTATCGTGTATTTCTGATGCCACTCCAGCTCTCTCATGTATTTTGGGGTCCAGAGTCAAATGGTGTCAAGCGCTCATTCGTTGACTTATTTATTGGCATCAGCTGAAATGACAGAGCTGATATACTGTATGACTCAGCTGAAGATGTTGTGTAAGTGCTTACAGTACCCAGGTTCAAAAGTTTGTGCTAATTACTAATAAAGTTTAAACTGCTCATCATGTCAAAGTTCAGTGAGTTAGTTCTGGACTACAGGAGTCACTGCCAAACTCGTGTTTTTCATCTCACAGCCTGAAACATGAAATGCCCGTTTAGTGTAAGCATTTTTGATCACATTAATATTAAACTACCACCATCACAGGTAAGATGAGATGCTCTCCCTGTCATCACTGCGTTAATGTTCAGTTCAGTTCTGCACACACCGATTTAATCGATTAATTTCTCATGACCTGCATTTTTCCAAAAACCACTAGGCCAGTGTTATATATATATATTTTTTTGTTCAGTTGAGTACTTACAATATCGAAAAAATGTTTCCAATTATTTTAAATCGTGAGAAAATTGCTATTTTCCCCAAGGAACCGGGACGTGTGAGGGAGTCGCCTGTCGATGACATCATATCTGCGTTCCCCTCGGTTTCCGGTTTTATTCTGCAGAAACGCTTTACTCTCACTGCAGTGTGAACAAGTGTCATAGCAGCCGCAGAGAGAACACACAGAGTAACGTCATCACATCATCAACACACTCAGATGTGTCTAATATGATCAACAGAGCTGCGTTACCTCACACTCATGACCACAAAAGCGGAAATGGTGCTGGCGACTGTGTCATAATAAAAGTCCCGCTGCTCGCGAGGCGTGTGTTGCGTTCATCTCATTAACAATCGCTCCAGCGGTTCCTCAGCTCCACAACACTCGGTCCTGCTCTGCTTCAGACTACAGTAACGTTAATAATCTCATCCATGAACATGATTTCTGCCCGAGTCCTATCCCGATTCCTTCCCACCGGCTGTGAGGTGAAGACCACATCTCCCATGAATCCGTGCTCAAACTTGGCGTCATCAAACTACGCCTTTGTTTTGAACAGGCGACCTCTAGTGGACGGAAAAGTTACATAGTGCAGCTTTAACTAAAAATAATTTGACTTAAAAGTTTAATTCTGTACTGTACAAACATGCAGAGGTGGAAAGAGTAACAAAATATTCTACTCAAGTAAAAGTACTATTACTTCAATGAAATTTTACTTAAGTACAAGAAAAAGTACCGGTCTAAAAATGTACTCAAATAAAAGTAAAAAGTAGTTCATTTAAAAGTTACTGAGTTACTTTTTTAACAGCAGGGGTGGGGAATCTCCTGTGTAGGGTTGTGGTAGAATGAGATTTTCACGATATGAAAACATCAGTTTCACAGCATCCCGGTATTAAACAATTATTTAATAAATAAACTGTATTATTAAATTATGGTTATTATCATCACCAGTTAAATTGGCATTAAATGAATGAAACATTTTTTTTTTTTTTGGTTGAACAAATGCTTTATTATAACAAACTTAAAGTTTATTAAAGTTTCAATAAAACATGTCTAATCAACCAAATTCAATAAATGATTATGAATTATATTAACAACTTATTTTTTATCATTAACTTATTAAAATGTTTAAGAATCCTATGAATTTTTTCTTTTTATGATTTTTATACAAATATATGACAAACGGTGGTAATTAAATAAAATGTAACAAACTTTTATCCTTTTATTTTTTGGCAAAGTGCTGCAAAACAGATTTTCAAAAACGTTTATTTTGATGGGTTTTAGTGAAGAGCTGCTTCTGTGAAAACCTGTTTCAGAGTGCATTTAAAAAGTTCATGTGTTCATGTCCAAATGGTTTGTGAGACGTTAAAACGATACTCGGTTACTTAACGTAACCTCGGTTCTCTCTAGAAGAGGGAACGAGTATTGCGTAAGTTCCTTACGCTACGGGAAAGTATTCTTTCTTCGAGATTTCTGAAAAACCCCAAATTATCCTTAATTTTGTAACATTGTCAACGCAGTGCGGCAGCCTGGCAGACCATAGCAGGCTAATCCAACGTGCTATTGGCTGCTCTGCTGGCATCTGCAGCAGCCTATCGGTGAGCCCGCGTGACGTGGCGACCAATGAGGGCGCTTCGCGCCCACCTGGCTTCATTTGCCTACAGGTGGGGCGTGGCCACGTGTATATAAGCAGGGCTCACGGGCTGCATATTCGGTTTTCGTAGTTCTGAAGCGTAAAAGCCCGCGGGGCGCACGGCAAGGAACGCAATACTCGTTCCCTCTTCTAGAGAGAACCGAGGTTACGTTAAGTAACCGAGTATCGTTCTCTTACGAGAGGTTCTCTCGTATTGCGTAAGTTCCTTACGCTACGGGAACATATTGTCAACGCCGTGCGCGCCTCGCGTACAGCATATGTATCCCAGGGGACCATAACACTGCTCGGGCAGGGTGGCCGGTAAGGAAAACGGGCCACCACATCTACAGACACTTCATTCGAACTGACGGGTGGTTACAACGGGTGGTTACAACACCCTGTCCCATGAATGAGGGAACGGCACCTGCCGGTCTCCTTCAAATTCACCACACCTTGTCTCATGAATGAGGGAACGGCAAGGCCGGTCGCCTTCAAATTCACAATATTTTGTTATATGAGTGAGGTAACGGCACCGCCGGTCTCCTTCAAATTCACATGAGCCTAGTACCGAACTTACTACCAGTATGTGAGCTATGTCTGATAAAAACGCTCGTGCTCTTTTATGAAACGTGTGACGCAACGGCGAGAACACGTGCAATGAAAGGATATAATGCTGCCGGATAGCAGAGCAGGCACGGATGGCTGAAGGTGGCGCGATGCTGCCGGCTTCTCCAGGCGCTGTCCTCTGCTTGCTCGTCTGCACGATCACGGCGGCGGGTTCCAGATCCAGCGATGCGAAGGGCTTCGCTGAAGAAAAGAAAATCGAATATGCAGCCCGTGAGCCCTGCTTATATACACGTGGCCACGCCCCACCTGTAGGCAAATGAAGCCAGGTGGGCGCGAAGCGCCCTCATTGGTCGCCACGTCACGCGGGCTCACCGATAGGCTGCTGCAGATGCCAGCAGAGCAGCCAATAGCACGTTGGATTAGCCTGCTATGGTCTGCCAGGCTGCCGCACTGCGTTGACAATGTTACAAAATTAAGGATAATTTTGGGTTTTTCAGAAATCTCGAAGAAAGAATACTTTCCCATAGCGTAAGGAACTTACGCAATACGAGAGAACCTCTCGTAAGAGAACGCCACGAGCATCGCGTAGGCTAGTACTTGAGTAGCCTATGTAGTAGACGAAACGGCTGCTCATCACAGAGACAGAACAAGCAGATCATTTATTTATATAGCAGTGTTTTGCTTTAATATTCACAGACCATGTCGCGATTTGATTTATTGTACAGCTCTACCGTCGATGTATTCATTCATCCATCAGTTTGCTTGTTTTACATGATATCTGCGTTATACTGTAAATGAATTGTCGTGACTGGATTCCGGGATTCCCTCTGCATCACAGAAATCACTCAGCCTTAAGTTATAAACATACCTTTATCTACACAGACGGATGTTCCCGAACATGTTCTATGCGTTTCCTCATTTGCATCAACATTTTTTGTAACTTTAATAGCCTATCCTCCAGGACAACACCACGTTATTTTTTTCTATATCCAAAGTATTCCCATACTACATGGTTCACGACTGCGTTTCGCTTTCAGCTGGATCTGCATCAGCCCTTCAATTCCATGCAGTCGTTTCCGGATTGCTTTTCCCCCACTTTCGTATTATTTATTTATTTTACTCAGTAACGGATGTGGTTTAAAGTGTAGCGAAGTACAATACTTAAAACAAAACATACTTAAGTAAAAGTAAAATTACAGATTTTTAAAACTACTTTAAAAAGTTGAAGTGCACAGAAAAACTCCTCAATTGCAGTAACGCGAGTAAATGTAATTCCTTACTTTCCACCTCTGCAAACATGTTACTTAATCTTTAATTGAAATATTGACTAAACTCGATTTCATAAACATCGTAAATATCTTTTGCTGTTAACTGCTATAGCTAGCAATAGCACACTTGTCTTGCGTGCGGTAATGTAACTAGCATAGATCACTTTACAGCTGCATATATTTAGTCTTCATTTTTGCAGACCACCCTCGACCTAATTAAACACTAACACATCTCTCCCTATAATAACCTTGTGCAAAAACAGACAAAATAACAATTTATTCTCCTTTTATACAACGGGGCTGTTGAATGCTTGAATCTGATTGGTTGACGAACGTTCTAAGGTGTGTAGTAGTTCCAGGCAGGTCTTGGAAAGCACATACTCTCTTTCTCCCACCCACTGGGTTATTACAGCTCAGACAACATATACTTACATGTTTATCACTTTTAGCAGTGGTTTATGAAACTTCAAAGGGTTTCCTGTAAAATGACACCAGTATTTAGAGACTGTATGTGTGTATGGGAAGCTTTTCAATATGGGTAGGCCAAATCCTGGTGGAAATGGTACCAGAGTAATTTAGTGTAAATAAGTTACTTTGAGTAAAACGAATGCCAAAGTGATGCACGTCTCCAGAAAGTAGAGACTCTAAGCTTTCAAATGGTACCACATATGAGGTCATTCCAGACCCTGTGCAGGGTCTGCAGAGTTTAAGAGGTTAAGTACAACAAACTTTCAGTAATGAGTGAAATTAATTAAATTAATTAATTTGACTGTTAGGTTTTACAGTGATATTGCAACCTCTTATTAGTGCTCAGATTCTCAGGTGAACGGGTTCATCATGCGGTTTGACTGCTGACACTGCAGGCCATGACAATAATTAATCTGCCGAAAACCACACATGACTGACAAGACCTGCTTTGACCACAGCGTATTGGTCACTTTAGCTTCAATATTTATTTTTATCTAAAGCAACTGAAGTCAAGAATCACTATTAGGGATGCCAAAATTCTGAATTCAGAAAAGCACAGAAAATGAATAACGCATTCTATGGACCCTTAAAGGCACATGGTTAGGCTCGCTGTGGTAGTCGGTTACATATTGACTGATAGGAGGATTTTGTTGGAGGATTTGGTGCACAAAAGATCCTGAGCATCATCGACGATATCTTGTATAATGTGTGGTCAGAAACACCACTCCTTATACGTTACCGTGTGTGTGATCACAAATTGGAAAGCAAAAGCAAAAAGTGAGCGCTCATTCAAAAGAGATTTCAATACCCCGCATAGCAGCTCCCTGATGCCTGCAAATTATATACGATATAATAACCCAACAATATAATTGTGAGAGAACGCAAAAGCATTGAAATATGTTTTTTCCCTCCCGTATCATGTCCCTTTAGTGGCTCCGTAGAATCAACCCCTGACCTTAAAGGCCCACTGAAGTGCCTTGAATGTGTAGCATTATTCAGTGTGTTGACGTAATTTCCACTGAAACAGGAAGACAGGGCAGGACATGTCAAACAGCTCCTCCCCTTTTTAAAAATAGACAATAGCGTTTAGTTTAGTTTATATCACATATATATATATGGACCGACTCGATCACATGATCCGCTCTGTGCTGTCGTGTCTCTGGACCGACTCGATCACATGATCCGCTCTGTGCTGTCATGTCTCTGGACCGACTCGATCACATGATCCGCTCTGTGCTGTCGTGTCTCTGGACCGACTCGATCACATAATCCGCTCTGTGCTGTCATGTCTCTGGACCGACTCGATCACATGATCCGCTCTGTGCTGTCGTGACTCTGGACCGACTCGATCACATGATCCGCTCTGTGCTGTCATGTCTCTGGACCGACTCGATCACATGATTCGCTCTGTGCTGTCGTGACTCTGGACCAACTCGATCACATGATCCGCTCTGTGCTGTCATGTCTCTGGACCGACTCGATCACATGATTCGCTCTGTGCTGTCGTGTCTCTGGACTGACTCGATCACATGATCCGCTCTGTGCTGTCGTGACTCTGGTCCGACTCGATCACATGATCCGCTCTGTGCTGTCGTGTCTCTGCACCGACTCGATCACATGATTCGCTCTGTGCTGTCGTGTCTCTGGATCGACTCGATCACATGATCCGCTCTGTGCTGTCGTGTCTCTGGACCGACTCGATCACATGATCCGCTCTGTGCTGTTGTGTCTCTGGACTGACTCGATCACATGATTCGCTCTGTGCTGTCGTGTCTCTGGACTGACTCGATCACATGATCCGCTCTGTGCTGTCGTGTCTCTGGATCGACTCGATCACATGATCCGCTCTGTGCTGTCGTGTCTCTGGACCGACTCGATCACATGATCCGCTCTGTGCTGTCGTGTCTCTGGATCGACTCGATCACATGATCCGCTCTGTGCTGTCGTGTCTCTGGACCGACTCGATCACATGATCCGCTCTGTGCTGTTGTGTCTCTGGACTGACTCGATCACATGATCCGCTCTGTGCTGTCGTGTCTCTGGACTGACTCGATCACATGATCCGCTCTGTGCTGTCGTGTCTCTGGACTGACTCGATCACATGATCCGCTCTGTGCTGTCGTGACTCTGGACCGACTCGATCACATGATCCGCTCTGTGCTGTCGTGTCTCTGGATCGACTCGATCACATGATCCGCTCTGTGCTGTCGTGACTCTGGACCGACTCGATCACATGATCCGCTCTGTGCTGTCGTGCCTCTGGTCCGACTCGATCACATGATCCGCTCTGTGCTGTTGTGTCTCTGGACTGACTCGATCACATGATCCGCTCTGTGCTGTCGTGACTCTGGACCGACTCGATCACATGATCCGCTCTGTGCTGTCGTGCCTCTGGACCGACTCGATCACATGATCCGCTCTGTGCTGTCGTGTCTCTGGATCGACTCGATCACATGATCCGCTCTGTGCTGTCGTGACTCTGGACCGACTCGATCACATGATCCGCTCTGTGCTGTCGTGCCTCTGGTCCGACTCGATCACATGATCCGCTCTGTGCTGTTGTGTCTCTGGACTGACTCGATCACATGATCCGCTCTGTGCTGTCGTGACTCTGGACCGACTCGATCACATGATCCGCTCTGTGCTGTCGTGCCTCTGGATCGACTCGATCACATGATCCGCTCTGTGCTGTCGTGCCTCTGGATCGACTCGATCACATGATCCGCTCTGTGCTGGCGTGCCTCTGGATCGACTCGATCACATGATCTGCTCTGTGCTGGCGTGCCTCTGGATCGACTCGATCACATGATCCGCTCTGTGCTGTCGTGCCTCTGGATCGACTCGATCACATGATCCGCTCTGTGCTGTCGTGCCTCTGGTCCGACTCGATCACATGATCCGCTCTGTGCTGTCGTGCCTCTGGTCCGACTCGATCACATGATCCGCTCTGTGCTGTCGTGCCTCTGGTCCGACTCGATCACATGATCCGCTCTGTGCTGTCGTGTCTCTGGATCGACTCGATCACATGATTCGCTCTGTGCTGTCGTGTCTCTGGACCGACTCGATCACATGATCCGCTCTGTGCTGTCGTGTCTCTGGACCGACTCGATCACATGATCCGCTCTGTGCTGTCGTGTCTCTGACTCGATCACATGATCCGCTCTGTGCTGTCGTGTCTCTGGACCGACTCGATCACATGATCCGCTCTGTGCTGTCGTGACTCTGACTCGATCACATGATCCGCTCTGTGCTGTCGTGACTCTGACTCGATCACATGATCCGCTCTGTGCTGTCGTGTCTCTGACTCGATCACATGATCCGCTCTGTGCTGTCGTGTCTCTGGACCGACTCGATCACATGATCCGCTCCGTGCTGTCGTGTCTCTGGACCGACTCGATCACATGATCCGCTCTGTGCTGTCGTGTCTCTGGACCGACTCGATCACATGATCCGCTCTGTGCTGTCGTGTCTCTGACTCGATCACATGATCCGCTCTGTGCTGTCGTGTCTCTGACTCGATCACATGATCCGCTCTGTGCTGTCGTGTCTCTGACTCGATCACATGATCCGCTCTGTGCTGTCGTGACTCTGACTTGATCACATGATCCGCTCTGTGCTGTCGTGTCTCTGACTCGATCACATGATCCGCTCTGTGCTGTCGTGCCTCTGGACCGACTCGATCACATGATCCGCTCTGTGCTGTCGTGTGTCTGGACCGACTCGATCACATGATCCGCTCTGTGCTGTCGTGTCTCTGGACCGACTCGATCACATGATCCGCTCTGTGCTGTCGTGTCTCTGCACCGACTCGATCACATGAGGTGTGTTCGACATCGGCGGCGGCCGGATTCAACTGATCGGCGAGAGTAGCCGCGTGCTGGCGGGGAGGAGCTGCAAACGGAGACGTGAAGTCGGACACTTTCTGCTTCCCGTAGTGACGCTCGCGCTGTGTTTGCATACTTTATCAGCTGAAGTGAAATAAATGCAATATTTGGCAATACACAGATGTTTCAGAGACATTATTGACATGTAATACTTTATGTACTGCTTAATACAGCGTGTGTTTGTACAAGAATAAAGTTCAACATATAAGCCTACACTATCAATGAAGTGGGGTTTTACGTTTTTAATCACTTTTATTTTGATAAACATGACAATATAACATCGCGACTACATGAAAGGAGGTTTTACTGTTATAAAAAACAGATTTGTGCGCATTAGTGGAGCTGAAGGTTTCAGAATAAACACGAAACACACGTGATCGCTGTCATGCGGTGAATCTGGCCAATCGTGGAACAGCTGTGTCGTCATCAGAGTCCGTGTAGCCTCCTGCAGCTGCTCTGTAGAAACTGCACCGGCTGTATCAGCCGACTGCTCTCGAATCGCTCTCGCGGCACTTTATTGACATACATCTCTGTCACGTGGCGTCGGCGCTGCCTCAAGTCGGACAAAATTTCTAACCGGCATGCACTGCTTCAAGTCAGCCGCCGATTGGTCTGCGCATCGCTGGGTGAAGTCGAACAAGCCTATGATCTGCTCTGTGCTGTCGTGTCTCTGGACCGACTCGATCACATGATCCGCTCTGTGCTGTCATGTCTCTGGACCGACTCGATCACATGATCCGCTCTGTGCTGTCGTGACTCTGGACCGACTCGATCACATGATCCGCTCTGTGCTGTCGTGCCTCTGGACCGACTCGATCACATGATCCGCTCTGTGCTGTCGTGACTCTGGACCGACTCGATCACATGATCCGCTCTGTGCTGTCGTGACTCTGGACCGACTCGATCACATGATCCGCTCTGTGCTGTCGTGACTCTGGACCGACTCGATCACATAATCCGCTCTGTGCTGTCGTGTCTCTGGTCCGACTCGATCACATGATCCGCTCTGTGCTGTTGTGTCTCTGGACCGACTCAATCACATAATCCGCTCTGTGACTTTGCCCATACCAAACTTGTCAATCACCACTCGCTTCTTAATAATATTGTTTTTTACCCTCACTAGTGTCCAGAAGATTATTAGCATTAGCATTACTAATATTGTGATTGTGTAAACCTAACACAATATTTTGTAGTGAATTAAAGCCACAATATGTAATTTTTCGCCGCTAGAGGTCGCTTATTATAAAACAAAGGCGTGGCTTGATGATGCTTGATTTCACAGAGCTTTTATTCTACCGCAGACACTTCTTCCGCTCATGCGTATGTGTGGTAACACAGCACTGTTTATCATATTAAACACATTTGAGTGTGTTAAAGTTATGTTATAATGCTACTCTGTGTGTATGAGACACTTGTTCACACTGCAGTGAGCGAGATCATATAAGGCAGTAAAACATGATACTCGTGGTAAATCAAGAACACCAGATTTACACAATAAGACTAATTGTGTTGAGCTGTAGAACAATGATTAGTTTTCTGTCCATGAATGATCCAAACATTTGCTCACCGTCTAGTAAAAAAACACATCATATATTAAAGCGTCTTTGTTGTTTCCATGGTTTCTACAAAATAAAACCATAAATCGAGGATAACGCGGGTATAAGGTCATTGATAGGCGAAACACGGTCTGTGTCCTGATTAAAATTGCTTATTTCTCTTGATTTAAACATTCTTGGAAAGGTGGGATAGTGTAAGTACACAAGTCAACAAAATATGTAACATTGTTTCAGTGGTTTTGGGATGTTTTAATACAAAGGTCTTACATATTTTACCTTTTAATAGCATAGTGAAGTCAGCAAAAATGCTCAACACAAGTTATTGTACTTAACTTGTTTTGCTGCCTGGCGGGAATGGCACTAATGTCAGCTGGACGCGACTCAACTTCACTTTTGTTAGTTAACATGATCAAGGAAGTCAGATACCGTAAACTAGAAATGCCTGAGATTAAGAAGAAAATGCTATTGATTAGGTAAAGTTATCAAGAGGTTAAGATGACATTTTTATAGTGCACTTTATTTTTGTATAGTGTGTCCCAGGGTTATTATAGTAAACTAAAACAAAAATGATTTAAAAAAAAAACTTTCGTTATTTGAAATAAAACTTTAGACTTAAGAGATTAAGAGATTTGTAAAATAGAAATTTAAACAATGTTTTTGAGGTAGTTGCAAAGGCGATGTTTTTCATCTTCATTTAGTTTAACTTGATGTATCAAAATAATAATGTAGAACAGAAATAACTATAGATGTTTAAAAAACAAAAGCTTGTAAAAAATGACAAAACACAACAAAAAACTTTCACTTTTAAGCTTAATACTTAACACTGAATTATACTAAAATAACACTGGAGTGTCCACATATTCCCTGGAAAACACTATGGAGATATACAGAGACGGTCACAGTTCACACACATTCAAATATGACATTTTGAAATGAAAGACATTTGCGGTGCAGGAATGACCTAAGAGCAAAGACACCTGATTAAAACAAACAAACAAGAAAATGGACTTCTCATCACAATGTGTCATGATTTTTTAACAAAGAGACACTATTGTGTGTGCAAATATGCATTTTAAACAGAAAATCTGTAGATCTTAGACTTTGATATGAATGTTTAAGTGGTTGTGTCGCAAGCCGGTTTATGCTTGACTGATCCTGCATTTGGGCCTTCGCTCGTTTGACTGTAAATGATCTGACTGAACACTGAGGGCCCACGAGTTAATTAGTCAGAGAAGATCATTACTGACGCCTCATGACAGGCCTTCCCATATAAACCTCCTTTACAATGTGGACTGTCAATCCAACAGCTTCATCAACCGCTGTGGAATCAAATCCGGACCCCTAAAAGGTATAAAGATTTCCTTTAACCTTCAGGTCAATCTGTCGATTAGTGAAGAATGACTTTGTGTGTGTGTGTGTGTAACATCATTGGAGTACGTTTTACAAGAAAACATATTTCAGTCTTTCTACTTCAATATTTCACGTGTAATTCAATGTGTGTTTAATTAAATTTTGTTTGTAATTATTTGTGAAAAGTTATTGCATTAGATAGCAATCAAATGGCATTTATTTTAAAGGAAGACCACGCATTTTTGTGGCCGTTGTACTTCCAGGACACTTGTTGTTCTGTGCACGTCTTCCCGATTGAGTTCGGGCGGTGTTGTGGCAGGCCTGCATTCAATAAAACCATTTTTGGCTCTCAGGGACACAATGGAGCACCCGGTCCAGTGCTCAAAATGACATTGCACAAGCCGTCTTGACATTTTGTCACTTGCTGTGCTCTTGTGCTGATAAGGGTGAGATTTTAATGCCATGTGCGGCTCCACAGAAGCAGGTCAGTGTGAGTGAGTGTACAGGCTATTAATGCAGAACTCATTCAGTGGCATGACTGAGAATCAGGAGGTGTCTTTGAGTTTACCATGCACCTGGCCTTGATTCCTCTCAAAGCATATCCCAGATAACCAAAAATTTGTTCCTAGAACGTTTTGCTAATGTTCCCGTTTGGTTATGACACATTATTTCTGATTGTTCTATTCGGGATGTCCAGTTTTTTAAATTGGTTATACAAATTTCTGAACATTCTGAAACAAATAGTAACATTTAAAAAACGTTCAATGAACGATATATAAATAACGTTTCTGTGCAAACATTTTGAGAACATAACCGCAAACTTTGAGAGTTTAAAAGTGAAAATGGACAATTTAACACAAGGGGCCCTATTTTAATGATCTGAGCACATGGTCTGAAGTAGTGTTGTTTTTGGCGGCCTGTTTATTTTAGTTTTAGTCTAGTCTTTGTGTCCTGTCATTTTAGTTTTTATTCGTTTTAGTCATGTTCATACTGTTTTTAGTCTAGTCAAGTTTTAGTCGACTAAAAGCGTCTCAAGTTACGTATGTAACCATGGTTCCCTGAGAGGGAATGAGACGCTGCGTTGAAACGCCGTGAGAACGCTTCTGCGTGATTGCGTCTTGAAGCACTTGTGGAATCAGTCCAATGAACAGACGGAACGTCATATAGGCGGGTGACGTCATAGACCGGAAACTATAAAGCACCCGTGAACACAAACAGAAACAAGCTTCTGAAAAAGCCTGAAGTAAGTCGTTCATGGGCACGCAGGGAATATGGCAGGACGACGCAGCGTCTCGTTCCCTCTCAGGGAACCATGGTTACATACGTAACCTGAGACGTTCCCTTTCAAGGGAACTCGCGCTGCGTCGAAACGCTGTGAGAACGCAATACCCACGCCGCCATAAGAGCAAGTGACCGTATGTGTGGAATCAAAAGTGCACACTACTACGATAGCACCTGCACCCCAGGAGTGGTCAAAGCAGATTATTTTCTCTTGGTCTGACGCCGAGGAGGACAAAGGCCAGCAGCACTATAGGTATTACAATAATAGTAGAAACCCCAGAAACATAGCCCGGGATGAAGAAAACCTTCCCTATGCCGGGCGCAAATCCTTGACTGCAGATCTAAGCCTCAAAATGCCACGAAGGAAACAAGTAACTAGCGGGTGTCTCCTCAAATAAACCTCACCCAAAGGAGCGTGGAAAGCAGCTTAAGGCTGCCACATACACCTTCAATGTGGATAGAATACAGTTTCTTTGTGGACGGAACTCTGGAGTGATATACGGTCTCAACAGCCTCGGCTGAGAGACCTGAACTTATGAGCTGGGCCCCCTCGGAGGCCTGGCCCAGTTTCACCCTCCTGGCAGGGGTGATGATTAAACCTCTCACTTGAGAGTGAAGGTCCCTACTGAACGGAATCTTCAGTAGAGAGCCATCCAGAAGAGAAACTAGGTCTGAGCCGTACTCAGGCCAGCCAGTACGGGGCTATTAATAACAGATGAGCCCCATCTCGGCAAACTCTCTCCAGAACTCCCAGAAGCAGAGCAATCAGGTAAAGGTGTACAGGGGTGGCCTCGGCCACCTCAGTGTGGAGTCTTCATTTCCTTGGGCCTCAGCCCCTGCCTCAGCAGGATGTCCGCTTCCTGGAATTACATATATGCAACCATCAAAGTGTCGTTGTTAACTTGAACAAGCACATGGCAGCCTTTGAGGTATGGCCAGAAGTGGTTCAGAACCCGAAACACCACCATCAATTTTGGGCGATTATATGCCATAAGAGCTGATGGTCCTGCCAAGGACCCTGAGTTGAGCGACCACTCATGATCGCTCCCTCAGCCCGCAAAGGAAAACTCTGTCGTTAGCGTAATGCGACGAACATGAGTCCCCAATACCGGCCTTCGGGATATAAACCAAGGATCTTTCCACATAACTAAAGCACGAAGGCATCGCCTTCGATCATGCGGATCATGCGGAGCAGGTTTCCCCTCAGGGAAAACCCCTTGGTTATAAACCACCACTGTCACGGTCTCATGCTCAGCAGGCCAAAAAGGTATCCCCGTTGGACGCAGCTGCCATGAAAACAGAAACAGATTCTGAAACTGTTTGACAAAGAGTGGCCGGCCTAGCTTTGCTGAGAGAATCGTTGCAATGCGTACAAGTGACAAATGAGCCCACATCGCTACCAACTCCCATATCATGCCCAGATAAGTGTTTCTCTGTACTGGAGAAAGCACACTTATCTTTTGCGTTCAGCCTCAACTCCAACTTTTCCATATGGGCAAGCACAACATCTCAATGTTGAACTGCTTTCTACTCTGCTCCCTGAGCAAAAGATTAATCAATCGTTGATATAAATGAGTATGTGGGTGCCCTGTAGGCCCCGCAGCACTACTATAACCCCCACACTCCATGGGGTGACAAAACTAGACCGAATGGAAGTGCCCGATATTGGTGCGCTTCTCCCCAAAAAGTGAGCCTCAGAGACCTCCTGCGTTATAGAAAGATAATTCTTTGGCATAATGAAGAAATGAAGTAGCTGTAAAACCCTGGCTCCCTGCAGGGAAGAGGTCCCTTTTTAAAGCCTCCTTTTACAGAAGAGTCTCTACTTCTTGTGCCAAACCAGAGCCTGCATCTGCAGGACCGACCAAGATATAAATATCAGATTTTCTTGTTTTCACCAACAAATCTCTATTGGTACCAGTCCCTCAAGACTGACCTCTGACATACTGCGAACAGCAAGCGCAGTGCCCTGAAGCGGCGAACCGGCAGGGAACAACTGGCCTGACTGCTCTAGGACCCTCCTCGGAGGGGGCGTGCATCCCAGGACCACTACATTTCCGAGTGGAACCGGAGATATGTGCTCGTCAGGGACCACTGTGCCCCGAAACACACGAGGTAGCGGGATTGACAGAATGGTCCCCCTGAGGGCACCAAAGGTAGACGGGCACCGTATAATGAGGTGGACACCACCTTCCTATGGAGGGGACCCTCAGAGACATGACATTGATATCCGCAGAAATATTAAAGATACCAGTCTCTCAAGACTGGCCTCTGGTGTACCACGAGCAGCAAGCACAGTGTCCTGAAGCGGCAAACCGGCAGGGAACAGCTGGCTTGACTGCTCTAGGATCCTCCCCGGATGGGCGTGCATCCCAGGGCCACTACGTTTCCGGGTGGACCCTGAGATATGTGCTCGCCAGAGACCACTGCGCCTCGAAACACACAAGGTGGCGGGGTTGGCAGAACGGTCCCCTTGAGGGCACCGAAGGGAGACAGGCACCGTATAATGAGGTGAACACTGCCTTCCCACGGAGTTTCCCTCAGAAACCTGACGTTGATGGCGTCAGAACAAAGAACAGCAAGCACAGTGCCCTGAAGCGGCGAACCGGCAGGGAACAGCTGGCTTGACTGCTCTAGGACCCTCCTCGGAGGGGCGTGCATCCCAGGGCCACTACGTTTCCGGGTTCGCCAGAGACAACTGCGCCCCGAAACACACAAGGTGACGAGGTTGGCAGAACGGTCCCCTTGAGGGCACCGAAGGGAGACGGGCACCGTATAGTGAGGTGAACACCGCCTTCCTACGGAGGGTTTCCCTCAGAAACCTGACATTGATGGTGTCAGGAGTTTTACTTTGACAAAGCCCTCTTTATGACAATAACTGTCTTTTCAAAACCGCTTTGCCTTAAGAGAACTTCACTCTGCTTCCACATTTTGGAATTAGAAAGGGCACAAAGCACTCCACTCAGCGTGTGCTCTTACCATAACCATGGATTTTTTGAAATATGTATATATTTTTCATATATAAAAAATTCTCAAGCCACAAAGAAATATGATTTAATTTGTCGAAATGAAATGCATTCAAAACCACTCAGCTTTTCATAGGCTGAATATTCATATTGGCATGGAAAATGCAAAAGGAGTCAAACATAGGAACAGAGAGAAAGGGCTTCTCGTTTTCTTTTTCTCTTTCTTCTTTCCCCCATTTATTAAATGCATTGTGGCAACATAATATACGTGTTGCCTCGGCCAATGCAAGATCTATTGATTCCTTTTTTTTTCTTTCTTTTTCTCCGACCGTAATCTATGTTTTGCTCAGGCAAACCGCAAGATCAAAAAGCCACTATATTACAGACTGTATAATCTACGTGTTGCCTCGGCAAACACAAGCTCTGTCCATTATATTCTTAGCAGACCGTGATCTATGCGCTGCCTCGGCAAAACACAATATCAAAAGCTACTATATTGCAGACTGTAATCTACGTGTTGCCTCGGCAAACACAAGCTCTGTCCATTACATTCTTAGCAGACTTGCATCTACACGCTGCCTCGGCAAAACGTGAGATGCAGTGCTATATTTCAGACTGTAATCTACATGTTGCCTCGGCACGAGATCCAAGCCGTTATATTCTCTTCACTACATGCTGTTCTTACACATTTGAGAAATGTATCAATGAATGTCCGCCCACTCCTTTTTTATGAAAGCTGACGCATATACATATGTTTACTGTCTCTGTGCTTCACTCGGGGCGGAAGGAACCAAATGCGTGCTTCCAACCCTGAGATGAAACACTGGACCCGGCAGGTGAAGGCAGAGAAAGGGCGATGCCCGTCTCTAACCCCTCTGCCGGACCTATTTGCGATCCCCACGACTGAAGCCGAAGCGACTCGGAGAGCGCCCGGAGGCTTAAACAAACAGTCAACACACATAGAATATGCATCCCCACTCGTAATGAAATAAGGGCAGGGATGAACACATCCAGTGAATTGCTGTCACATTCGTTTTACTTTTATGTTTTTCTTTTTACAAGAACAAAGGTGGAAAACTTCTGCCTAACTTTTTCTAAAGACACCAGTTTTTACAGACAAGATTCACACAGAGCGCTTCTGAAGGCAAAGAAGCTAGTTTCTGTTTGTGTTCACGGGTGCTTTATAGTTTCCGGTCTATGACGTCACCCGCCTATATGATGTTCCGTCTGTCCATTGGACTGATTCCACAAGTGCTTCAAGACGCAATCACGCAGAAGCGTTCTCACAGCGTTTCGACGCAGCGCGAGTTCCCTTGAAAGGGAATCTGAGAATTTTAGTCCCAATTATCCATTACTATTTTAGTCTAGTTTTAGTCACCGAAAATTGTATTTTAGTCTCTTTTTAGTAATGTAATTCTATTTAATTTGACCTAGTAGTATAAAACCAAAATCTTCTTTTAGCCAAACCCATTACAAACAAGGTTATTTTATGTTATTGTTAGCTTATATCAGGGGTCTCCAAACTCGGTACTCGAGGGCCGCTGTCCTACAGAGTTTAGCTCCAACCAGAAATAAACACACCTGAACCAGCTAATCAAGGTCCTAGTAAGACACTGATTAGCTGGTTCAGGTGTGTTTAATTGGGGTTGGAGCTAAACTCTGCAGGACAGCGGCCCTCGAGGACCGAGTTTGGAGACCCCTGCCTTATAGACTCAAGAATACATCCAGACACGGAAGACACTCTGATTTGAATTTACAACATATTTATTTTACCAACCAAACATGTTAGAAGTACACACACATACATTTAAATAAAATAAATGAAAACATTGAGAGAAATTGAGAACATTGAGACTCTTAAGGTTCATGGTGTTTTTCTCCTGTGATTTTGTGGCCACATTTCTCCCAAACTTTTTCCACAACACGTTCCGTTTTATTTTCCACTTCAATGTAATGAAAGTTTTTCCAAATGTCGTAATAAGATTAATAAATGCATATTTCATTTAATAATAGGAAAATAATATCCTAATTATTATTTAATTATTTAAATGAATACAGCCTTGTATTCGCTTATGAGGTAAACATAATGCTGCGGTTATTTTAACATATATAACGTGCTTTTCTTTTATTTGAGTGGTGATGAAATATCTTGCTCTTGTAAGTACTTGCCAGCATTTCAGTAATAAAAGTCTAAATCTTTAAGATGCATCCGAATTACAGATCACATTTACTATTTTATTAAGTGCATAAATCTCGCCGTTAAGAGGCGTGACTCTTTCCGTGCAAGTTACGTTCGCTAAGCTGCGGTCAAATCACAACACGGGAACCGCTGGCACAATCAGAACTCGTTACGTATTTCTGAAGGAGGGACTTCATAGAACAAGGAAGTCATCAGCCGTTTTTAGGACAGTGAAAACAGCGGTGTACAGATGAGTAAATTGTGTGAAAAATACTGTGTTTTTTTACACGCGAAACATGAACACATGTTATATTGCACGACGTGTGTGTGTGCTGCTGCACATCCCTGTGTGTGTAATCACACACGTTGTGCACCACCTATAGGCTCATATTACTAACACACCCTTTAAATAACACAAAAAATACTGCGCTATTGACTTTAGAGCAGGTTTGTGTTGGTCAATGGTCAGTCGTTTTCAGTTCCTCACAATAGCAACACTCCAACAATGCTCCTGAACACAGCTGGTGTTCAGACCAGCCGCCCATGGGTGAACAGATGCGCCAGTGCATTTGATATTTAAACAACGTGATGCTGGACGGGAAAATGAGAACTGTGTCGGGCTGAAAAGCAAAAAAAAACACGAGTCACGTCTGCCGTCTGTATGATAGGACCCGAGATGTAATTGCTTTCCTGTCATCTCACTGTAATAGAGTGCATTAGTACTTTTATTTCTATTTATTTCTTTCATAAGGATTTAAAAAAGGTATTCATTTAAGTGTTATAAGCCATGAACCAAACCAACCAGCTACAAGGAGAATCACATTACAAACTTTGATTTGAAGCAAAAAAGTATCTGAAAATCGGACAAAAATACAAAGGTACAAGATTGTGCTCTTTAACAGCTTTATTGTGAGAAACTAAATGAAAACTTGCCAAGAGCCAAATGTGAGTTAAAATGGGTTTTGGCGAGTATATAAAACTTTTAATATAAAATATTAAAGGGGTCATGAATTGAGAAATCAACTTTCCTTCTACAAACTTTTGATATATAAAAGGAAAATAGCAATGAAATAGAAATTTTCACATTTTTAGATAATTATTTTCATTTTTGGTCTGCCGCACATTAACCGAACACTCTCGAAAAAAGGGTACAAAAGCTGTCACTGGGGTGGTATCAAGAAACATATGATTAGATTAGATTAGATTCAACTTTATTGTCATTACACAAGTACAAGTACAAGGCAACGAAATGCAGTTTAGGTCTAACCAGAAGTGCAATAGCAGCAAGTGCAGGATATATACAATGGTTGCGTAAGTGCTGGGCATAAAAATGTACTGAATATATATAAATATGTATAAGTAGAGAGATGGTTATTACTATAAACAGAACTGAATTTACAGATGAATATATACAGTGAATAAATATAAATATACAGATGGCTATTACTATAAACAGAATGTAAACAGAATGTACAGGTGAATATGTACTATGAATATAATATACAGATGGCTATTACTTTGAACAGAATTTTACAGATAGAGGTATACAATAATATGTTAGGCTAATATGAGGAATATAGCAGTGGATTAAGGTAGTGCAATAAATTATGGACAGAGCTATCCAAAAGAAAGTGTAAAAGTGCAGTGGAAAGTGTTGCATATTACAGTTAGAAGTACGGTGCAAAATGCAAATGTAAACATGGTTACTATAAATACAGTCGGCAGTGCAAATGAGCATATTCCAGTTAAGATATGGTGGTGCAAAATGCATAAGTAAACAGTTGTTACTGTAATAAACAGTCGGTAGTGCAAATAACAAAGTGAATGTAGGTGTGAGGTAGGAGAGTTTGCAGTTTATGAGGGAAGTGGATCAACGGGGGTTTGAGTTCAGTAAAGAGACAGCTCTGGGGAAAAAACTGTTCTTTAGTCTGCTGGTCCTGGTCCGGAGGATCCTGAAACGCCTGCCGGAGGGCAGGAGAGAAAACAGTCTGTGGGCTGGGTGAGAGGAGTCCTTGAGGATGCTGCGAGCTCGGTGCAGACAGCGTTTCCTCTGGATGTGCTCGATGGCAGGTAGTGGAGTCCCTGTGATGCGCTGGGCAGTTTTCACCACCCGCTGCAGTGCCTTGCGCTCCGCAACAGAGCAGCTCCCATACCATACTGCCACACAGTTGGTCAGGATGCTTTCTATTGCGCAGCGGTAGAAGTTCACCAGGATAGCCGAGGAGAGCTGATTCTTCCTCAGTGTCCTCAGGAAGAAGAGGCGCTGGTGAGCCTTCTTGACCAGGCTGGAGGTGTTGGTCGTCCACGACATGTCCGCCGAGATGTGGATCCCCAGGAACTTGAAACTGGAGACACGCTCAACAGCCATTCCATTGATGTGGATGGTGTCGTGTGTGCCTCTTGACTCCTTCCTGAAGTCCACGATGAGCTCCTTCGTTTTGGTGGTGTTGAGGAGCAGGTTATTATCAGTGCACCATGTGGCCAGGTGCTGGATCTCCTCCCTGTAGGCAGTCTCATCGTTGTTGCTGATGAGACCAATCACCGTAGTGTCGTCCGCAAACTTGACGATGGAATTAGTTCCATACACAGGCTTGCAGTCGGAGGTGAAGAGGGAGTAGAGAAACGGACTTAGCACACAGCCCTGTGGTACACCAGTGTTGAGTGTGATGGACGTGGAGCAGGTGGATCCTGATCGAACATTCTGTGGTCTGTCAGTTAGGAAGTCCAAAATCCAGTTACACATTGAAGTGTTGATGCCCAGGTCTCCAAGTTTGGCAATTAACTTGGATGGGATGACAGTGTTGAATGCTGAGCTGAAGTCAACAAACATATACAGTTGTAGTTAGAATAATTTGGCACCCCTGGTACATATGATCTAATATGGCTGTAAAAATAAATCTTCATTGTTTAACCCTTTGATCTGTCTAACATGTAAAAATCTAACCTTTCGTTGTAGTAAAATAATTGAAAGTTGGGGGTAAGTCACACATTATGAAATAAATGCTTTTCTCCAAAACACGTTGGCCATATTATTGGCACCCTTTTATTAAATACTTTTTGCAACCTCCTTTTTCTTGTCTTCTTCTATAATGCCTGATGAGTTTGGAGAACAGAGACCATACCCCATACATTCCCCCATACAGAATCCCTCTAGATCCTTCAGATTCTCAGCTCTTCTCTTCAGTTCAGTTCACCCCACTCATTTTCTATAGGGTTCATGTCAGGGAAATGGGATGGTGGTCATGAAGCTTAATTTTGTGCTCAGTGACACATTTGTGTGTTGATTTTGATGTTTGTTTTGGATCGTTGTCCTGATGGGAGATCCAACCACGGCCCATTAAACGATTTCTAGCAGAAGCCGTCAGGTTTTGTTTTTTTAATCTGTTGGTATTTGCTAGAATCCATGAAACATGAACATGATGTCCAGGACCTCCAGCAAAAAAATAGTCCCAAAACATTAAAGATCCAGAGTATATTTAACTGTTAGTCATGGGGTACTTTTCATCCTTGTTAGCACTAAACCCAACTAATCTCTACGATTCTCTATCTGTGATCCTCAGGGAGTCTTTGTCCACTCAAACTCTCCTCCTCTCGTACATTAGGACGATATAGACACGCGTCCTCTTCCAGGCAGATTCGTAACATCTTTAGTTGATTAGAACTTCTTAATTATTGTCCTGATGGTGGAAATGGGAATTTTCAAAGCTTTAGCCATTTTCCTTCAGCCACTTTCTATTTTGTGAAGCTCTACAATCTTTTGCTGCAAATCAGAAATGTAGTTTGATAGCATAGGTCTGGCAGACCATGGCGTGACAGTGAGGTTTGCTTGTGGACAGCTCAGAAGCTGGACCCTTCAGAGCAAAGCCTGCCACCAAATAACATTCAGAGCCTCTACAATAATCAAACCGAGTGGTCCTGACAGAACTATATTCTGTGGTTTTACTGATTGTGATGAATGATTGAGGCAATTTGGCCTTTGTGTTTCCTCATATTTATACTCCTGTGGAACAAGAAGTCATGGCTGGACAATTTCATGTTCCTAGTCACCATGGTGTGCTAAAAAAATGGGAATATACTTCAGAGATATTTTACCCATAAAAATTCTAGCGGTGCCAATAATCGTGGCTAACATGTTTTGGAGAAAAGCATTTATTTCCTCCTCCCACCCTACTTTCACATTCTTTTACTTCAATGAAAGGTACGAATTTTACGCATTTGAATGAAATCAGAAGGATAAACATTGCAGATTAATTTTTTACAGCCATCTTTTATCATCTTTACCAGGGGTGCCAATAATTCTGACCACACCTGTAAGTACCTTTTGAAAGAGTACCGCCCCAGTGACAGAGTTTGCACCATTTTTCTGAGAGTGAATGAACACTTTTGGATCATGTATTTTAATGAGCTAAGTGAACATAAGTGACTTCTTTCAAAAATATTAAAAAAGTTTCACAGACCCCAAATTTTGAACATGCAGCCCAAATTATATTTGTGCTCCTCTTCAGAGAGCCAAGGACAGAGAAAGTGGCTGCTGTGACAATATTGCGTCCCCTACAGCAGCCGCTGAACTAGAACACTATCTGTCATTCACTTTAATTTCCCTGACATTCAAGAGATCCTGCTTTCAGAAATGCATTAGTATGTTGTCCTATGAGAGCTCTTTTCAGACAGACTGTGTGTTCAACTGTAACCTTGACATAAAAAGCACATTTACCTGTTATTAAGCACCTCTGAAACAAACCAGTCGAGCCATTCAGCTGGGAAACATGGTCGTTAGGGGCTGTGAGGGACCACAAATGTGTTGTCATCTTTATAGTCCTGACAAGCATTCACTTCTTTGAAAAATTGTCAGGAATAAGAAATAAATTAAGTAGAAAATAATGGATTTGAAATGACAGCAGGTCATTCATTTTGATGTTATTTGAACAAATACTTCATAGAAATGTTCATTTTGGGTCAAAAATGGGCTTCGTGGTGGCAGACGAACACAGTCATCCACCCACACACACACACACACACACACCCACACACACACACACACACAGTACAAAGTACTCTACCCACATGAACTGTGAACCCAGTACTGACCTTAACCCTAACCTAAATCCAAAAACACAACTGCAAGCAGCAATTAATTGGCCAAGCAACACAGAGGCAGAATGAGTAGCTAAACCTTAAGGCAGCGAGCATCAGACTAAACTGTTCCCCCAAAATTGGGAACATGAAATTGTCCAAAATGTCGTAGCATTAAGAGTTCCTTTCACTTTCCGATGCTTTGCATTGCACTTGGTGATGTAAGGCTTGGATGAGCTGCTCGGCCATGGAAACCCATTCCATGAAGCTCTACACACTGTTCTTGAGCTCATCTGAAGGCCACAGAAGTTTAGAGGTCTATTGACTCTACAGAAAGTTGGCGGCTTCTGTGCACCTCAGCATGCGCTGAGCCCGCTCTGTGATTTTACATGGCCTACCACTTCGTGGCTGAGTTGCTGTTGTTCCCAATTGCTTCCACTTTGTTATAATCCCACTAACAGTTGACTGTGGAATATTTAGTAGTGAGGAAATGTCCCGAATGGACTTATTGCACAGGTGGCCACCGATCACGGCCCCACGCTTGAGTTCACTGAGCTCCTGAGAGCGGCCCATTCTCTCACTAATGTGTGTAGAAGCGTCTGCATGCCTAGTGCTTGATTTATACACCTGTGGCCATGAAGTGATTGAACACCTGAATTCAATGATTTGGAGGGGTGTCCCAATACTTTTGGCAATAGAGTGTATAATATAAAGCAAGCAAAGATTGAGGTGCGTAAAGCTGCATTCTTGTGAACACTTCCGTTAATGTAGTAGCTGTTTACACAGTGCAATGAATCTCTGACTGACATAGTGTTTATTTCAGAAGTCACTAATTTAAGCACATTTTACAGTGCTGTTAACTGTAGTCTTCTTTACCCAGAAATGCTATTAAAATCTCCCCCAGGACAGTTAAATTATTTATAATAGAATATAATAGAATTTAATATGAAAATATTTCAGCGGTTACACTGAGATGGTTCTTAATGTGTTTTTGTACAGTCATGTATTGGCAACAGGCAGCATTAAACCATCTATATTAAATGTTTGTTTATTGCTTATGAATTTCCAAGATTTTCTTTATCAGGGGTTTTCAAACTTTTATTGGCAAAGATCCCTAAACAATCTCCTTGTGAGATCAAGTCTTTATTAGGCTTACACTATAATACAATTATAATAGCCTATACTATAATATAAAAACTAATGGAAGTATTTATAGTATATAAATTAGGATTATTAGGAACACCATACTAATACTGTGTTTGACCCCCTTTCACCTTCAGAACTGCCTTAATTCTACGTGGCATTGATTCAACAAGGTGCTGAAAGCATTCTTTAGAAATGTTGGCCCATATTGATAGGATAGCATCTTGCAGTTGATGGAGATTTGTGGGATGCACATCCAGGGCACGAAGCTCCCGTTCCACCACATCCCAAAGATGCTCTATTGGGTTGAGATCTGGTGACTGTGGGGGCCATTTTATTACAGTGAACTCATTGTCATGTTCAAGAAACCAATTTGAAATGATTGGAGCTTTGTGACATGGTGCATTATCCTGCTGGAAGTAGCCATCAGAGGATGGGTACATGGTGGTCATAAAGGGATGGACATGGTCAGAAACAATGCTCAGGTAGGCCGTGGCATTTAAACGATGCCCAATTGGCACTAAGGGGCCTAAAGTGTGCCAAGAAAACATCCCCCACACCATTACACCACCACCACCAGCCTGCACAGTGGTAACAAGGCATGACGGATCCATGTTCTCATTCAGTTTACGCCAAATTCTGACTCTACCATCTGAATGTCTCAACAGAAATCGAGACTCATCAGACCAGGCAACATTTTTCCAGTCTTCAACTGTCCAATTTTGGTGAGCTTGTGCAAATTGTAGCCTCTTTTTCCCATTTGTAGTGGAGATGAGTGGTACCCGGTGGGGTCTTCTGCTGTTGTAGCCCATCCGCCTCAAGGTTGTGCGTGTTGTGGCTTCACAAATGCTTTGCTGCATACCTCGGTTGTAACGAGTGGTTATTTCAGTCAAAGTTGCTCTTCTATCAGCTTGAATCAGTCGGCCCATTCTCCTCTGACCTCTAGCATCAACAAGGCATTTTCGCCCACAGGACTGCCGCATACTGGATGTTTTTCCCTTTTCACACCATTCTTTGTAAACCCTATAAATATCTAGAATATCTAGAATATCGATTTAAGTATCATTAAATAATACTTAAATCGATATGTCATCCGCAATAAACCCGTCTCCAGCGTGTTGCCTCCGATCATTCGAATATTGCACTTTAATAATTATTTAATCAACATCATCCTCAATAAACCCGTCTACGGCGTGTTGCCTCCGGTCCTTTGAATATTCCGATCTATTATGACCTCTGACCTGTAAAGCAGCCAGAATAATAATAATAATACGTTGTTTGTAAATTGGCCAGAGGAGAACTGGCACCCCGACTGAGCCTGGTTTCTCCCAAGGTTTATTTTTCTCCATTAGGTCACCTAATGGGGTTTTGGTTTCCTTGCCACTGTTGCCTCTGGCTTGGCGTGCTCAGTTGGGGACACTATATTTTTCAACTAAACATCGAAATAAATCTAATTAATAAACTAATTTAACCATGTAAACTAAATTACTGATCTAATTATTGATCTAAAGCCCACACTGTCACCGTATGGAAATTGAAATGAACTGATGACATCAAATGGCTATACAGCTGAATAAAATTAGGCTGCATTATTTTGCTGTTTAACACTGTAAAGCTGCTTTGAAACAATCTACATTGTTAAAAGCGCTATATAAATAAAGTTGACTTGACTTGACTAGAAATGGTTGTGCGTGAAAATCCCAGTAACTGAGCAGATTGTGAAATACTCAGACTGGCCCGTCTGGCACCAACAACTATGCCACGCTCAAAATTGCTTAAATCACCTTTCTTTCCCATTCTGACATTCAGTTTGGAGTTCAGGAGATTGTCTTGACCAGGACCACACCCCTAAATGCATTGAAGCAACTGCCATGTGATTGGTTGATTAGATATATGCATTAATGAGAAATTGAACAGGTGTTCCTAATAATCCTTTAGGTGAGTGTATTATATCAGTTTAAATGCTTCAATTTGTTTAAAAAAAAAAACTAACTGAAGTAATGAAATATATCTAATAGCTAAATATGTTCAAGGGAACATGTGAACTCTTTTATAGTTATCTAAACATCCCTGAAACCCAAACCACACACACATCTATTTAAACTGATGTGTGTTACTTTGGTGTTTAGAGTTTGCACGCTACACTTGTGGTGGGTGTGTTACTGTAAATGTGTGTTTTATTACTGTACTGTGTCCATCATCTGTTATTTCCAGCACTTAATCAAGCCACTCTTCTTTAAAACATGATGAGATTTTATTCCACGTCTTTGCGTTTCTCGTTGCCTCTCATTTGAGCTATTTGGACCGCAAACACGACTCACTGACGCTCACACGCGACATCATTGTCTTTCTATGAAACCTGTAAACCGCATCCACCGGTTCTAACCGGAGTTGGAGTCAAGATGGCGCCGAGGATGGCCGCAACGTCGCAAGCTCTGCTGAAACATTGTAGTTTTTTGTTTGTTCTGTTTATAGTTTTTGTGTTTTTTGTCTTGGATGCTGTCTGCCTTACTACGTACGACAGACAGACACTTTTGGACATTGGTTCGGCAATCGCACTCCGAAAACCGGACTTTAAATTCTTCAGTGACGAACCGCCGTTTACAAACACAGCAGCGGAGCTCTTTGTCTGGACGGCCCGACCACGCAAACGCGGCCGGAGAAGGGGAAGCAGAGCCGGCGTGCTCATCAGATTAAGACGCCGCGCAAACCGACCCCCACTTCCCAGTATTTTACTGGCAAATGTTCAGTCTCTGGACAATAAACTCTGCGAGCTGAGAGCGCGGATCTCTTTCCAGCGAGACACGAGGGACTGCTGCATTATCTGCCTCACAGAAACTTGGATGTCCGCTGAGATTCCAGACTCGGCCATCGAAACCACGGGGTTCTCCGTGCATCGGATGGACAGAGAAAAAGATCTCTCCGGGAAAAGCAAAGGCGGGGGTGTATGTTTTATGATTAACCGATCCTGGTGTGATCAGAGGAACGTACATTCTATCAAGTCTTTCTGTTCTCCTGATCTGGAACTTCTCATGGTTCTGTGCCGACCATTCTGGCTACCGAGGGAATTCACCGCGGTCATCATCACAGCTGTGTATATTCCCCCGCAAGCCGACACAGACCGGGCACTAAAGGAACTGTACAGGACAGTGAGTGAGCAGGAAACCGCGCATCCTGAGGCTGCGTTTATTGTGACCGGAGACTTTAACAAAGCCAACTTCAAGCGCATCGCACCCAAATACCACCAACATGTTAGCTTCAACACGCGAGGGAACCGCGTCTTAGATCACTGCTACTCCCCCTTCAAGGATGGATACAAATCACTCCCACGCCCACCATTCGGCAAATCAGATCACGCGTCAATCCTCCTTTTGCCCGCATATAGGCAAAGACTCAAACAGGAAGCACCCGCCCTCAGAACCATCCAGTGCTGGTCGGATCAATCAGATTCTATGCTACAGGACTGTTTTGATCACGCGGACTGGGAGATGTTCCGGTCGGCCTCTGATGACGACATCGAGGTCTACGCTGATAGCGTAACGTGTTTCATCAGGAAGTGCGTAGATGACGTTGTTCCGACCAAAACAATTCAGCTGTATCCTAACCAGAAGCCGTGGCTAAATGGGGATGTTCGCGCGGCACTCAATGCGCGGACCTTCACTTTTAACTCCGGTAACGCGGAGGAGCATAAACAAGCAAGTTATGCCCTCCGGAAAACCATCAGAGCAGCAAAACGGCAGTACAGGGACAAGATTGAAGGACAGTTCAACACCACCGACTCCAGAAGCATGTGGAGGGGAATTAACACCATCACGGACTATAAAGGGAACACAAACTCCACCGTGAACACCGCTGCCTCTCTCCCGGACGAGCTAAACACCTTCTATGCTCGTTTTGAGGGAACTAACACCGCCCTCGCGGAGAGAGCGCTCGCGGCTGAAGATACAGAGGTTAGTGCACTCTTCGTATCTGTCGCGGATGTAACCCGATCCTTCCGGCGGGTGAACGTCCGTAAAGCAGCGGGTCCAGACGGCATTCCCGGCCGTGTGATCAGAGCGTGCGCGCACCAACTGGCTGGAGTCTTCACGGACATTTTTAACCTGTCCCTCTCCCTGTCTGTGGTCCCCACATGCTTCAAAACGTCCACCATTGTGCCTGTACCTAAGCAGTCAAAAACCACCTGCTTAAACGACTGGCGTCCTGTTGCTCTGACCCCCATCATCAGCAAATGCTTTGAAAGACTAGTCAGAAACCATATCTGCTCTGTTCTCCCCCCCTCACTGGACCCACTGCAGTTTGCATACCGCACAAACCGCTCCACTGACGATGCCATTTCATCCACTATACACACTGCTCTCTCCCACCTGGAAAAGAGGAACACGTATGTGAGAATGCTGTTTGTGGACTACAGCTCAGCATTCAACACCATTGTGCCCTCCATACTTGACGGGAAACTCCGGGCTCTAGGCTTAAACAGCCTGTTATGCAGCTGGATCCTGGACTTCCTGTCAAACAGACGCCAGGTGGTCAGAATGGGCAGTAACATCTCCTCATCACTGACTCTCAACACTGGAGCCCCTCAGGGTTGTGTTCTCAGCCCACTCCTGTACTCTTTGTACACACATGACTGTGTGGCAACCCACAGCTCCAACACCATCATCAAGTTTGCTGACGATACGACGGTGGTAGGTCTTATCACCGACAATGATGAAACGGCCTACAGAGAGGAGGTGCACACTCTGACACGGTGGTGTCAGGAGCACAACCTCTCCCTCAACGTCAGCAAGACCAAGGAGCTGGTGGTCGACTTCAGGAGGAATGAGAGAGAACACCGCCCCATCACCATCGATGGAGCACCGGTGGAGAGAGTCAGCAGCTTCAAGTTCCTCGGTGTCCACATCACAGAGGAACTCTCATGGTCCGTCCACTCCGAGGCCGTTGTGAAGAAGGCTCATCAGCGCCTTTTCTTCCTGCGACGGCTGAGGAGGTTTGGAATGAACCGCCACATCCTCACACGTTTCTACACCTGCACCATAGAGAGCCTGCTGACTGGCTGCATCACCACCTGGTACGGCAACAGTACCGCCCGCAGCCGCAAGGCCCTGCAAAGGGTAGTGCGCACGGCCAGCTGCATCATCGGAGGTGAGCTTCCCTCCCTCCAGGACATTTACGCCAGGCGATGTGTGAAGAGAGCTCAGAGGATCATCAGAGACTCTAGCCACCCGAACCATGGGCTGCTCTCACTGCTGCCATCAGGCAGACGGTACCGCAGCATCAGAACACGCACCAGCCGACTCCAGAACAGCTTCTTCCCACAAGCAATCAGACTACTTAACTCCTGATCCATCAGGATCATAACACACACTGGACAGAATATCACTCAGCACAACCCACTGTAGATACACACACATTATATACACATTTATTTATCATATAGCACCTATTGCACTTTGGATTTCAATTTTCAATCTGTGAATAATATTTTATACTATACATTGTATATTATTATTATTATTATAGCGTAATGTATATTGTTTAGTGTATGTTAGTGTATATTGTTTAAAGTATATGTATATTGTAAGTATGTGTATATTGTTTAAAGCTGTGAGAACTAAACTCACATTGTGTAAATTATTTATTGTTTATTGTAGTGTATACTGTGCTGTGAGTAATTGTGTGCGCATCAGATGTGTAATCTGATGCTGCTTTAAATGTTGTACATGTCATGTCATGACTGCTATGTTGCTCGGAACTGCACCTAAGAATTTCACCTGCTGTTGCACTTGTGCATATGTAGAGTGACAAATAAAGTGATTTGATTTGATTTTGATTTGATTTAACACGATAGCGATACTAACTCAATAGCGGTAGAACAGAATACTGCAATTATTTCTCATTTAAACTACTATAATCAAATGGATTTCTCCCTACATTTCGCATCTGTGTCTATCGTTTGCGTGGCATTTTATTCTTTCTGCGCGTCCGCGGCATCACAAGTGCGCACGCGCGCAGCTTAGAGGGAACATTGGTGTTGAGCAGATTCTGACTAACTTAAACATCTGATTAGCCAGTGCGTTCACACGCTCAACATATATGTCTGTGATTGGTTACAAAGCTCAATATTGTAAAATCATATTGTAAAGTGGAACATTTGATGCTTTTCCCAGAGCATTTTAATGTATCCGGCTATCAGCAGGTCACTCTAAAAAAAAAGGTGCTATATGGCACTAAAAGTGGTTCTTTGGCTCGTAATCATAGGGGAACCACTTTAAGTGCTATATAGCACAAAATCTTGGTGCTTCAGTGGTTCTTCAACGGTTCTTCACCGGTTCTTGTATACCCCTTTTCCACCAGCATGAACCGGGTGCTAGTTCAGAGCCAGTGCTAGTGCCAGTTCGGAGTTGGTTCGACTGACGAGCCTTCTAAGAACCGGTTGCCTTTCCACAGGCTAGAGAGCCACCACAGAGCCAGTCTTGCGTCACTGTAAACGTCTCATCTTTCTCGCTTGTGAGGCAGTGGGAAACACACAAGGTTCTAAATGGCACCAAAAATGGTTCTTCGTCGTAATCATAGAGGAACCACTTTTGGTGCTATATAGCACCATATCTTAACATGTTCTGTATATGGTAGCGGTGCTATATAGCACCTTAGTCAAAGAACCGGTGAAGAACATCCGAAGAACCGCTGAAGAACCACTGAAGCACCAAAATTGGTGCTATGTAGCACTTAAAAAGGTTCCCCTATGATTACGAGCCAAGAACCATTTTTGGTGCCATATAGAACTTTTTTTTTTTTTAGAGTGCAGGCTTGTTCGAGATGCATCAGCGCTGCGCAGACCGATCAGCGTATGATATCCAAGTACCGCATGAGCCATTCAAAAGCATAAGGAGTCGTCTGCTCTCGTTGGACTCGTTGTCATACGGCGATCGGTCTGCACAGCCTCGATGTGTCTCGAACAAGCCTTCCATCAACAATGGTGAACATTGCGTTACTTTTGATGCTCATGACTTTACGATCCTGCATCGGCATCAAAACACAGCGAACACAACGCATTCGTGCAGCTCGCTGTAATTTGTATAGATGGAGCTATTAGCTCGATTAACTGCTATTTTAAAAATGGCGGTCACAAGTTTGTTTGTGTTCGTCTTTTTGGTCACAGTAACACCAAACCCCCAGCCCCTGACACAAGCAAGCGGTGCTTACTTCTAGACCAGCAATGTTTTGGTGCTACTTAAGAACCATTTTCCTGGTTCGGAGCTGGTGCTTTGGGTGTGGAAAGACAAAGAACCGATTTGAAACTAGCCTCTGGCTCCGAACCAGCACTGCCTTGGTGGAAAAGGGGTATAAATGACTGAGTTGCTATATAGCACCAAAAGTGGTTCCCCTATGATTACGAGCCAAGAACCACTTTTAGTGCCATATAGTAACATTTTTAAGAGTGTATGAGTAGTAGGTATCATCAGAACAGCAGGTATCATCACAGTAAATCATCAAATAAAGCTTTGGCGGTACAAAGATGTTTTTTGGTGGCAGCCAAAATATTTTCATGGCTGTAAAAAACCTGCTGTAGAAGAGCCTTATTTACATACACATTTAAATATGGGAATCCTATTTGCAGTAACTGTTCCTTAAAAACAAACAAACCTGAATTCCTTCTCAAGGCACAATGGTCATGAAGTCTCTTTTGATCTCTACACAGACGGCACCATGTCATCACGACCAATCAGAATCACCACTACCGAGCAAACTATCAGCTTCAACGGTAAGAAGTCAGAAACACACACACACACACACACCAAACAACTTCACACTACCGCACCCGGGTTGCGCACCCGGGTTCGATTGACGTCAGAGTTCGGGTCGTTTGGATGATGCGAACACTGTTTTCCGAACTTGGTTTCGCACCCGTTCATGTGAACTCCGGTACGGTTCTCTGCTGATATGAACGCAATCGTACTAAATTGTGGAAGTGAACTATTGATGACGCAATAAAACCGTATGTTTGTGTGTGTTCTCACTAGGGATGCACAATATATCATTTTAGCATCGATATGCACAGGATGTGTGATATCAAGTATTGGGATCATAGTTGATCCATACTGACCAGGCACCATAGTGCGAAATGCACGTGATCCTTGTATTAATTGCAATCTTTAACCCTAATAGAGCGAAGGTTTATCATTTGCACGTGTTTTAGTTCCTGTCAGTTTAAACACTCAAGTGATTTTCAACCATTCCAGTGCAAGATCTCAATTCAGACCTCGAACACCAGATCTGTGCGTCTATTTGTGCTTGAACGGACACATATATGCGAAATCTGGGCGAACATCCTCATGAACACAGTCGTTTGTGGCTTGTGTGAATGTTAACAATTGAGCATGAAAATGGACGTGTATCAGTATATTGGGTCTGTGCATCCACTCTTAAAGTGAACCTGCTGTCTGTCATTAATCTTAAAGGGTTAGTTCACCCAAAAATGAAAATTCTGTCATTACCCTCATGTGGTTCGACACCCGTAAGACCTTTGTTCATCTTCGGAACACAAATGAAGATATTTTAGTTGATATCCGATGGCTCAGAAAGGCCTCCATTGGCACAATGCACTGAACACTCTCAAGACCCATAAAAGCTACTAAAGACGTCCTTACAAAGTCCATCTCACTACAGTGGTTCTGCAATAACTTTATGAAGCGACGAGAATAGTTTTTGTGCGCAAAAAAAACCCTAAATAACGACTTGTATAGTGATGACCGATTTCAAAACACGGCATCATGAAGCTTTGAAGAGTTATGAATCAGCGAGTCGAATCATGATTCGGATTGTGCGTCAAACCGCCAAACTGCTGAAATCACGTGATTTTGGCGATCCAAACCGCCAATCATAGAGCTATTTAAGTCATATGTATCGCAGAAAAGCAAAATTTGCAATGTCATTTTTTTTCCAATATCGTGCAACCAGTGTGACTGACAAGCAGAGAGAATGTATATATAATTTCTGCTCCCCTTCAGCACAAACGACTGCATTATTTTGATCATTGCAGTACATTTGCGGCAGATCGATGCAAGTGCAGTTATGTGCTGACAATTTGGAAACAAACCAAAGGTTAAAAAAAACAAAACATAAAAGTGCATTTTGCATAACCAAGCAACATGGGTACACTCTAAAAAAAAAAAGGTTCTATATGGCACCAAAAATGGTTCTTCGTCGTAATCATAGAGGAACCACTTTTGGTGCTATATAGCACCATATTAGCCTGGATGCCAGACGAACTTAGCCCCACCCACAAAATTTTTTGCACCGGCAGTTCGGTCTGGACTGGATCTATAGAGAAGTAATTATGCCCGAACAGAAACTGTTCGGACCAATGAAATTGTCAGGGCGGGCTTTAGACGATGATGGACAGATGATAAACAGTAACATAATCATCCACGTCATCAAAGGCGCTTGGGTTGAATTTGTTCTAATCCTAAACGGAGAACTTGTTCGTATATGCATTCACCTTTACTATTTACTATATCTCTCAGAAATGATGATGGTGTTGGTAAGTACTCTGTGTATCCTTAAATTCTTTTTTTACAACACCGGCGAAGATCGTTTACACTCATCTTTTTCTTCTAACGTTAGGCTACTTATTCCGGGCGTGCGTGCAGACAGGGTTGCCAAGTTTTTACAGCAAAACTCGCCCAATTTCTACTAAAAACTAGCCAAAAACAAGCCCAATAGCTTTCCGGGTGAGGGGGGGAGGTTCTCTGAGAAAAATGGCATTTGGGGGGTAAAATATGAGTTATTTTGGCACGGCTGCTAAATTTCGCATTCCTGTGTCTGTATATCACATAATTGGGGTCGCTTCAACCCGCGGACTTGGCAACACACCGCAGTTGAGTTCTGTTGACATTTGACAACTAACGTTATGCGTCGCTCCGTTGCTCTGATTGGTTGTAGGTCTATCCAATTGAGGTCTTTCCTGGTTCGGTTTAAACACGCCCCATAATCACAGCCCAACGGAGCAGAATCAGACTCATATTCTGACTAGAATTGAGTATGACGACGTCAGGCTAGTACCATATCTTAACATGTTCTGTATATGGTAGCGGTGATATAGCACCTTAGTTAGCGGTGCTATATAGCACCTTAGTCAAAGAACCGGTGAAGAACCGCTGAAGAACCGCTGAAGAACCAAAATTGGTGCTATATTACACTTAAAAAGGTTCCCCTATGATTACGAGCCAAGAACCATTTTTGGTGCCATATAGAACCTTTTTTTTTTTTAGAGTGTATAAACAGCTGCTGCTTCAATGATGCAAAAATAATATAATGTGAACACAATCCAGCAGGGGGAGCAATCGAACTCGGGTTCGGACCAGGCAATCGAACCAAGTGTGAAAGCACCCCAAGTCAAACATTCTGTCTGCATCTTTTTTTTAGGACTTTCGGGCTTTTGGATTCATGCTTTTTTTTTTTACTCTTCAAAGTAACAATGTTAATAAACTAGCTCACATGCACATCGAGACAGTATCATCATAAATAGCTGATCATGCACCTGGTTTTCTCTCCTCAGTGCCCACAAAGATCAGCGAGGACAGACATGGAGAAAGGTCGTCACTGTTCATTAGTTTACTGAGGGTTCCTCTGCTCTTGCTCCTGCTCTATGGGTTTGTTTGTTCTCTGGACGTCCTAAGCTCTGCTTTTCAGCTGGCTGGAGGTAATTATTCATCCTTATCCACCTTTTTTGCATCTGTTAACCACATCTCTTTTACTTGCACATTGGAGTTTTAATTGCTTTTACCTGTCAGGCGTTTTTTGTATTCTAACTTTGTTGTTATGACGATTAAGCACATTTCCCAGACACATTCCCATGTGCTTTTTTCTTTATTTTGGGGTCAAATATCATTTGCTTTCATGCAATTCCTCATAATAATGTATACCTGCTTCTCTATGAACTGCTGTACATAAGTGAAATATGGTTTTCTCAAGGTTGAATCATTGGTTTGACATTAAGAATTAGTTAATCAATTCTGTTAATGACAATGAAGAAATGGCTTTGTATGATTAACTTGAGCAGTCAGCGCTGTGGTGCATGTCATCTGTACAAAAACAAGCCATGTGCTGTTAAAGGGTTAGCTCACCCACAAATACAACTTATTCACTTGTTCTCTTGTCATTTTTAAACCTGTATGATTACTTAAATCACAGAAGATGTTCTGAAGAACATTCATGTTTGTCTTTCCTAAGAAATGAAAGTGAATAGGGAGAGATGGAAATATAAAATCAAACTAATCAATATCTGTCCCTAAAAGGAGTCATTGTATGTACAGGTTTTGTGTTCCAAAGAAGAAACAAAGTCTGGTTTGCAATGACATAAGGCTGAGAAAATGATAACGAATGCTCGTTTAAGATTATCACATCAAAACTAGTTCACTAAAATGAATCAAATGTTTCGCTCTTTTGTTAGGCAAAGTGGCGGGAGACATTTTCAAGGATAATGCCATCCTGTCCAACCCCGTAGCCGGACTGATGGTGGGGATACTGGTCACAGTTCTGGTCCAGAGCTCTAGTACTTCCACATCTATAGTGGTCAGCTTGGTCTCGTCTGGATGTAAGACACACAGCTCATCTTTCTATATAAATACATCGTTGCCAATCCATTCTCTCGTTTTAGTAAATTGTAGCCATGTTGAATTTGTTCCCTCATATTGTCCGCACAATTTACTTAAAATGAGGGAATTAATTAGTAAAACATGCTGACTTATTACTAAGTCATGGGAAAAAATTGTTCATTTTTGGCCACAATATACACAAAATACAATTTCCTGCTTGTCCAACCCGATCTCACGGCAATTTGGACATATTTTACGAGGTGGCTAATTCGTACAAATTTGTATGACCTCACGTACTATTTTTTTCTAGATCGTACGTATTTATAGGTACTTCAGTGTATTTTAGACCAAACCCCGATTTTTTTTATTTTATTTAAAAAAATTGCTACTTCATCGGAATGGGACGAAACTCTGTGACTTTTGTAGCTTTTATCGCTATGCGACTACAAACAAAAATTGTGGACTCGAAAAAGCTAAATGGTCATACAAAAGTCCAACTTCTGTTGGTGACTGCCATAGGAACTGAATGGGAAATATGAAAAGTATGAAAAAAGAAAGTGATTTTGGGGGGTACAATCTACAAATCAGCAATGGTGCAGAAAATATGCTAAAACATCAAGAGTAAAAAACAGACACACCCACTCAAACACACACTCGCCTACATACACTCACAACACACTATTATATACTGTACACACAAATGAAATGTGCCTGTAAAAATATGGACATTTTGAGACAGAAAATACAAATAAGACCCAGATTGACCCTTAACTGTCACCGTCCCGCTGGCGGGATGCCTGGCTCTCTTTTTTTATCGCCTTTTTTTTCGTATCATATATTTTAGTAATTATAATAAATTAGGTATCGTTTGAAAGCTTACGAACTCAAAATTCATCCTGTTAAAACCTTTTTGAAATCGGACGTTGTGTTACCATGGAAACGGTACTCTAAATTATTCTACCAGGCTCCTTCCCCTAGTGGGCGGCGTCATGTTTCGTATTACAAAATGAATTTAAACTACTCTATAATCAAAATCTTTTCTAATCTAGACAAAACACATATCGTAGGAAAGGTCTGAGTCTCACGGTTCCACATTTGGTGACTGTTTTGTGATGGAAGAGATATTTGGACATGAATTTACAGGAAACTGCATCAAAAAAATGATCAATGGAATGTGACACCCGGTGGCTATTTTTGGTACAGCACCTAAACAAAAGCTCATGGGGACTTTAATTTTTGTGGTATAAACTTCAAATTTGGAACACAACTTGGTTAGACATATGGCTTTGATTTTATTGTCATTTTAGAGTAAACATTTTTTGTAAAATATGTATTTGATATAAAATAATACAAATTATCACAGTATTTTTCATTTACAGTAAATTTAAACTTTCATAACTTTTCCATACTTTCATATTTTGAAATACTTTCAGCAATAATCTGCTGAGTGTCTTCTTTAAAACAAGACCAAACTTAGGTCTATATTCCAAAGCATTCTTGAATTACAGCCCTTTAAGTTTGGATAGTGCATTTTCATGAAAAGGGGGTGACAGTTAAAGGGTTAAGCTCTAATAAAGAATTCCTTTTAAATTTGTGACTTTTTTGTATGTTATATGTATAACTAAATGTATTTCTCTGTGTTCAGGTTTGACTATAGTAAAATGTTTGGAAAAACTGACACTTCAAATCAACATTTCAAACAAAAATATCTAAACCTTGACAAAAAGTAGTCTTTGAGAACGTCTAAATAAGTATCCAAACCACAACTTGATAAAATGAAGTAATTATGTCTAAAACAGCTATGGATTTTACAATATAGAGCTATATATGAATATATTTTTTACTCCCACCAGTTGACACTAATCTGCCTTCATATATGAGATTTTAATAGCTTTAACATGAAACACAGCTTTAATTGAAAAATAATTGTAAAATATTAGAAAAAAGTTATTACACTGTAAAAAATTTCAGGCCTCTCCAATTCAAAATTTTCTAGTGACTGATCACATCAAAATTTTTCAATTGGCCAAATTGAATTTCTGTTAATTGAATGTTATTCATTGTGGCAACAGTCTGTTAACATGGGCTCAATTAGAAATAATATGTTGAGCCAATGGAAAATTTTAATTTACTAACACTAAAAAAATTCAGGCCTCTCCAATTTAAAATGTTCCAGTAACTGGTCACATCTAAATTTTTCAGCTGGCCAAATTGAATTTCTGTGAATTGATACAATTTAATTCACAGAAATTCAATTTGGCCATCAAATTTTTTTTAATGTGACCAGTCACTAGAACATTTTAAATTGGAGAAATGTTTTACAGTGAAACTTTGAGGTTGGTTTTTGCATGGGGATAATTATTTGGAAGTCATTTATCGGGCTAATACGTAATGATCCATTTTCAAAAATTTTCCCGTCCAAATTTTTTTTTACAGTGTACTTTCAATGGGAAAAATGTATCATAAGTATTGCATAAATATGAAGTGCACTGTAAAAACATGTTGGTTTAACTAAAAAAAGTAAGTTACCTTAAAATGTTGAGTTCATTGAAATTTAAAAATTTGAGTTAATACGACAAATGAGGTTTAATAAATAGAAACTCAAAAAATTATGTTCTCTGAATCACATAAATTATCGAAGTTATGTGACAAAAGATAAAACATTGTGATGACAAATCATAACAATATTTTTTTACAATGTAGCACAAATTCTCTCAAAATACAAAATATATTTTTTTATTAAAACAAAATATATGACATTGTTTTTACTGAAAATAAAAAAGTTACATTTCAGGTGTTCGGTCACTTTTGACCACGAACAACACAAGTGAGACTCCCGAACGAAGTCATGCCAGCTTTATTTCTACAGAGCTTTATACAATACAGATTGTTTCAGAGCAGCTTTACAGTGTTAAAAATTGCCTCATCGACACGGCATCCTCAATAAACCCGTCTCTGGCGTGATGACTCTGATCTTTCGAATATTGCAATTTAATAATTGTTTAATCAATACAGCATCCTCAATAAACCCGTCTCCGACGTGATGACTCCGATCTTTTGAATATTGCACTTTACTAATTGTTTCATCAACACATCATCCTCAATAAACCCGTCTTCGGCGCGTTGCCTCTGATCTTTCGAATATTCTGATCTATCATGACCTCTGACCTGTAAAGCGGCCAGAATAATAATAATAATAATACGCTGTTTGTTAATTGGCCAGAGGAGAACTGGCACCCCGACTGAGCCTGGTTTCTCCCAAGGTTTATTTTTCTCCATTAGGTCACCTGATGGGGTTTTGGTTTCCTTGCCACTGTTGCCTCTGGCTTGGCTTGCTCCGTTGGGGACACTACATTTTTCAACTAAATATCCAAATAAATCTAATTATTAAACTAAATTTACCATATAAACTAAATTACTGATCTAATTACTGATCTAAAGCCCACACTGTCACTGTATGATAATTGAAATGAACTGATGACATCACCGTTTTCTCCGGAACGGCTATACGGCTGAATAAAATTCTGTTGCATTATTTTCCTGTTTAACACTGTGAAGCTGCTTTGAAACAATCTACATTGTTAAAAGCGCTATATAAATAAAGTTGACTTGACTTGGCTAACAGGAAAATTATGCATTTGGTCTGTATTTCAGCTGAGTGTTGATGCAGTTCCATTGTAAAGGTCATACATTAATAAATGAGTTCATTTCATCTATAAAGCACTTCTGCAAAAAAAAAAAAATGAAGTCATTATCCAGCTCAGTTCAGTTCTCACACAACAGTCAGATCAATAATAATGTTGAATATTAAGTGAGCAATACCAGAGGGTTAACAAAACAGCCACTTGCACAGCGATCATCTATAACGCTATTGTGTCTATTTTGCTCTTGCGAATCTTGGCCCGTGCACTTTTTATTCCACGTTATTTTCCGGAAAGCCTTATCTCTAGATGTTGTGCCTGCTTTAATGAAGTGGCATCTCTCACGGATATGAGCTCATTAGTCGGTGCATATGCCGCGGTGGCCTCGAAGTCTGAGGAGCCTGTGAAGTGTGACTATCAGAGCTCATTCCAAAGAAACATCAGAGTTCTGACGGAAGCACAACAGATGCAGAGCTTTAATTAGGAACTTTTGTTTGGGTTAATGAGCTTATGTTTAACACAATAAAGAGTTTTATTACATAGCGGCAACAGTGGGGTCCAAAAGTCTGGGATCACATGCAAAATCTGGGATTTAGAAAATATTCAATCAAAGAAATTATGATGTAAAATTATATTTCAAACAAATTGCCATTCACTATCTGAAATTTTCAATGCAATATAGTGTCATTGTTACATGTTACATGTACTGACCATAGTAATAACAGTAAATTATGCATGCAACCAAACCCTAATCCTACCCAAACCCTATAGTAAGTACATGTAGTTAATCAATAATACTCAGTACTTTAATCTCTTAAAGGGTTAGTTCACCCAAAAATGAAAATTCTGTCATTAATTACTTCCCCTCATGTCGTTGGACAGCCATAAGACCTCTGTTCATCTTCGAAACACAAATGAAGATATTTTAGTTGAAATCCGATGGCTCAGAAAGGCCTCCATTGGCACACTGCACTTTACACACTCAGGACCCATAAAAGGTACTAAAGACGTTGTTACAAAGTCCATCTCACTACAGTGGTTCTACAATAATTTTATGAAGCGACAAGAATGGGGTTGAGAATTTCATTGCTGCCAATGGAGGCCTTTCTGAGCCATCGGATTTAACAAAAATATCTTCATTTGTGTTCTGAGGATGAACAAAGGTCTTACGGGTGTCGAATGGCATGAGGGTAAGGAATTAATGACAGAATTTTCATTTTTGGGTGAACTAACCCTTTAAGCTCTGGGACCATTTTTGGGATTTCCGTCTGGATTTGGCCTACCCAAATTGAAAAGCTTCCCACACTCTAAAAAATGCTGGGTTAAAAAAAACCCAAAATGGACTAACCCAGCAATTGGTTTGTTTTAACCCAGCGGTTGGGTTAAATGTTTGCTTAAAACAACCTAATCCCTGGGTTTCCAACCCAGGAAACCCTTCGAAGTTACATAAACCACTGCTAAAAGTGATAAACATGTAAGTATATGTTGTCTAAGCTGAAATAACACCACTGTATGGGAAGCTTTTCAAGTTTCCATGTGTGTAGAGTAAATAGAGTGTGTGAAGTTGTGTTTGTTTGGGCAGCTGAGCACAACAATCCAATCTCTTGAAAGAAATCTTGATCTTTTGAAATGGACTGGAGAGAACAACCTTGAGTAAAGCGTGCCTTATCTCTGAGTAAGTGAGTTGAAGCTAATGGATGTCAGGAGTGCGAGTGTGTTCATTCACACTAAGCTCTGTGGGCCTTCAGCGAAAACTACCCATGGATAGTATCTGAATGGAAATGGGACTCGACTAATGCTAGCCTGATTTAACCCTTGTGTGTCAATTAAAAAAGGTCCGTAGAGGACTAAAATGTCCATGTCAAAAAACGGTCATAAAAACTGTCATCTTGGGGGCACAGACTTGAATTTGGTCTCATTTTAAAGACCACCCGTGGCAGATTATTGTTGACGTAAAATGTTTAAAAAGTGAAACAAAAAAAAAAGTAAATATTATTTATAAAGTATTTATATTTTGAAACATGTTAAACTGTTAGAGAATCAAAGCCATAAATCTAAACATTGTGTTCAAAATTTGAGGTTGACATCTAAAAAAAAGAGCTTTCAGTGCGCAGTGCCAAATGAAGCTCCTCGGTACACACAGCGGTTGGATGTGTGATTTGCAGTAGAGTTTTTCTCTCTCAAATATTACGAACACACATGCCATTTTTATTACATGCATACAAACCACACTGACATCCATACTAACACACCCACACAGTTATGCATCATTTATCCAATTGGCTCTATAATATTCAGAAGCAGAAAACAGGAATAAAGTGAGTATTGGTGTGAGATGGTGGTCCAGTGGGTTAAACCATGGAACTGATATGCAGAAGGTTGCTGGTTCGATCCCAGCGGTCACCACCAGTGTGTCCTTGAGCAAGGCACTTTACTCCATGTTGCTCCAGGGGGATTGTCCCTGTAATAAGGGCGTCTGCCAAATGCATAAATGTAAATGTAAATGAGTGTTTGCTTCATAGGCCAAACCTGAGAATTAATTTTTATTTTTAAATGTACACTCTAAAAAACACTGGGTTAAAAACAACCCACGTTGGGTTGAAAATGGACAAACCCAGCGATTGGGTTGTTTTAAGCAACATTTAACCCAACCGCTGGTTTAAAACAATGTTACAAAATATTCCTATTTCACATAAATGCTGTTCTTATGAACTTTCTATTCATCAAATAATCCTGAAAAAACAATATGAAGCAGCTCAACTGTTTTCAACACTGATAATAATCATAAATGTTTCTTGAGCAGTAAACCCTCATATGAGAATGATTTCTGAAGGGTCATGTGACACTGAAGACTGGAGTAATGATGATAAATTCAGCTTTGATCACTGGAATAAATTACACTTTACTATATATTCACAGCTGCTTTACATTGTAATATTTTTTACTGTATTTTTGATCAAAATGAATCATTCCAGTGTAAACGTGTGTTTGTATCTGTGTGCATGTATGTGTGTGTAGTGCTTGAAGTGAAGTCTGCCGTCCCCATCATTATGGGCTCCAACATCGGCACGTCTGTCACCAACACCATCGTCGCCCTGATGCAAGCAGGAGAGAGGAACGAATTTAAACGGTACCCACCCACATGATTTTCACCATCGCTGTTATCATCAGGATTAAATCAAACTGACACGCAACCATTCTGCTCACTTAAAGTATTTATAAGCTCATTTGAAAAATGCTTCTTAATTTTGCAGAATTGATTTCTTTGTCAACATGAAATCAAAATGTTCCCCATTTACATTATCAATACATAGGTCTTATTGTGAATAATTGATCAGTGCAAAGAAAACAAATGATCTGTCTAAGCTTTCAACAGAATGCAATATTTTTTCAGCTTGCGCTTAAAGGGTTAGTTCACCCAAAAATGAAAATAAAGTCAGTAATTACTCACCCTCATGTTGTTCCAACCATGTAAGACCTTCGTTCATCTTCGGAACATAATTTAGTATATTTTTGATGAAATCTGAGAGCTGTCTCACTCCTCCATAGGCTTTCAGAGGGAATGAAACTTGATGGCCCAGAATAGTAAGTAAAAACGTCATTTAAGGAGTCCAAATGACTACAGTGGCTCTGTATTAAGTCTATCATGTGACAAAAATACTTTTTGAGCGGAAAAACAACAAAAATAACGACTTTATCCCACTATTATTGTTGTTCAATTTAGAATCTACTACTACTAATCTCAGTTCTCGCGCATGCATCGTGGCACTCCCGCGAACTCTCGTCAGAGGCTCAAATTGAACAACAATAATAGTGGGATAAAGTCGTTATTTTTGTTGTTTTTCCGCTCAAAAAGTATTTTCGTCGCATGATAGACTTAATACAGAGCCACTGTAGTCATTTGGACTCCTTAAATGACGTTTTTACTTACTATTCTGGGCCATCAAGTTTCAGTCCCTCTGAAAGCCTATGGAGGAGTGAGACAGCTCTCAGATTTCATCAAAAATATACTACATTATGTTCCGAAGATGAACGAAGGTCTTACATGGTTGGAACAACATGAGGGTGAGTAATTACTGACAGAATTTTCATTTTTGGGTGAACTAACCCTTTAAGTATATACTGTGAAAAGGGATTTTCTTCCTTAGTGTTTTCCAGTACAATTATCGGAATAATGTGAAATCAAGATGCTCTTACTTGGGATGAAAAATGACATGAGATAAGAAGTTTTGTTTTCTGACAAATGAAGCTTCTGTTTATAACAAGAAAAATCATCTGCTAATGGAGGAAAAAAAAAACAATTAAAAAGAAATCAAGTTTATTTTTCTGACACCATTGACATTTGTAATAATATAAATCACTTGTTGCATTGTACTGTAGCTATTCAGTTGTTTTAGGTAATGCGACCTTTCTAAAATCCTGCAGAAAGTTAACAGTAATTTAGTTATGGCATTAATAGCAAATTCTAATAATCATCCTGGGTCCCTCGACAAAAACCCACTAGGATTTTTTGATTTTGAAGCCTAAATTCAATTGCCAGAAGATAAAAGCTAAACTTAGGCTTTACACAAGCTAGAGGTGGACAGTAACTAAGTCAATTTACTTGAGTACTGTACTTAAGTACGCTTTTTGAGTATATGTACTTTACTTATTACGAAACTTATTACTTTAACTTATCTACATTTGAAAGACAAATAAGTTACTTTTTACTCCACTACATTTCTATCAAGGTCCTCAAAGTCAAAAGTCGTTTCTGTAGCAGCTTTGAAAATCAGTGGATGATTTTTTTTCTTCTTTAAAAGGTTTTTTTTTTTACAGTCAGCCTATCAGTAATCACTCTTGTAGGGTCATGTGAAGTTTCCAAACATTGAACACTGATCAGTTTATAGCAAAATGAAAGAAGACGGTTCCTCGGCGCAAGTGTGTGCACCCATGGCCATTCTTAAAAAAAAAAAAAGAAAATTCAGTTTTCTGAAAAGATTAAAGATTAGTTTATTTGGCATACACTTGATGCATGTCTCATAAAATGTAAAAAAATGTAAATGTCTGGGAGAAAGAGAAGAGTAAACAGTTGGTAGAACATCGGATATGTATCAGTGTATTGGATCCGTGCATTTGGCCTTAAAGTGACAGCAGCTTTGTAAAGAGCTTTGTAACTTTTATACAAGTACGGAAATGAGTTTAAGGTTATGCTAGCATGTCGGATGGAGCATCACTGACTGGCTTAAACCACCATGATGGCATAATGTGCATTTTATACAACAATAATAAAATAATGCATCGACATAAAAAAAGGAAATTTACTTTTGATACTTAAGTACTTTTAAAAACAAATACTTATACTTTTACTTAAGTAAAAATCTGTTTTTAGAACTTTCACTTGTAACAGAGTAATATTTGACCAGTAGTACTTTTACTTTTACTTTTACTCAAGTAATAGAGTTGTGTACTTTGTCAACCTCTAGCTATACACCACGGCCACTTGACTTATATGTCACCACCATTAATCTTCAACGACTCTTTCAGTCTTTATTTAAAAACATTTTTCCTGAAAGTTACAGTTGGAATACTTTGCTTATAAACACAATGAGGCTGTGAAAGTAGTGAGTAGATGAGTTTACATGATGTTTAATGTCCGACAACATCTGGAGTCTCATTTAGACACCTCCCAGCAAACAAAGATATGTTCTAAGAAATATATAAATAATTATAATTATATAAAATGGTGTATAATTACTATTTGTGCTAATGTTTTGAGAACATTATTAAAGACCAGATAACTTTGAATGAATGTTCAATTCATGTTGTTGGAAGAACGTTTGTTCTTAACTTTGAGGAAACCTTGCCAGAATGTTCCCGGTTAGCTGGGTTATTAGCAAAAAGTAAAAACTTCAAAAAATCACAAGGTGATATTGCTAATGTATTTTATGTCGTAGAATAAAACGTGAAAATATCTTGAGCTTCACCACAGACCTTATTTCTGCCATTTAACCAAAAACACATTGACTTGAGGACGATTGAACCAGAAGTGCTAAAATGCAACTCGTTTCTGGGGTTTTGTTCCTATGAAAATACGTAATTCCTGCTGCAAATAATGATGATGACCTTCAGCCTTCATGTCCTGGTTAGAAAGCCTCACATTCAGCTCTCACTCCATTCTGCTATGAAACCATCCAATTCCCCATGAATAATTGATCATTTCCATCGCATTACAGACTGAATGTGCTGCGAATGTCATTTCAGGTTGACTTTCACTGCATTAAACAACAAATTTCCTTTCTCTTCTGATTTTATCCATGAAAAACACATACAAAAAAACATCAGTGATGAATTTCGAAGGCCATAAACAGACGCAGCAATGATCACTTTCCCCGCTGAACTATTTCTGTGAATAATGAAATAAAGCTGAAATAAAATAAAATACAAATATTAGTCAAAAAACTAAATGAAAATGAGAAATGTGGCCTTGGCAATAAACTGAAAGACAGCATTATTAATTGGAAATGACTAAAAACTAGAAATTAACAAAAAATAAGTATAAAACCTAAATAGTAATGTTTAAAAGAAAAATATATACAATGGCACGTAATGAAATGACTACAAGGAAACTAAAATGAAACTCAAATAACACTTCGTCCAGCAAAATAATTGCTATGATTTGTTGTTACAACTTAAAATTCAGCTTTAGAATAAGTAATATTTTGCTTCAACTTAAAAAGTACGTATTTGCGCTTGACCTAAAATTGTAAGTTTAGTTAACTTAAAATCTTGAGTTGTTCTAACTAATTGCAGTAACACTCTTGTTCTCAAGGGCGTTTGCCGGGGCGACGATCCACGACTGTTTTAACTGGCTGTCCGTGCTGGTGCTGCTGCCAGTGGAGGTGGCGTCAGGTCTGATGAGTTTCCTGGCCAGAGTCACTGTCAGCAGCTTTCAGCTGCACAGCGGAGACGAAGCGCCTGAACTTCTGAAGACGCTCACCGAGCCCTTCACCAAACTCATCATACAGGTGTGTGTATGTGTTGTGATTGTGTGCATGCAGTGTATGCCAGGCATAAGGACCCACCAGGACACTGTGTGATAAAAAAAAAAGTCTCGGTTACTAGGGCTGCTCGATTAATCGAAATCGAACCGCAATCGCGATTTGGCTTATGCGTGATTATGAAAGCGCAAAGGCTGTGATTTTAATGAAATAGATAAATGCCCAGCGTGCCAGTGAAAAGCGGCTCTGTGATCAAGAGTAAACGCTGCTCCGTCGGAAAGACTGCGAGTTCGAGTCACTTATAACGTGCGTTTGAAGAAGCAACACGCGTCAAACATCTTCACAAACTAGTAATGCGAAGCGTTCATAAACCTGTTGTCCAACAAAATACAACATTTAATAACGTGTTTGAACTCCCTTCATATAGTCGGTCGAGCTGATGTGGCTTCTTATCACAGAATGTCAATCAACACTGAATACTTTATTATTATGAAAATACCCGAGAAGGCTTGAAGAAATCAAATACACCATATCTTGTCGCAGAATTATTATCTTCATGTTTAATCAGTCAAAGCGTTTCTATTTTCGTTTTATTCAGCCTACAGTGTGAGCTTCACATTAGGGATTTCCCATAGGGATTTCCTGGACACTATTACTTATCTGAGGCAAATGTAGAGTTTCTGCTCGAGGGCGCCCTCTGGCTTCCAGTATGAATTCAACTTTTGTGTAGAAAATGAGAAAAATAATACTTCTAAATAAATGTATATGACAGTCCATACGTTTTTCTTTAATGTGCAGGAGTTTTAATCCCCACAGTGGATGCACCAAGAGGCTCATATTTCATGTTAAAGAAATCGACTTAAGAAATAATAAATTGATTTCACAGATGAAAAAGCACAGATTTTTATAATATTTTTTTTACAATAAATTCTTAGACCTTTCTAATGGTTTTTAGACATAGGCTGTCTGCATATTAACAGGTAACAATAAGTTTTCTGTAAAATATAAATATTATTATTCTTATACTGTTATATTTATTCTTAAATGCTCTATTTATTTATTTTTTATAATGAAAATGTTATTGTAATAGTAATATTTCTTATTTTTATTTAGCAATTATTATAATAATCATAATTATTAGTCATATTAATATATAAACACAAAATGTTATATACACACTTTTCATTTGTAAAAATAAAATAATAATAATAATCCCATTTTAAAGCGCAATCGCAATTTTAAACAGAATAATCGCAATTAGATATTTTCCCCAAGTCGTACAGCCCTATCGGTTACGTATATAACCCACGTTCCCTGAAGGAGGGAATGGAGACGTACATCGGAACTGACAGATGAATTGGGGATCGCTTTCAGAAACCAATCAAGTGTAATGAACATTAGCATGCGGTTTGTGCATTCCACGCTCCTCCCTGCAGTGCGGGTATAATAAGGAAGTGAATGCGCTGAGAATCAGCCGTTCAACGGAGGTACAGCCCCTGTGGTGACAGGATGTATGTCTCCATTCCCTCCTTCAGGAAATGAGGGTTACATACGTAATGGAGACGTTCCCTTTTAGTCTGTCAAGTTCGATGTACGTCGGAACTGACCGACGAATTGGGGATCTACCAACACGCCACAGATGGTGCGGAGGCTTCAGTTTCTGAGAGGAGTGCTGCAGGCTTGATATGGACTAGCCAAGCAGGGTAATACAACATATGGCAGTCTCTAAGGTGATTCTAGCCTAATTCTAGAGGGGGAGAACACCACCAGAGACGACAGAGCGGGCTCTGTCAAGGGAAAGACACGTGTAGCCAAGCAGGGTAGCCGTATCGTGAAAGAATACACATATGGGGTCGCCGCAGGGACCGCTACATATGGACACCCAGCCTAACGCAGGTTCCACCATACATACGAATGTAGGCCTGACGTCAGACACTCCACAACGTCTGACTGCCGAGGGTGACAGAGTAACTCGACAGGGTTAGCAATTTCTGGGGAACTCTAATGGAGTCAAAGACACATGTATCCGGCCCAGTGGGCGGGAGTGGCGTTGCAAGCCAACACATAGAATGGGTCCTTCATGCCAATGGCCACTCGGGGCGAGTACATGGGAAGATACCGGCTCTACACGGAGGCTATAGAATCTAGCAAACATGTTAGGTGTCGCCCAGCCTGCAGTCAGGCCTGGAGATTGGCCCGAAGTGGTGTCTGAGTGTGCTGCACAACACTTACTTGGCCTGGTGGCGTTCTCAAACTGCACTCTGCTGTCCGCTGGCGAAGGGAGAGGAGGAAGGGAGTGGCAAGGCATTGGAGCGTCGCACACTGAAAATGTGAAAATGTTGGTACCGCTGGAGCCAGCGGCAGAACAGAAATAAAACAAAACACAGGATTCTCCACCCGACACATTCTTGTGACTGGCCGCTTGCTGCCTGGGTGGAGGCTGCTGCTTAGGCTGAGCAGGGGCGGAGGCAGACGCAGGGGGACACCCTCGGTGACGAGCAGGCGTAGGTGCAGTGGCTGACGACTGGTTGGAGGCAGCAGCTGGTCATCGGGCAGGATGTGCTTGATCACCTCTGTCTGCTTCTGGGCTGCTGAAAACTGCTGGGCAAAGTTTTCAACAGCCTCGCCTTAAAGGCCAGCCTGGCAGACAGGGGAGTTGAGGAACCAAACTTTGTCGGGCTCACGCATATCCGCCAGGTTTAGCCACAGGTGGCATTCCTGGACCACTAACATGGACATCACCTTGGCCTGATGCAGGAGTGCAGGAGTGCCATGGCATGCAGAGCAACCGCGGCTTCTCCACAAGCTGTGTAAACTTATCCCGCTAGAGAGGATGAGAACTTACATGGCCAGGAGGGGAGATGCGGATTACCCAGCCAAGAGATCATCGCCACAGACCACTCCACTGGGGGGATCTGGGTCAGACTTGGGCAACATTACCATACCCGAAGGGGGCAAAGCAGCCGAATCCTCATCCCAGGAGGACATTAGCTTGCCCTCCGATGCAGCAATTGACATCCTGTCCTCGGCCGGAGCCCCAAAAGAAACGACTGGCCCCCCATGGGAAAGACCAGCGTGCTCTCTTGGAAGCTCCACCGGCAACGGTGTGGAGGAGTGAGGGGCCCGAGGAGGTTGGCTGGGCGGGGAAGCCCTCACTGTGATCCTCAGGTTACCACCAAGGCTATTAACCTAAGTAGGAGCCCTCTGAGTTTCCCCTGAAGGGTGGCTAGATCGGGGTATAGGCGAACGTACTCCACCCCGTTTGAGGTATTCAAGCGGGAACATGAACCATCGACGAACGCTACCTCAGCTTGCCTAATGCCCAAGTACGAGAGACAGCGATCGGGACCATCTACCGGGGACAGATAGTGACCGCATCCAGAAAAACACGGTTTGAATGACATCTTGAAAGAGTCGCAGGGTCAAACTGTGTAAGCTCTTTTAGAAAGGAAAAAATTATCTTATCGGTGCTGAAGCACACAGGGGAAATGGCCGCGGCTCACAACAGTCCTATAGTGCAAGCCTGTTGTGAGCACTCGCACTCATTGAAGACGCACACACTCTGAGCTGTGAAAACAGCTGTCGATATCCCACGTGACTGCGACCACCACTGCTTGAGCTGTTTCACCCGCACCAGATCAGGGCGTCCTTCCCAGAGCAGACTCGTTGAGTAACCACTTCTTGTAGAATTATACCCATGCTGCGGGTAGGAGCGTGGAATGCGTAAACTGCATGGCAATGTTCATTGGCGATCCCCAATTCATCGGTCAGTTCCGACGTACATCGGATGTGACTGACTGAAAGATCGAAAATTATAAAAATGATAGAAAATGATAGTGAAAGGGAACTAGATCGCTCTTCAGTCACAGGCTTCCATATGTTGCGATCTTCAGCCGTGCTGGATATTTCTTTGTTTTTTGTAATGGAGGAAGAAACCATAATACAAGACACAGCATTCATATAACTTGACGCACAAGACAAAAAAATAAACCAATAGGATGAAATGATTCGGGGTAGCAGTGTGAGATTTCAATCAGAAAGAGAATCCATTCACTCTGTCTTCCATATAATTGAAAAAGGGTTGCCAAATTTTCAAAATACTTCCAATAATACACAGTTATTAACCTCATATCCCTTTTCCACCGACATGGGCTGTGTCCGAAATCAGAACTGAAAACAACTGCGTCATTTACCAACACAAACGTGGTATTTACGCAGTATTTTTTGTGTTATTTAAAGGGTGTGTTAGAAATATGAGCCTATAGGTGCCCCACACAGCAAAAAGACTCCGCGGTGGTGGAATCGCGGCTTCAGGAACGTATCCGCGAAACGGACCCGCATCGGCGTCCACTTGCACGCAGTGACGGATCCGCAACGAAGGAAGATTGCGGACCCGCCGTGGCTCCACGCTGCATCCGCGGTTAAAACGTTACCTCCGCGTTTGTACAGTAAATTGATGTCTTAACTCGAACCTTTTCTGTTAGGCCTATTTACAATATTGTTAGGTAAAAAATACAAGGCAATGCAGATTTAAGCTTAGGCCTATATTGCGGTCTAGGCCTAGTGATTTTTTTAATCCTATTTTATCCTACAGCAAGAACAGAAGGGATTTAGAAAATTAGATAAACAGGTGCAAAACGGTCCCGGGCCAGATGAGCCAGGATTTTTCTGAGTACGTTGCGGGTCCGAGGCGGATGTATGTATAAATTTGCGGGACCCAAACGGACCCGCCGCGGAGGTAAGGTTTTAATCGCTGATGTGGAGCGGATGCAGCGCAGAACCACGGCTTCGATGCGGATCTGTCACTGCGCGCAAGTGTACGCCGATACGGGTCCGTTTCGCGGATACATTCCGGAAGCCGTGATACCTCCGCCGCGGAGTCCTTTTTCTGTGTGGGTGGTTGCACAATGCATGCACACTCTGATTATTACACACACAGGGACACAGAACACACATGTTTAATTATTAAAAATAAAAGGATTCCTCTCTGGAGAAGCGTTCAGTCTTTTCGCTTACATGTAAATAGTGAATCCGCCATGGTGCGAGTGCAACTGGCTTTTAAAGCGAATGGAATGGGAGACGAGACTCTGATTGTTTTATTGCACGTTACGCCCAAAACACACCCATGACTCATTAAGAGACGAGGGACAACCCTTTTGGATCATGAGCCGGGCACAACGACCGTTTTTTTCCGTCGTTAAACTAGCAAAAGTGGATTTGGACACAATCTAAGTGCAGCTGCGCCGTGAGCTTCAGATCATGAGCTCAGAGCGTTAAAATAGAGCCCTTAGTAATGGTGAAGAAAAGACATAGTAGGCTATCTAAACATTTAAAATCTGACAACCCTTTTTTTACAATAAAAAGTTAATTTTTCCGAACAGTAATCCATTGATGCAAACTACTTAACTTTTTTGTCAAATTTTGCCATTTTGAATGTGAAATATATAGTTTATGTGATTCATGTCATTTGTAATCAAATGTGATGAGTAAAGGGCGCTTTCTGCATATGATTTAAACTGAATGTGTGCATATTTTAAAATAAAAACATTATTAAAGTTCAAATGTATTACTTTACAATAAATTCTCTTTTTCTTTATTTCCTCTAAATAAATTCCTGTGTGTTGCATATTCCATTTAAAACCATTGCATGCAAAGGTGTGTGTGTGCGTGTGCTTGGACTCGCTCATGTTTCTTTGAGTGCTGAGATGTGCAGAATATTCTGTGTCAGGCTGTATTCTCTCAGTACTCACCTACAGTGACACAAAGCATCTCATGCCAGCTGTGTTCTCGCCCTTCTAGCTGGATAAATCCGTAATAACAGGCATCGCCTTGGGCGACGAGTCCATGAGGAATCACAGCCTCGTGAAAGTCTGGTGCAAGTTCAGCGTCTTCCTGGTAACTTTCTCCTGACACACACATTGTTCATGCTCCTAATCAGAACATATCAACAACACTTCTTTTTCTTCTCTGTGAAAAACATGATGACATTTTGCTTGAGATTAATTCTATGCATGTTTTTTTTAATGCATATATATATATATATATATATATATATATATATATATATATATATATATATATATATATATATATATATATATATATATACATACACTCGCCTAAAGGATTATTAGGAACACCATACTAATACTGTGTTTGACCCCCTTTCGCCTTCAGAACTGCCTTAATTCTACGTGGCATTGATTCAACAAGGTGCTGAAAGCATTCTTTAGAAATGTTGGCCCATATTGATAGGATAGCATCTTGCAGTTGATGGAGATTTGTGGGATGCACATCCAGGGCACGAAGCTCCCGTTCCACCACATCCCAAAGATGCTCTATTGGGTTGAGATCTGGTGACTGTGGGGGCCATTTTAGTCCAGTGAACTCATTGTCATGTTCAAGAAACCAATTTGAAATGATTCGAGCTTTGTGACGGTGCATTATCCTGCTGGAAGTAGCCATCAGAGGATGGGTACATGGTGGTCATAAAGGGATGGACATGGTCAGAAACAATGCTCAGGTAGGCCGTGGCATTTAAACGATGGCCAATCGGCACTAAGGGGCCTAAAGTGTGCCAAGATAACATCCCCCACACCATTACACCACCACCACCAGCCTGCACAGTGGTAACAAGGCATGACGGATCCATGTTCTCATTCTGTTTACGCCAAATTCTGACTCTACCATCTGAATGTCTCAACAGAAATCGAGACTCATCAGACCAGGCAACATTTTTCCAGTCTTCAACTGTCCAATTTTGGTGAGCTCGTGCAAATTGTAGCCTCTTTTTCCTATTTGTAGTCGAGATGAGTGGTACCCGGTGGGGTCTTCTGCTGTTGTAGCCCATCCACCTCAAGGTTGTGCGTGTTGTGGCTTCACAAATGCTTTGCTGCATACCTCGGTTGTAACGAGTGGTTATTTCAGTCAAAGTTGCTCTTCTATCAGCTTGAATCAGTCGGCCCATTCTCCTCTGACCTCTAGCATCAACAAGGCATTTTCACCCACAGGACTGCCGCATACTGGATGTTTTTCCCTTTTCACACCATTCTTTGTAAACCCTAGAAATGGTTGTGCGTGAAAATCCCAGTAACTGAGCAGATTGTGAAATACTCAGACCGGCCCGTCTGGCAACAACAACCATGCCACGCTCAAAATTGCTTAAATCACCTTTCTTTCCCATTCTGACATTCAGTTTGGAGTTCAGGAGATTGTTTTGACCAGGACCACACCCCTAAATGCATTGAAGCAACTGCCATGTGATTGGTTGATTAGATAATTGCATTAATTAGAAATTGAACAGGTGTTCCTAATAATCCTTTAGGTGAGTGTATATATATATATATATATATACGTATACACACTCTAAGCATGCTGGGTTAAAAACAATAGTATCTCACAATCCTGAGAGGAGACAAAATATAAAATAAAAACACACTAAAACCCAGCAATTGGGTTAAATGTTTGCTTAAAACAACCCAATCTCTGGGTTAAAACAACCCAATTGCTGGGTTAGTCCACTTTCAACCCAATTTGGGTTGTTTTAACCCAGTGAATGAGTCGTTTTAACTCAGCGGTTGGGTTAAATGTTTGCTTAAAATAACCCAATTGCTTTTTTAAAGTAAACTTTTCCTGGTCAAGTGCTTGGACAGGCATTTACAGATTTTTGAGACAGACACGATCTCTCTGTCATTCATCATCCTCTCCACACTGTCATGTCATGGTGTGTCTCCTGCTTCTCATGTTGGTTCTCTCCATCAGGCCGTATTTCACAGGCACAAACATTTGGTTTTCTTCTGTTGTGCAGTAGTTTTAGAGAGTTCTGCTGTCTCTCCCTCTCTCCAGTCTTCAGTGAACGTGTCGGCTGCTGCCGCCCACAACTGCTCCTCTGAACTGCATTGTGGGAGGGACAGTGATCTCACCTGGATCACACAGAATATCACCTCGCAGATCAACACAGAGAAATGTTAGTGCAATCTTGGACTCATTTAAAAGTGGAATGTGTAGCTTGTTTTATTTCTTCTATCCAGGATTTGTGTGCGTGTGTGTGTATGTGTGTGTGTGTGTGTGTGTGTGTGTGTGTGTATTTATATTTATTTATTTTTCTTAATGTATTTATTTATTTAATTTCAGTTTTTATTATTCGTTTTTAATTTTTATTTATATACTTTTTATTTTTTTTTATTTAGTTTCCATTTATTTACTTTATTTTTTGTATCTATCTATCTATCTATCTATCTATCTATCTATCTATCTATCTATCTATCTATCTATCTATCTATCTATCTATCTATCTATCTATCTATCTATCTATCTATCTATCTATCTATCTATCTATCTATCTATCTATCTATCTATCTATCTATCTATCTATCTATCTATCTATCTATCTATCTATCTATCTATCTATCTATCTATCTATCTATTTGTATTATTATTTCTTTGTTTTCTATTTATTTACTTTTTATTTATTTATTTAATTTATTTTCTTAAGTTTATATTATGTATATATTTATTTTTATTTATATACCTTCTTGTCATTCGCCTTATTTATTTATAATTTTAATTTATTTATAAAAAATGTTTTATTTAAAATGATTTACATTTACTTTATTTGTTTATTAATTGTTTTAATTTTTTAATTTATATTTTTGTTTTTATTTATTTACTTTCTGGTCATTTACTTTATTAATTTAATTATATATATATATATATGTGTGTGTGTGTGTATGTGTATATATATATATATATATATATATATATATATATATATATATATATATATATATATATATGTATATATGTATTGTTTTTACTATTATTTTTTATTTACTTGTATATATTTTTATTTATATATTTGATTTTATTTATTTACTTTCTATATATTTATTTATTTTTAATTGTTACTTACTTTTTTAATACATTTTTTATTAATAGTTTTTATTTATTTATTACTTTATATTTTAGATTTTATGTATTTAATTTGTATTGATTTACTCTCTAGTCGTTTACTTTATTTATTTATTAAAAGTTTTTATTTATTAATTGATATGTTTGATTTTTATTGATTTACTTTCTATTTATTTATGCAAAGAAAAATACACACTTCCCCTTTAATTTTTTTAATAATGTTAAGCAAACAGTCAGTAATATTTGTTATTTAGTCATTAAGCCGGTAACATTTCTTTTGCGTTTCCAACAGGGTTATAGTTATCTAAAACCAAACCCGCAAAAAAAAAAAAAAAGTATAAAAAGTACAAAAAACATTATCATCATTCATTGACCATTTCAGTCTACAGACCTTTTCCATGACTAATGATGTCCATAACTTCAGTGCATCTGTGTTCATTAACGGCTATATGTTTTTTCTGGTTTGCGCAGGCCAGCATCTGTTTGTGGACTCGGGTCTGTCGGACCTGGCGGTGGGGCTCATTCTGTTAGCCGGCTCTCTGATGGTGCTGTGCTCCTGCCTGCTGCTGCTCGTCAAAGTGCTCAACTCCATCCTCAAAGGTCAAGTGGCAAAGGTCATTGAAGGGGTCATCAACACGGGTGAGTGGAGGGCAGGAATCACAAGTGCTACTGTAGTATTTACTGTTACACACCCCAACACGCACACACACACACACACAGAGCTGTTTGAAGATCTATATAATGTCAAATCCACTTAATCTATGCAGTGAAAATACACAGTTATAAACAATCAATGATGCACTTCATCAAATATGAGACCAATTCTGCTCTAGAAAGACAGTAGTCCATTCATTATGAAACAGGGTTATTATCATTAACTAAAACTATTCAATGCATTTCTGCTAATTGAAATCAAATCAAATAAAAATATTTGTCGAAACATTAGAAATGTTGCCTTGGCAATAAACTGAAATAAGTTTAAGTTGAAGCACTAAAATTATTAACTGGAAATAAATAAAAACTAAAACTAACTACAAACTAAAACTGAAATAAAAAATAAATGAAACCTATATAGTAATATTTAAAACAAACCAGAAAACTAATAACATGACAAAAGCACATAACAGAATTATTAAAAATGTAAATAAAAATATTAAAAAATATAAAGCTAATTTAATATATATATACAACTAACTAAAATAAAAAACTGAAATAAAATAAATTAAAGACACTTATTAATAATAAAATTATAAAAAATGAACTAAAATGACATGAAAACCAAAACTATAGAAAAAAATAAAGCTCATTTAAAATATGAATACAACTAATAAAAAAAATTAAAATAAAACTGAAATAAAAACAAATGAAACTTTTATAGTAATATAATATTTAAAACAAACAAAAACTAATAAAATGACAAAAGCACAATAACATCACTAAAACTGTAAATACAAATTAATATAATTAAATAATAGAAATTTAAACTAATTTAAAATATTAATAAAACTAAAATGAACTAAAATTAAATACTGAAATAAAAAAATTTAATCTATATAGCAATATTTAAAACAAACAAAAAAACCTAATAAAATGACAAAAGCACATAACAGAATTATAAAAAATAAAAAAACATTAAAACTAAAAATATAGAAAATAAAGCTCATTTTAAATATGAATAAAACTAACTAAAATTAAAAACTGAAACTTAAATTAAACACACACACACACACACACACACACACACACACACACACACACACACACACACACACACACACACACACACACACACACACACACACACACACACACACACACACACACACACACACACACACACACACACACACAAACTAATAAAATGACAAAAATTAATAATAAAATTATAAAAAAATGAACTAAAATGACATGAAAACTAAAACTATAGAAAATAAAGCTCATTTAAAATATGAACACAACTAATAAAAAAAATTAAAATAAAACTGAAATAAAAACAAATGAAACTTATATAGTAATATAATATTTAAAACAAACAAAAACTAATAAAATGACAAAAGCACAACAACATCACAAACTGTAAATACAAATTAATATAATTAAATAATAGAAATTTAAACTAATTTAAAATATTAATAAAACTAAAATGAACTAAAATTAAATACTGAAATACATTTTTTTTATCTATATAGCAATATTTAAAACAAACAAAAAAAACTAATAAAATGACAAAAGCACATAACAGAATTATAAAAAATAAAAAAACATTAAAACTAAAAATATAGAAAATAAAGCTCATTTTAAATATGAATAAAACTAACTAAAAATAAAAAATGAAACTTAAATTAAAAACACACACACACACACACACACACACACACACACACACACACACACACACACACACACACACACACACACACACACACACACACACACACACACACACACACACACACACACACACACACACACACACACACAATGAAATGACAAAAATGAATAATGAAATTAAAATGAACTAAAATGACATGAAAACTAAAAATATAGCAAATAAAGCTCATTAAAATATTAAAACAACTAATAAAGATAAATAAAACTAAAAACTAAAACTGAAATAAAAATAAATGAAACTTATATAGGCATATAATATTTAAAACAAACAAAAAAACAAAAAATGACAAAAGCACAATAACATCACTAAAACTGTAAATACAAATGAACATAATTAAAATATCGACATTTAAACTTAGCAATTTTTAAAACAAACAAAAAACTAATATAATGACAAAAGCCCATAATGAAATTACTACAAAATATAACTAAAAGTATCATGAAAACTAAAGATGTAGAAAATAAAGCTGATAATAAGACTAATGATAAGAACAATGAAATATAAATAGATTAAATCTATATAGCAATTTTTAAAACGAAAAAAAAAAAAAAAAATCCAACAAAATGAACACAACTAAAAATATAAAAATTAAAGCTAATTCAAAATATGAATAAAAAACCAATAACAACTAGAATAGCACTGTTCAGCTTTACAAAAGACAAACAAATCTTTATTCAATACTGGTCCAATACTGGTGAGATGGTGGTGTGAGACCAGTGTGTCCTTGAGCAAGGCACTTTTTACTCCATGTTGCTCCGGGGCCAAATGCATGAATGTAAATGTAAATGCAATACTGATTCGGTTCAATAACAAATTCAGTCAAAAACGAGCAGGATATTAAAAAAGGATATTTTGATGTGCAATTTGTGCACAATATGTGCGCACATCTTTAAAGTCTTACTGCGCGACAACAGTGTCTGTTTTTCCGTGCTCCACAGATTTCCCGTACCCTCTGGGCTGGCTGTCAGGATATCTGGCCATGCTGATGGGAGCGGGAATGACCTTCATCATCCAGAGCAGCTCGGTCTTCACCTCCGCCATGACGCCGCTCATAGGTAAGGCTCTCATCTTCAACAGGAGCTCACATCAATGAGACGACCAGCAGGCAGCAGCACAAGATTGCTCAAAAACACATTAATAATGCATCCATGCAAACAGACTTTTGTATATGTTCACAGGCCGGAAATGTAAGAGCACACAAGATCTTGCATTTGCATTGTTGAAGGTAAACTACAGACCCACCCCAGTGAAATAAAGTTTCAGGCAGGATTAAAACGCATCTGTGCAGCTCAAAGATTAATATTATTTTTTAGTTCAAGACACGATGATTCGGCTGTTAATGAAGGGACAGAAACTTTGATTAAACTTTAATTTTTGCTGTTTTCTTCCAACACGTTCGAGTGTAGAGCAAAGGTGAGGGTGATGCGGCTCTAACACATATTAACAAAATCACGCAGCTTTCCTTTCAATTATTTCATCATTAATGTACACCCATTATTCAACAATGATTCTTGGCCTGCTGCATGATTATGGTAATTATTAACTCTTCAGCCAATGGGGATCCCTCTGTGTCTTTGAGATTGCGGTTACCATGGAGTTCATCATTTATTAAAACCCCTGAAGAGCTGAAGTGTCACTGGACGTATTATTATTAGTGAAAGGAGGGTTGAAAGGTCATCAGCGCTGACAAAGCGACATGACCTCAGAGCTCGCTTTATTCATTATGAGGAGAGCATTTACATGTCCCTGTTTTTTTTTCTGTGACATTTTTCCTGCTTCATTGTGAGTTTAGAGAAATTAAAGGGGTGGTTGCATGCGATTTCACTTTTTGAACTTTAGTTAGTGTGTAATGTTGCTGCTTGAGCATAAACAGTATCTGCAAAGTTACAACGCTGAAAGTTCAATGCAAACGGAGATATTGTCTTTTAAAGTTACGGCAGTTTATTGCCTACAAAAACGGCCGGTTTGGACTACAACAAGCTTCTTCCCGGGTTGGTGACATCATAAACACCTGCTGTTAACAAACACTGCCCCCGCGAACACGCAACAAAGTGGGCGAGGCCACGTCGCAGTCATTGCGAAAGAGAGAGAGCTGTTGCAGAACTACAAACTACATTTGGCCATCTAACCAATCTAAGACCATTGCGTTTTTCGGAGGGAGGGGCTTCAGAGAAGCAGGAAGCAAATGAGCCGTTCAAAGGACAGTGGAGACAGCGGTGTGGAATAAAGGTTAAATATAAGAAAAATATGGCGTTTTTAAAAAAAAAGAAGTATTAAGACAGGCTATACTGCGCCCCATAAACACAACCAAGCCTAGAAAAAAAACACTGAACCACCACTTTAAAGAATTTAGTTACTGCCATTCTAGAGTTACTGTCAGTTTCCACATTCACATTTTTTCTATCATATTCTGTTCCATGCACAATGCATATCGTTTCAATACGGCTTTACAGAAAATGCATGTTTCTACATTACACTTTTAAGTGATGTGCTATCAGAGGTGACTCAGAATAAGATCATGCCAAGGCCGTAACCATGTCTTGAACATTGGGGGCAAATTGCTTTATTTTTATAAAGCATAAAGAAACAGAACAGTGAACGAAATTCTAGGTCTAATTCTAGTTGGGACTATATGCAAACAATATTTGCATTAATTTGCATCAAATATGTTATTAGTCCCAAGATTCTTCGCATGAGTGAATAAATCCACATACAGTGAGGAAAATAAGCATTTGAACACCCTGCTATTTTGCAAGTTCTCCCACTTAGAAATCATGGAGGGGTCTGAAATGCATGATTTCAAACCATGACGTCTTAGTGTATTACCAACAGTAACCTTGGAAACGGTGGTCCCAGCTCTTTTCAGGTCATTGACCAGCTCCTCCCGTGTAGTTCTGGGCTGATTTCTCACCTTTCTTAGGATCATTGAGACCCCACGAGGTGAGATCTTGCATGGAGCCCCAGTCCGAGGGAGATTGACAGTCATGTTTAGCTTCTTCCATTTTCTAATGATTGCTCCAACAGTGGACCTTTTATCACCAAGCTGCTTGGCAATTTCCCCGTAGCCCTTTCCAGCCTTGTGGAGGTGTACAATTTTGTCTCTAGTGTCTTTGGACAGCTCTTTGGTCTTGGCCATGTTAGTAGTTGGATTCTTACTGATTGTATGGGGTGGACAGGTGTCTTTATGCAGCTAACGACCTCAAACAGGTGCATCTAATTTAGGATAATAAATGGAGTGGAGGTGGACATTTTAAAGGCAGACTAACAGGTCTTTGAGGGTCAGAATTCTAGCTGATAGACAGGTGTTTAAATACTTATTTGCAGCTGTATCATACAAATAAATAGTTAAAAAATCATATATTGTGATTTTTGAGGACCAGCCGCTCAAAGCACTTCATAATGATGGGTGTGAGTGCTACAGGGTGGTTGTCATTAGGGCACCTCGGGCTAGAGTGTTTTGGCACTGGCACAATGGAAGTGCATTTAAAGCATGTTGGTACAGCTGCTTGGGCAAGAGCGAGTGGCAGCAATATTAGGCAGCAAGTGAACAGTTTGTCCTCAAAGTTGATGTGCTAGAAGCAGGAAAAATTATTTGAGCGAGACCCCTGCTGACCCTGTCCACTGCCAAAACCACCAACAGTGGCACGTGAGCATCAGAACTGGACCACGGAGCAATGGAAGAAGGTGGACTGGTCTGATGAATCACGTGTTCTTTTACATCATGTGGATGGCCGGGTGCGTGTGCGTGGCTTACCTGGGGAACACATGGCACCAGGTGCACTATGGGAATAAGGCAAGCCGGCGGAGGCAGTGATGCTTTGGGCAATGTTCTGCTGGGAAACCTTGGGTCCTCCATCCATGTGGATGTTACTTTGACACGCACCACCTACCTAAGCATTGTTGAGACCATGTACAGCCTTTCATGGAAACGGTATTCCCTGGTGGCTGTGGCTCTTTCAGCAGATAATGCGCCACAAAGCACAAATGCTTCAGGAATGCTTTGAGGAGCACAACAACGAGTTTGAGGCGTTGACTTGGATATATATATATATATATATATATATTATTTTCCATACCAGATAGGCAACCTGAGGTAGAAACAGAAAAGCAATGGAAAATAACCTGTTCATAACATTTCAAGCAATAGATAGTCATGGGCATTTGATCTGCACTCAAAAACTTTCACTGTTGTTAGATGCAATCAAATCATCCTTGTTACTTAACTAAATTAAGTTAGTAGTTGTTTCTACTAAAAATTAGTATTGTCAGCTTAACTTAATAAGTGTTTGTTCGGTCAACTTAACATTGCTGAGTGAAACGAACAAACTGGGCAGTGGATCTGTAGTTCCAGCATGCTTTGCAAGGGACTGCATTAGGAGAGTAAATTTCGGGATTAAAGTGTTTTTTTATGTTTTTCAGTAAAGGGAAAGATGTTGTTAGTTTATGTTAGTTTTTAATGTTCAATTATGTTGGACATTTAGAGGAGTTTCTGTCATTTTCTGGTTGCCATTATGCAGAAGAGTGGTGCCTGTGTTTAGGGCACTCATTCGCCTTGTTCACCTCGAAGGTTCTAAGGAGCTTGAGGGGTACACCTACCACTTCCTACCACATCCAGGCAGACCAGTAAGATTCGTAGTCCACAAAGTTTCCATTTCTGCTACTGATTGATAGTACCGTATCGGAGTCCAACTTCCAGGTTTGTGTACCCCTCAACAGCGTTTGAGTTTTCAAAATGGCCTCCAGGTGAATAAGGCGAATATATATATACACATTTATTGGATGGACTTCCTGCCCTCAATTAAGTTATTCTTGCATTTTTTTTCTAAAAATATGCATGTTGTTATTTAATAGTTTTCCACTTGAGGAGCAAATAAGGTCAATTTAATTTGATAAATGTGTTCACCTAACATAATAAACTTTTATAAATTTAACATGACATTATTAAGTAAACTGCACTTATAAATATTATGCAACAGTGACGAATTCAAATGGTTTGCATTTACTTAAAGACATTTTGTCAGCTTTACTTGACTTTCTTTTGTTCATATAACTAAATTGTTATTTGTAAAAATTACTCAATATAGCTGCTTTTTTGAGTAAATTCAACATTTGTTTGAGTGTGATATCACTGGAGTGCAAGGTGAGATGTGAATGCTTGGCTATTGGTCAGTAGCATTTGCTTAGTACAGTATATGATGTAAACTACCTTTCAAAAGTTTGGGGTAAGTACGGTTTTTTTTCTTACAGTATTAAACTTCAGGATGCATTAAATTAATCAAAAGTGACAGAAAATATATTTTAAAATGTTGCTGTACAAAATATTTCAAATACATTGTGTTTTTATGAATTTTCTATTAATGAAATGTATCACAGTTTCCATATATGTTATGATAATGTTTCTTGATAATCAAATCCTCATATGAGAATGATTTGTGAAGGGTCATGTGACACTGGAGTAATGATGATAAATTCAACTTTGATCACAGGAATAAAATACACTTTACTATATATTCACAGCGAATTAACTAATGCTAACAAATACAACAGTAAAGTAATGTAGTTAACTAAAGGCATTTGATTTAAATAATGAGTTAGTAAATGTTGAAATGAACATCATCTAATATTAATAAATGCTGTAGATGTAGTGTTGATTGTTAGTTCATGTTAACAGATTAAACCTTTTTGTAAAGAGACTGGGGCTAGTTGTCACAAAGGCTCTACTTCAGTAACTATGAAGTTTTGAGTAGAAAAATCCAATTTCACAAATATTTGTATTCGCTAGAAGTGGTTTCAAACATCTAGATCCAAACTGTCTTTGTATCTCAAACCAAAAGGAGCTTCATCACAGTGATTGATTGTATGTCCGCCTCTGACTCTTGCAGGCATTGGCGTGATCAGTCTCAATAGGGCGTATCCTTTGACCTTGGGCTCCAACATTGGCACGACCACCACGGCCCTCCTCGCCGCTCTCGCCAGCCCAAAAGAGAAACTTCCGGCTGCGTGCCAGGTACGGGAATGAGCCGTTACAGAGCACTCCATTTCCTAAAATCATTGCACCTTATCAAAAAATCAGGATACAAGTCTGCTTGCTTTTCCAACTGGATGATGAATAAAATGCATCTCCTGGACGTATAGCACTTATGCATTTATTTAAGCAGTTTAGTGGTGCGTGCTTAGGCATACTTATGATTAGGGATTTGAACAAACCCTAAACCTTAACATTTCCAAGCTTAACGCATTCTGCTTCATGTGTACTATAAATTGTGCCATGTATAGCTAAAATTGTGAAGCTTGTTGAAGAGAGGTTTTGCTAACGTTCCCATTTAAGTTAGTTGAACTTAAAGGGATAGTTCACCCAAAAAGGAAAATTAGCCCATGATTTACTCAACCTCAAGCCACCCTAGGTATATGACATTCTTTTTTCAGACGAATACAATTTGAGTTATATTAAAAAAATGTCCTGACTCTTCCAAGCTTTATAATGGCAGTGAATGGGAGCCCAATTTGAAGCTCAAAAAAGTGCATCCATCCATTATAAACGTACTCCACACGGCTGAAGCAAATCGATGGGGGTTTGTAAGAAAAATATCATTATTTAAAGGTGCACTATGTAACTTTTCCGTCCACTAGAGGTCACCTGTTCAAAGCAAAGGCGTAGTTTGATGACGTCACGTTTGAGCGCAGAATCTTGGGAGATGTGGTCTTCACCTCACAGCCGATGGGAAAGAATCGGGATAGGACTCGGGCAGAAATCATGTTCATGGATGAGATTATTAATGTTACTGTAGTCTGAAGCAGAGCAGTACCAAGTGTTGTGGAGCTGAGGAACCGCTGGAGCGATTGTTAATGAGAAGACCAGCAGGACTTTTATTATGACACATTTGCCGGTGGGACTTCTATTATGACAGTCGCCGGTGGGACTTTTATTATGACGCCAGTCGCCAGCGGGACTTTTATTATGACAGTCGTTGTAGGACTTTTATTATGACACAGTCGCCGGTAGGACTTTTATTATGACAGTCGCCAGTCGCCTGCGGGACTTTTATTATGACAGTCGTCGGTGGGACTTTTATTATGACACAGTCGTCGGTGGGACTTTTATGGCACAGTCGTCAGTGGGACTTTTATGGCACAGTCGACGGTGTGACTTTTATTATGACACAGTCGCCAGTGGGACTTCTATTATGACACAGTCGCCGGTGGGACTTCTATTATGACACAGTCGCCGGTGGGACTTTTATTATGACACAGTCGCCGGTGGGACTTTTATTATGACACAGTCGCCAGCAGGACTTTTATTATGACACAGTCGCCGGTGGGACTTCTATTATGACAGTCGCCAGCGGGACTTTTATTATGACAGTGACCGGTGGGACTTTTATTATGACAGTCATGGGTGGGACTTTTATTATGACAGTTGTCGGCGCCATTTCCGCTTTTCCGGTCATGAGTGTGAGGTAACGCAGCTCTGTTGATCATATTAGACACATCTGAGTGTGTTGATGATGTGATGACGTTACTCTGTGCGTTCTCTCTGCGGCTGCTATGACACTTGTTCACACTGCAGTGAGAGTAAAGCGTTTCTGCAGAATAAAACCGTAAACCGAGGGGAACACAGATATGATGTCATCGACAGGCCACGCCCTCACACGTCCTGGTTCCTCGGTTAAAATAGCAATTTCTCACGATTTACAAATAGTTGGAAACATTTGGGATATTGTAAGTACTCAACTGAACAAAATATATAACACTGGCCTAGTGGTTTTTGGATATTTTACTGATTTTTTTTTTTTTACATAGTGCACCTTTAACACGTTATAAAGTAAAATATCAAGCCTTCCGGCGGACCGCATTCTCGCAGTTCAAAATGCTTACACTACGTCCGTCGTCATCGTCGCGCCAGTCACTCATTTTTCGTAAGTTGAATACTTGAACAACACTGGGCAGATATTTTCATAATAGCGGAGTGGAATTAAGAATGTGATCGGCGTGAATGATATTCAAAATGGTAAGCAATCACGGCTTTGTTTATGGCTTGTATACCTGCAGTAGAGTTTAGATTCTCTGCCCGAGCCCGATATCGGGTCGGGCCTTTATTTCCCGCCCCTATCCTCGGGCCGGGCCCTTGATCGAGCACATTAGCCTAATTGAGTGGGCAGAAAGCTATGCCATAATCAGAAATAATATATTTAAAACAAATGTGTACAAAGTTGCACAAGTCAGGATTAGTCTAAACATGCAGTGATGAAGCATTCTGAACAGAAACACTCTGAGACACCAGTCATGAGCTGCTCACGTGAACACTGCGCTTTGCTTAAATATTTATTTTCGTTTCGAATTGTTTGACATTTCAATCTTTCTATACACATTTATCTCCTGGGTTTATTTACGAGACATATTCAAGAGCAATGCTATCGCTCCAGCGCATCCTTGTCATGATTGTTGTCTGCTATAGCCTATTTGCTTCATATTTATTAAATCCAGGCAATTGGCTGATGAAACATTGATTAAAATTAAGATACAATTTATACCAAACAAATTCACTTTAAAGAAAGGCTTTCCACAAAAGAAAACTTAATGAAGTGGTCAAAATCCTTTCTGAACCACTCGCATCTTTGCACTTTTTTTATAACAATATAGCCTAGATGAAATTTAAAAATAACATTTATTATATTTAACCCTTTAACTGTCACCCCCCTTTTTGAGAATACACATGAAAATGCACTGTCCAAACTTAAAGGGCTGTAATTCAAGAAAGCTTTGGAATATAGACCAAAGTTTGGTCTCGTTTTAAAGACGACACTCTGCAGATTATTGTGAAAGCAATTCAAAATATGAAAGTATGAAAGAGTTATGGAACTTTAAATTTACTGTAAATGAAAAATACTGTACTAAATATTTTTTTTTATATAAAATATATATTTTACAAAAAATTATTTACTCTAAAATTACTATAAAATCAAAGCCATATGTCTAACCAATTTGTGTTCCAAATTTGAAGTTGATATCACAAAAATTGAAGTTCCCATGAGATTTTGTTTAGGTGCTGTACCAAAAATAGCCACCGGGTGTCATTCAAATTCCATTTATTGTTTTTTTGATGCATTTTCCTGTAAATTTCTGTCCAAATATCCCTTCCATCACAAAACAGTCACCAAATATGGACCCTTGAGACTCAGACCTTTCCAACAATGTGTTTTGTCAAGATTGGAAAAGATTTTGAATATAAATAATTGTTGTAATATGAAACATGACACGCCCACTAGGGGAGGAGCCCGCTAGAATAATTTAGAGTAACGTTTCCATGGTAACACAATGTCCGATTTCAAAGCGGTTTTCACAGGATGAATTTTGAGTTTGTAAGCTTTCAAATGATACCTAATTTATGATAATTACTTAAATATATGATACGAAAAAAGACGATCAATAAAAGAGCACCAGGCGTCCCACCTGTGGGACGGTGACAGTTAAGAGATTAAACTTAAATATGAAACAAAATACATTGTTTAATGGCTACAACAAGTATAGTAGGCTACAGTACAGATACATTTTATAGATAAATTTGGGTTTAAATCAGGCTCGGTCTCATAATTACATCCATGAACATGATTTCTGCCCGAGTCCTATCCCGATTCCTTCCCACCGGCTGTGAGCTGAAGACCACATTTCCCATGAATCCGTGCTCAAACTTGGCGTCATCAAACTACGCCTTTGTTTTGAATAGGCGACCTCTAGTGGACGGGAAAGTTACATAGTGCAGCTTTAAAACAAGAAAAACATATCCGTCAATGCGGTCCAAAAATCAACTTAATTTAAAGGGTTTTATTTTTCTTGCCCCATTGATAGATACTTGTTCTTGTTTTAAGCATAAACTCAATTCAGAAAACACTTTATATCGTACCTCTTAATTCTGCTTCTTGATTTAAGAATGTTTGGATATTGTACTGAAAAACAATATTTTTTTATCAGTACATGAAGCCTTTTGAGTTGTGTGCATGTAAATGTAGCTCCGAAAAATCTGCTTTACACTCTCGTTTTCCCTCCAGATTGCCTTGTGCCATTTTTACTTCAACATTTTTGGGATTTTGCTGTGGTATCCAGTCCCGTTCACTCGTCTGCCCATCCGTATGGCATCTGCGCTGGGTGAACGCACAGCCAAGTACCGCTGGTTTGCTGTGCTGTACCTGCTGGTGTGTTTCCTGCTGCTGCCTTGCCTCGTGTTCGGCATCTCTCTGGCCGGATGGCAGGCCATGGTCGGTGTGGGTGCGCCGTTCACCGCGCTCACCATCTTCGTCCTCCTGGTCAACCTGATGCAGTCCCGCAGTCCCACACACCTGCCCAAGACACTGCGCAGCTGGGACTTTCTCCCGCAGTGGATGCACTCTCTCAAACCGCTCGACAAACTCATTACCAGAACAACGGCGTTGTGCTGTAGCCCAGCTCGACTAAATGACCCAGATGTGGTCGTAGTGAGTCCAGACACAATAAACATCAAGCCAGAATCAAAGAAACAAGCCGCGCAGTGGTATGATAACCCTGCCCTGTCTCTACCCGAGGAGATTTCCTCAGAGCCCAGAGTCTTTAGACTTAGAGGACTAGAAAGATGCAACAGCACGCCATTATAGAAGCTCTGCATTTTTTTGTAAGAGGAATCATCCTGGTGCCTTACTAAAGTCTTTGAATGGCTAGTCTCTGTTCCAAAACCTAGTGCATGATTATGCTGCCTTTTAAGATATCATCTGTTGGCCTAAATCTTAGACAGAATCCCATGTGTCTTTCATGTAGGAGCCAATCTCATAACGCTGAGTGAAAGAAATGCTGATTAGAAATGTATTTCAGTACCAAAAAGTAGTGATAAAATCAGCTAAAAGTTCTCATTCATCAAAATGAACATATCAATTCTGTCAACCCAGCTCTGAGATGTTTGCCTGCTTATCCACGTTGTGTGAGTGAAATAGACACTAGCCGCGTTTCCATTACAGATTTGCGCAAAACTTTTGCGATATTTTCTAAAAGTCGATAAAAAAATATTGCGAAATGGCGGCGTTTCCATTAACTGATGTTATGCGACTAAAACCATTTTTTTCCTCTCGTGATAAATCATTCCAAAAATCATGCTACCCTATGTTGTTAGGTTTATGTATATCCCAGCCACCGCACGCCATTATTATTAATGAGACGTGTGTGTGTGTTATCCAAGCATTGATGGCAAGGAAAGCACCTTATACTTGAGCGGCACACATGAGGTGTTATGATAAATTGTGGCCTTTTTTATTCTATTGTTTTTTATGAGTTTAATAAAGAACTCGTCTTCTGTCCAAACATACCATCATCTATAAAGAATGAGACTTTTACATACGCCAGGTTATTGTGACGCGTTGCCAAAGAGATGAGCCAAAAGTTTGAATTTACTCAAAGGTTTTTTTTTACCTCTTCGTTATTTTGGCTTGGAATTTCGTTTGTTGTAAATATAAACTGAATTTAGAAATGCTTTTGAAATGAAAAACTTTGCGTTTAATAAACAAAATATATTTTTGAAATGAAGACAGCGTTTGGAGTGGAGTGCATAATAATCCGTTCCCTGAGTCCACAGGTGACCTGTAAATGCGAAAACACTGTTTCCATTGCAGTTTTGCGAAAATTTCCTTTTTCGAATTGCCTGAAAAACCACCTCATGCGAGCGTAAAAAACTTTTTGCGATATATGGGAGTTTTTGCGAAATTGACGCGTTTCCATTGGGCGTATTTTCAATTCGCAATTTCAATTTGCGCAATTTGAAGGGTAATGGAAACGCGGCTACTGTCAGATTGACACATTGAAAATGATCCAGTTAACAAAAAACATGTTCTTAGAACGTTGTGCTAACGTTCCAATTAAGTTCTGAAAAGGTTATTTTGGAATTTTCACTGATCATTGAAAACGCCCAGTTTTTCTAACATTATATTTTCTCATTCTTCAAACATTGTGTGAATGTTACTTTTGAACGTTCTCAGTACATTCTGAAACAAATAGTAGCATTTAAAAAAATGTAAGACGAACATCTAACCAAAATATTTGTGTGCAAATGTTTTGAGAACAAAGACATTATTAAAGGGGTGATGAATTGAGAAATCAACTTTCCCTTGAGCCTTTGATATGTAAAAGTTCATGGTAATATAAGAATATCCTGTAAGTTTCAGAGCTGAAAACGTCCTTTGTTAGTCAAAGAGAAGCTTTTATTGACACCAGGCCCAGAAAACCAGAGCTCTCAGAAATATGTCGACCACTGAGGTCATAGGACGCAGAAGCACCGCCTCTACAGATACATATGTACGTCTGAGCCCCGCCCACTGACTCGTGGAGCTAAATAGCTAAATGGACGGCTCGCGCTACCAAGCAATAAACATGACGAAGAGAGTAATACATTGCTCTGTGCCTGGATGTGGAAGAACACAGTCCCTGCATAAGCTTCCTTCTGATTATAATATTAGGAATGAGTGGTTGAACTTTATTTTTAATGAAGTTCCAGCTCACGTGCGTTAAGGGGGTTGCACACCGGACGCGAAGCTCAGCGCCTCAGGTATCTCACACCGGACGCGCATATTCTATACGTGCGAGCTCAACTTTGAATCGACTTCTGACAGAAGAGCTGCACGATGGGTGAGTTCTTGTAGCACAGGGTGAAATCAGTATGTACATTGACGATTTGAGGGAAATATAATATAAATTTAATATAAAACCTTGAAATGGCGCTCTGTGGCGTGGCTGAGTCGTAGCTGGGCGCCGCGGACAGGTGCCGAATGTCGCCGCCGGTGTGCGTACACTCGTTGAAAACAGTGTGTTAGAATTTTAAAGACGTGGCACGGCGTGGCCCAGGGCTGAGTTTCGCGTCCGGTGTGCGTCCCTTTAGACATTGCGTGTTCGTTCGCTTCATTTCACCGCAGAATCGATTGTAAACAAGATACAGGTCGAGACTAGATTTGCAGACATATTGAGATTAAAACACAATGCTGTGCCTTCTATATTGGATCCGACAGGAACGCTGCAACACACTTATGTGAGTAAAACATGTTTTTATATGTGTTAGTATTGCGTTGTTACAGATCATTTGATATCTATTGATTACATAACTTAGCACGCGGTCACAGGCTGGAGAAGCTGTTATTGGTTCATTCGTGATCAGACTCGGACTTGTAACGCCAGGGCTCGCAAAGTGTGTGTGTGTACGGTTCACGGATATATTCACTGATCGGGCCGTCCAAGTAATACAAAAATAACATTCCTTTCTTGCGTGTGTGTGTGTACGGGTCGCGGTTATTCACTGATTGGACCGACCAAGCGTGTGTGTGTGTGTGTGTGTGTGTACAGTTTGCGGTTATATTCACATCGGGCCGGCCAATACAAAAATAACATTCCAATCAATCGCGGGTGGATGAGAGATGAATCATTGTGTTTGTTTGATGAGCCCTGTGAGCGTTTCCCCAGACAATTCCCACATGTACTGAGAGGAGCTGAAGCTCATTAAATATGCAAATCTTATCCAATCCTAGCCGTGGGCGTTTACTTCCAAGTCTTCAAAACCGACCGTTTCTTCAGAGAGCCTCAAAACCAAGGCGGAAAATTGCCTATTACTTATTCACTATGATGTTTTTGAATGTAAAAACCACGCAAACGTCATAAGTTGACCTCAGACAACAGTATAACAAAATAAAAAAATCCAGTTCATGACCCCTTTAACATTGAACGGATGTCCTTTTAATGTCACTTTGAGAAAAAGTGCTATTTATGAGCATTTCAAATCAGTCACTTTCAAGGTTCTTTAGTTAGGACACTCTTAAAATGAAGATAGTCTTGTGCTCAACAAAGCTGCATTTATCTGATCAAAAATACAGTAAAAACTGTAATATTGTGAAATATTATTACAATTTTAAAAAGCTGTTTTCTATATTATCATTCTAATACGATGATTTGATGCTCAAGAAACATTTCTCACTATTATCACTGTTGAAAACAACTTTTGGCGTTGTTAAAGGAGAACTCCGGTGAATTTTTAAGTTAATCTTGATCATTATATCTTTGTGAGTACTGTCTATAGAAAGAAACCCGAACCGGATTGGTGCTTGCAACACGGAGCTGTTACAGTTAATGCCCAGAGTTCCCACTCAACTAACACGGGAGTTATGGGGGCATATACATAAAGAGTGTCTTTGTGCCTCTTAACAGACACAAAATGCAATTAAAATGTCTGTCCAACATGAACAGCTTTCCTGTAGCTCAAACAGTAGAGCGTGGCGCTAGCAAAGCCAAGGTCATGGGTTCGATCCCCAGGGAAAGCAAGAACTGACAAAATGTAAAATGTGTACCTTGAATGTAATGTAAGTCGCTTTGGATAAAAGCGTCTGCCAAATGCATAAATGTAAATGTAAATGTAATGAACAGGGCCCTTACATGACAACGAGATGCGTTTAGCAACTTAGCCATTGTTTAAACTCACCGAGATAGTGTTTTAGACGGCTAGCTGAAGTCTTGCTGAAGTCCCGTGAGAACTCAGTTGTAGCCGGTAAAAATGTATATAGTCCAGGGGAGAGGAGCGTTACGAACCATTTCTTCTTCACTTGTCAACCGATCATCACTCTTCACACACACAACGCTCCTCCCACCTGGACTATTTGCCTTTTTACCGGCTACAATTGAGTTCTCACGGGACTTCAGCGAGACTACAGCTTGCCGTCTAAAACACTATTTCGGTGAGTTTAAACAATGGCTAAGTTGCTAAACGCATGAGCGTCGGAACCATTGTATGTGTGTGGGACAAGACCCACCCACTTTTTACGATCAATGATATTGGACCCACTCACTTTTATCGTCTCTAACATTCAGCACATGTCTGTTTACCTACCCCTAACCGATAAACACTTATTATTAAACACACATTAGACGCTTTATTTCCACTTTTCTAATATTTTTTATTATTTATTACGATTTGATATGTGATGGGAAAACGGAAAAGTTTGAGTTAAGCGAAAGCCGGACTCGAAACGCAAGTCGATTTGTGTCAGTACTAGATGCCATGTGTCTTACCCCTACACTACTGCTACTCTCAATGATATGGCGATTTCCGTAATTTTGTCTTTCCGAACTATACGTTTAGCAAGTACAGCGGTAAATTTCTGAGGACCCACCCACATTTTTTATGCTTCCGACGCCCATGGCTAAACGCATCTCGTTGTCATGTAAGGGCCCTGTTCATGTTGGACAGACATTTTAATTGCATTTTGTGTCTGTTAAGAGGCACAAGGACACTCTTTATGTATATGTCCCCATAACTCCCGTGTTAGCTGAGTGGGAGCTCTGGGCATTAACTGTAACAGCTCCGTGTTGCAAGCACCAATCCGGTTCGGTTTTTTTTCTATAGACAGTACTCACAAAGATATAACGATCAAGATTAACTTAAAAATTCACTGGAGTTCTCCTTTAAGGATGTAGTCAGGGGGCCAATTCTGAAAAGGGCTTCCGTTAAGACTTTTGCGGATATGTTTTGGTACAAGCTGTCACCCTATTTTTTTAGTTAGAAGACACCCATAGGGAAGATATTAGGGTGGTTGTCAAGCTGAATTTTTTTTTGTGACTTGTACAAGCAATTTCAGGCCAATTTGTTGGTTTCCTGCTCAAGTCAACATGCCAAAGATAAATGTTGAATATCTCCACAACCACAAGGACCATATACATTAAAATGGTATCAAATAATGTTAGGATTCTTGCCGTTGTTTTAGGATTCTTTAATGAATAGAAAGTTCAAAAGAACTGCATTTGTTAGATTTTTGTATTAGTAAAATTGTCTCTACTGTCACTTTTGATCAATTTAATGCGTCCTTGCTGAATAAAAGTATTAATTTCTTTCAGAAAAAAATCAAATCATACTGACCCCAGCGAGGCAGTTCACTAGGTTATGGAACAGAGCCTTAGTTTTACATACGGTGCTTATTCAAATTCGAAATGCATTTTTTGAGCAAATCAATCTAATTTTATTCACCATAATCTTTTCACAATAAGTTCAGAGAATTATATGAAGCTTTGCTCCAGTCCATTGTGTCTCTGAGGACTCTGGTAAAGAACATGTTGTTGTTTTGTCCTGCAGTCATGCATGAATGTTTATTATCTGCAGAGCTATGTAAATCTCGTCGAATAAGCGCTTTGAACGTCTGCATCAACAGACGGGGTCTCTGTGGCACAAACATAACTCGGGGCCATCCCAGCGGGCCTTGTGTTATTAAATATACAGATATTAAACACCAAAGGGCTTTCTTTTTATTATCCGTGCATAATGCTAATGAGAGAATGGACCACATGGAGTGTTTTTGGCAAATTGTTTGTTTTAATGAAGTGTTAAACGTTCTCCAGTGTTTTGCATTAAAGACTGCTGAAAGCTGAATATTTGCTCTAATTCCACAAATTCAAATGGCAAGAAAAGCTTACAGATTTACTAGTGATATTCAATTATAAACACTGAAAACTGACTAGTATGGTTGATTGACAACAAAGCAGCATAAAAAAACCTGTTGTATAGGTTTTATATAGCCTACTTTGAAAGTATAAAGTATATACATTTTAATGCATTCTTAGAAGGGATTTAAGGGAATAAATAATCGGAAACAAAAATGGTGAAAGAAGTATTATGTCTAATTGCAGTTGTGAAGTAATCATTTTAAACTTTTTGCAAATAAGATGCACACATTCACTCTAGAGCTGCACGGTTAATCGTTGAAAGATCTCGATTTAAGGTGAGACACTACAGGTGAATAGGGACTTTTTTTTTAATTACAAGATATCACTGTGAAACTTCCCCAGTTTATTACTGGAATAAACATAAGAAAAAAAATGTATTACAAGTTTTGTGTAAATTAATGTTTTAATATGCAAATCAGGCCTTATATACTTAAATATACGCTCATTTGCATACATTTCCAAAAACAAAATCTGGAAATTGGAAAGGACCATGTTTAAAATTCTTGGTTGTATTTGTTGACATATTAGCTGAGAGGGCTTTTACAGAGGGGATTCTGGATATCTTATTTTGTGCTTTAGTAAATTAGAGAATACTGACAATAGCCTTAAAAAAAATTTTTGGCATGTTTTTTGAAGTAAAAGGACCTATAACTCAGGACAGGAAGGATATATCAACAGATCCCTCTGTAAAAGCCTTCAGAATATAGTTCAGTATAAGACTGCAAAAGTTGGTGCTTGCAGGTGCTACTGAAGTGGATATATCTGACTCTGAGTGTGGTGAAAAAACTCATTTTGAGAAAACGGCCATTAAAGTTTTATATTGCATAATTGCATACATTTCTATGAAACCCCCAACCTACAAACAAAATATATGTTCAGTTCATTAATATCAGTAGTGTTAAATATTTAAAACACATGGACATTGACAAATTAATAAAATATAGCTGCAAGCAGCAATACCGGGGCCAAGCGCAAATAAGAAGACAAGACATGCCAAAATGGCTGGGAGTGTCAGATAAACGGCAGCAATGAGCAATAAAAGGCATTTTAGGCAAAAAGGCCGAAAACTGTATTGTAGTCTTTGGGAATTTCATGTTTTGTTCTATTATAGCGCCACCAAGAGGCACAATCCTACCATTTTTTTCATGTGTCCTCGGAGTGAGCCCATACATGTGTGTGTCAATTTTAGTGAAAATATCTCATTTTGTTTTAGGGTTATAGACATTTATATGAAAAAACACATAAAAAATGACTGACACCTGACTTTGATTGGATTTTACTCCCCCTTACTATCAATATTTTGACATTTGGACATTAGCATATAGCTATTGACCCATGTTTTCGAACTTCTGACGCTGGTTTCGTCTCGACCGGACTAGCGGTTTCAAAGATATCAGCTAACGTTTTATAAGCGCTAAATTACCACGCTGCACAAACCATACACTGAAACCTGGCAAGTCTGGTATTATTGGACTCGGCAAGGATTCAGGAGACAAACAAAGTTACTCCCATGAAAATAAGTCAACCACACCCAAAGTTATAAGCATTTGGAAATAAAAATCCACTAGGTGGCGCTGTTTCAAAACTTATCAGGCTCCTTTAGGTTATCGTGCTGATGACCCATACCGAGTTTGGTAACAATCCGTTCATGTTTTCATAAAATACAGCATTTTAGCACATCATTCAAAATGGCCGACAGACAAAATGGCCGATATGGTAAAATTTGATATCAGACGACTCGGCATGCCGCCCTGAATCTAACGATGAATCATGATTTTTGGACAGACGGTTCAGAAGTTATAAGCAAAAATAGCCATTTTTCGTATCTCCGGACCAGTAGGTGGATTGAATCGGCAGGAATCAGAGGTAAAAAGAATTGGCCCCACTTTATATTAGGTGGCCTTAAGTACTATGTACTTACATCAAAAAATAAGTACAATGTACTTACTGTGTTCAAATTGAATTGCAAAACACCTTTGCTGATATTGAGGTGGGATACGGGTAGGGTTAGGGACAGGTGTGGTGGTGTGGGTAAGTTTAAGGGTAGGGTTTGGTGTAAGGGAAGTGTCAGCTGTGTAATTACCAATGTAACTACAGAAATTAATTACAAACGTAATTACATGCAGGTATTTTTAAAAATGTAAGTACAATGTAAAAACATGTATGTACACAATAAGTGCATTGTATCAAATTATTAATTAAAATGTTAGTACATAGTAGTTAAGGCCACCTAATATAAAGTGGGTCCAAAGAAATTTGTTTCTAGCCCGTATGGTTCAAAAAGTTATTAGCATAAACATGAGTGCAACTTTGGACAGGTGGTGGCGCTAGAGGGATTGAGTTAGAGTCTCCAAATTTGCTAAATAGACAGTTGGGACTATCCTCTATCCATGTGCCAAATTTCACAACTCTCCCACAAGCGGTTCTATGGGCTACCATAGACTCAAGAGCCTAAGAATAAAAAGAAGAAGAAGAACCTTCGCACCTTTGGTGCTTGGCCCCTAATTATTAATAGCAATAGCCTTAAACTGAAGAGAACTACCTTAACAAACACAGTCTTTGTGACTGTTGTTGTGTGTTTGTTAAGGTAGTTCTCTTCTGCAGACGAACTGTCCCTGTTTGTTGTACATGTTCATCTATAACTATTTGAATCTAATTCTGACGACACTAATTTTCTGTGAGCGTTTATGAGCTAATTTCGGTATTGCCGTTGTCTCTCAGGCGGAGAATACACAAGGAAGCGCAGCCTGTATCACGTAGTGAGAAATTCACATTGACCAATCAGATGTGGTTTTCGGCTGCAAACTTTCGCTGTTGGTTAGTAGGAAATGGCCCTGTTTGGATTACACAGCGCTGTGTGTGAGACTGAGAGCTTTATAATGATACCAAGCATGACATGTTTCTGTGAATGGAGACGGCACGGGAGCTCACGTTAGTATAACTGATGATTTCGGGTAGAAATCTAAAGGCGCACATCGACAAAATATAATGAAATAACCACCTTAATGTGTAATGTTGACTTTTTTTTTTTAATTTTGACATGAAAGCTTACATGTTAAGGAAGCAAACTGGCCCAAAATCTCAAAATTGACCACTGCATGAAAAAACTGTTTTCACCTGATGTGTCTCGCCTTAAATACCTGCCATCTCATTCCTAAATGACAACGATTCTCCTGCGTTTACGCTTCAAATACAGATTATATCAATTACATTGTTACACCAGTAGGTGGCGACAAGTGACTGTTAAAACATGTATTTGTAATTTAACCATCATTCAAGAGGTTTGTTTAAAAACGCTGATTCATCCCGTAATGAAAGAGTGATTGGGCCCTATTTTAACGCTCTGAGCTCATGGTCTGAAGCTCATGGCGCAGGTGCACTCAGGGCGTGTCCGAATCCACTTTTGCTAGTTTAACGACGGAAAGAAACAGTCAGCGTGCCCAACGCATGGTCCAAAAGGGTTGTGCCTCGTCTCTTAATGAGTCATGGGTGTGTTTTGGGCGTAACGTGCAATAAATAGGGGTGTGACGAGACACTTATCTCACGAGACGAGACGAGATACGAGATTGGGTTCACGAGAACGAGACAAGACGATATTTTTACATAGTATTTTTAAGAAATCCTCAATGATGAAATGCATGAAAAAAATTGTTTGCAGGTGCATTCGAAATGTTTTAACTCATCATCTTGTAATGAATGTCATTTCAGTTCTACTTTCTTAATATGAATTATCATATGCAGTAAAAGACAACAATACTAAAGCACTGTAAAGGTTTTGGCAAAAACTCAACAGGCTTCTTTCCTGTATGATTGTCTCTTCAGACCTTAGGCCTGCACATGAGCTTTTTTGACCTCCTAACTGAACTCCTTCCCACAAATTGATCATAGATGTTAAGTGCAAGCAATAATCATAATCAAAGTACTCAATATCCAAAGTGCAAATAGAGACCAAATGTATCTTCAAGCATGATACAGAGCAAAGATATGGTTACAGCGGGATAGCTTTTATATTGGGAGATATTCGCGTGCCTCAAGGAGCCGCTTTCAAACAGCGGTAACGTATTGAAATCGCGTTTGAATGCGCGCTCGCGTTTACTTTCACTTTGAATTTTGCGATCGTGCGTACTCTGGGAATAGGAAGCGGTGGTGCTGAACGCGCATTTTAAAATATAAACTCACCACGGTCGAGTCCACTAACATGGAACACACACTCATACAATGCGAGCGCTTCCCTAACACGCGTAACGCACACTCATAACACGCTCAATGTATTCTTGTCACATGATCAGTGCTGCTCCAGACTCGTGTTGGGTGAGCTGATGGAATTGAAGTGACTGTTATCCACCTGAATTAAATAGTTTTTATTTATATAAAATCGTGGCACGAGATCTCGTCACACCCCTAGCAATAAACCAATCAGAGTCTCATCTCCCATTCCCTTTAAAAGCCAGTTGCGCTCGCACCATGAGCAGATTCACTATTTACATGGAGCCCTTCTTCAGAGAGGAATCCTTATATTTTTAATATTTGACAAGTGTGTGTGCTGCTGCATGTCCCTGTGTGTGTAATAATCAGAGTGTTTGCACGTTGTGCACCACCTATAGGCTCATATTACTAACACACCCTTTAAATAACACTAAAAATACTGCGCTATTGACTTTAGAGCAGGTTTGTGTTGGTCAATGGTCAGTCGTTTTCAGTTCCTCACAATAGCAACGCTCCAACAATGCTCCTGATCACATCTGGTGTTCAGACCAGACGCCCATGGGTGAACAGATGCGCCAGTGCATTTGATATTTAAACAACGTGATGCTGGACGTGAAAACGAGAACTGCGTCGGGCTGAAACTAGCAAAAAACACTTGCGGGACATCTGGCGTCACATTGTGCCGGGTGTGTGAAAGGGCCCATAGAATCATTCATTCATTTAATTATTATTATTATTATTTTTTTTTTTAATAATCCATTCAGATTAATCAAACATTTTAGATTTTAAATTTAACTAGACATTTTAGACTGCAGGAAATAAAATTTTGTCGGAACCTCTAGCAAATAACGTGTTGTTTTGTTCAGTTGTCAGTTGTTTGTGATCTGTTTGAAAAAAAATTATAATAATGTGATACTCAATTTAACCAGATAGGTGCAGCTCTAATTCACTCTTATTCGTATGTCTAATATGTTGAACATGCAAAAGTTTCTTGTCACATTTAGTAATGATTGTATATTTTGTATTCAAAACGCTGAAATTTGGTAAAGTTGAGTAGTTTGCATCACTGGATTTTTCTGTCGGTTGTTTCTATAGTAAAACAGTTGTCAAATGTTAAATGTTTAGCTGCTTACCGTTGACCAAAGTGTTGCATTAGAATTTGCACGCGTCTTCTGTGAACAGTAAGCCACGCCTCCCTTGATTTGATTGGCCATTTTGCTCTTGTAAACACTTGCCAGCATTTAAAGAAATACAAGTCTAGAAATGCATCCAAATTACAGCTCACGCAACTGCATGGTGCTCTGCAGGGGTCTAAAAAGGATATAAACAGTGAATTTTGAAGAGATATATTCTTGAAAACTCAGAGATGTGGATTCGGAGAGCAATTACATTACCACACGACCTTGGTGTTTGTCAAAAGCAGTCGGTAATTCAGCCTGGGTTTTTTTCGCTGGTGGTGGGAGACGGACGGCTTCAGCCAACTCCTTCACCACTAATGGAGCGAGCTGAAAAATACTTTTCCCGGACCACAACATCATGGCCACCAGCAAAACTCAGCACTGATTGTTCTTGCTCCGTGTAACGGAGTTCGTTTGTTCAGGGAAGAAGGAGGCGGGAACCGGCGAACGTTTAACGACTTTTAATCAAATAATAAACACAAAATGAAAGTAAAAGCGGCAGGCCCTCACGGACGACTGCCGCGCACATACATAACAAAACGTAAACAAAACACAACTTAAGATCCAGGTCTGGTCCTCTCTCGTCCTTCACCGGTGTTACTCGTCCTTATATGCCTCCGTGCTCCCTCACGAGAGGACTCGAGACTGGTGTGTCTCATTCTCAATCACGCACATCGATCTCTCTCGCTCGCTCGTCCACCTCGCCACACTCCGGCTTTAACTTCTGGACATTCGTCAGCTGTGCAGTGCCACACACTCGCATCTTTCACTGCCGCCATTACTGAACTACAACTCAAACTAGTGCACAACATCAACGTCATCGCTCTCAGCCACTCCATCTGTTCGCTGATTGGACCGGTAAAAATTGTTCGGGAGAAAACCTAAGCATATACAGCAGTCCCAGACGGAGTACTGAAGGAAAATGAAAATTGAGCGGAAGTACGTAGGAGGGCGGAGCCAGGCTACACTGTTAGACCACTGAAGCAAAAATCAAACAGAGCGGTGCGTAATGGAGTGCATCAGTGCAGCATCAAGAATACAAAATATTGGGGGGGCAATTTGGCCATTTCTATCACATGCTATTTTTCACAGGTAGTATGCGTTGTGCAGTATTAAGTAAGCAGTAGGCTAGGATTCCATTCTGAACAGCACATAGTGAGGTAAGTTCACAGTCACATGCTGGGATCGGTGTGGCAGACTGAACGCTAATTATCTGGAGATTGTGGAGATGACATTTCAGATGTTTTTATAGGTGCATTGACTCACAGAAAGCAGCACAAACACACACTGACTGCCATTGAGATGAATGGGAAATGCGCTCTCCGGGTGTCGTGGACTTGCTTGGCTGATACTCCAGGAATAGCTGGGTGGGTAAAAAATGTGTTAAATAGTTGCACAGCAGTGTCAGTAGAACGTGCAGGAGCATTAAGGACATTTAAGGGCAGTAAATAATTAAAGGAGACCTATTTTGCAAAATTCAAAATTCACGTCAGCAGTGTGTGTACACAACCACCCTATAATAGTAAAAATACACCCACTCCTTTTTTAATCCCCATAATTCATAAGCAGTGTCTCAGAATAAGCCATTTGCAGTTTCTATGCAGTGTGACGTCACATGATAAGGCCCCGCCCATGACTGCTGACTGACTCCGCACTATTATCCTCGCCAGAGCATTTAACAGCAGCATTCAAGTAAGAAATGTATTCTTATTAAAGCTAGTAAAGTTATTCAGTCAAGAGTAGATTTTCTCTTGTTGTTTGGTTCATTTTAAAAGCATACAGTGAGGAAAATAAGTATTTGAACACCCTGCTATTTTGCAAGTTCTCCCACTTGGAAATCATGGAGGGGTCTGAAATTGTCATTGTAGGTGCATGTCCACTGTGAGAGACATAATCTAAAAAAAAAAAATCCAGAAATCACAATATATGATTTTTTAACTATTTATTTGTATGATACAGCTGCAAATAAGTATTTGAACACCTGTCTATCAGCTAGAATTCTGACCCTCAAAGACCTGTTAGTCTGCCTTTAAAATGTCCACCTCCACTCCATTTATTATCCTAAATTAGATGCACCTGTTTGAGGTCGTTAGCTGCATAAAGACACCTGTCCACCCCATACAATCAGTAAGAATCCAACTACTAACATGGCCAAGACCAATGAGCTGTCCAATGACACTAGAGACAAAATTGTACACCTCCACAAGGCTGAAAAGTGCTACAGGGAAATTGCCAAGCAGCTTGATGAAAAAAGGTCCACTGTTGGAGCAATCATTAGAAAATGGAAGAAGCTAAACATGACTGTCAATCTCCCTCGGACTGGGGCTCCATGCAAGATCTCACCTCCTAGGGTCTCAATGATCCTAAGAAAGGTGAGAAATCAGCCCAGAACTACACGGGAGGAGCTGGTGAATGACCTGAAAAGAGCTGGGACCACCGTTTCCAAGGTTACTGTTGGTAATACACTAAGACGTCATGGTTTGAAATCATGCATGGAACGGAAGGTTCCCCTGCTTAAACCAGCACATGTCAAGGCCCGTCTTAAGTTTGCCAATGACCATTTGGATGATCCAGAGGAGTCATGGGAGAAAGTCATGTGGTCAGATGAGACCAAAATAGAACTTTTTGGTCATAATTCCACTAAACGTGTTTGGAGGAAGAAGAATGATGAGTACCATACCAAGAATACCATCCCTACTGTGAAGCATGGGGGTGGTAGCATCATGCTTTGGGGGTGTTTTTCTGCACATGGGACAGGGCGACTGCACTGTATTAAGGAGAGGATGACCAGGGCCATGTATTGCGAGATTTTGGGGAACAACCTCCTTCCCTCAGTTAGACCATTGAAGATGGGTCGAGGCTGGGTCTTCCAACATGACAATGACCTGCAGCACACAGCCAGGATAACCAAGGAGTGGCTCTGTAAGAAGCATATCAAGGTTCTGGCGTGGCCTAGCCAGTCTCCAGACCTAAACCCAATAGAGAATCTTTGGAGGAGCTCAAACTCTGTGTTTCTCAGCGACAGGCCAGAAACCTGACTGATCTAGAGAAGATCTGTGTGGAGGAGTGGGCCAAAATCCCTCCTGCAGTGCAAACCTGGTGAAAAACTACAGGAAACGTTTGACCTCTGTAATTGCAAACAAAGGCTACTGTACCAAATATTAACATTGATTTTCTCAGGTGTTCAAATACTTATTTGCACCTGTATCATACAAATAAATAGTTAAAAAATCATACATTGTGATTTCTGGATTTTTTTTTAGATTATGTCTCTCACAGTGGACATGCACCTACGATGACAATTTCAGACCCCTCCATGATTTCTAAGTGGGATAACTTGCAAAATAGCAGGGTGTTCAAATACTTATTTTCCTCACTGTATATATTACAGTAGGTACTGTATTTACATGTACCTGATCTGGTGACGATGCATGGACGTTGATGGGTGTTGGCCGCGACTCTGGAAGACTTGGAGTTAAGCTTTTCTTTGAGAAAAGATCAAAGAACGGCACTGAAGTCATCTTGATGTGGGTCTGGCTTGTCACGCTAGATGTGAGAATCAATAAGCTTACTCATACACATAAAACAATACACTGATTTAAAATTTGTAAGACACAAATCCTGTATGTGAGGAGGCATGATATCTAATGAATAATGATGGATATCACCTGAGAGGACAAAAGAACATCATAGCCCGCATAATGAGCTGCAGAATGATTGAGCTTAATTCAGGTGTGTGACTGAGAGCAACAGGACAGAGGACATATATATTATATATTATAGATTATAGATTGTTCTTATCTAGTAAATACATCTTGATTTAAGAATGTTTAAATATTTAGACTAGAAACAAGACAAAAATGCAGACAACTAGAAGTTGAAATGCATGGCTTTGACCAATTGTGGTAATTAACATATGAATTTACATTATTAGTTAATATAAAATGTTATTAGTGAATTAATGCATGATGTCATATTTAATTAATAGCAATTCATATATTAATTAATCTATTAATCTATTATCTATTAATCTATTATAGAATGTTCATTAGTTTCTGATGCAGTGATCATTAATAAATGGGTTAGTTCTTCATGAGTCATACATTAACTCATGAGTATCTGTGTATTAGTTAAGCATGAATTAATGCATATTAGTGCACCCGTATTGTAAAGTATTACCCATTTTATTATAACATTTTTAAATTGGCCGTTAAAGTTTTATATGGGACAAAACACACTGATTTTTTTAACAATGCATTGGCGCAAACATAGACTTGGTAAACCCAGCCTGATCTGCCGGTGATTTGATTTCGCCCTGCAGCTCAGTCTGGAAACCTGTGCAATTATTTCTACTGCTTCTGTCACACTTTTGCGGGAACCAATCACAGACTGGCTTATCCACCTGGCGTGCTATTGGCGGGTTTAACACGCATATGACGGATAGAGAAGCGATGGGTCGTTGCCCGTTGATCACGCCTCTTGTGGTCTGATTGGTTGATGGACTATCCAATTTCGTACAGTTATTTAATTTATGCTCGTTGATCACGCCTCTTGTGATCTGATTGGTTGAAGGACTATCCAATTTTGTACAGTCATTTAATTTATGCTTGTTGATCATGCCACTTGTGGTCTGATTGGTTGAAGGACTATCCTATTGCGTGTAGAGTCATTTGAATTATGCTTGTTGATCACACCTCTTGTGGTCTGATTGGTTGAAGGACTATCCAATTGCATACAGAGTCATTTAATTTATGCTCGTTGATCACGCCTCTTGTGGTCTGATTGGTTGAAGGACTATCCAATTGCGTACAGAGTCATTTGAATTATGCTCGTTGATCACGCCTCTTGTGGTCTGATTGGTTGAAGGACTATCCAATTGCGTACAGAGTCATTTGAATTATGCTCGTTGATCACGCCTCTTGTGGTCTGATTGGTTGAAGGACTATCCAATTGCGTACAGAATCATTTGAATTATGCTCGTTGATCATGCCTCTCGTGGTCTGATTGGTTGAAGGACTATCCAATTGCGTACAGAGTCATTTGAATTATGCTTGTTGATCATGCCTCTTGTGGTCTGATTGGTTGAAAGACTATCCAATTGCTTACAGAGTCATTTGAATTATGCTTGTTGATCATGCCTCTTGTGGTCTGATTGGTTGAAAGACTATCCAATTGCTTACAGAGTCATTTGAATTATGCTTGTTGATCACGCCTCTTGTGGTCTGATTGGTTGAAGGACTATCCAAGTGCGTACAGAGTCATTTGAATTATGCTCGTTGATCACGCCTCTTGTGGTCTGATTGGTTGAAGGACTATCCAATTTCGTACAGAGTCATTTGAATTATGCTCGTTGATCACGCCTCTTGTGGTCTGATTGGTTGAAGGACTATCCAATTGCGTACAGAGTCATTTGAATTATGCTCGTTGATCACGCCTCTTGTGGTCTGATTGGTTGAAGGACTATCCAATTGCGTACAGAGTCTTTTGAATTATGCTCGTTGATCATGCCTCTTGTGCTTTGATTGGTTGAAGTACTATCCAATTGCGTACAGAGTCATTTGAATTATGCTCGTTGATCACGCCTCTTGTGGTCTGATTGGTTGAAGTACTATCCAATTGCGTACAGAGTCATTTGAATTATGCTCGTTGATCACGCCTCTTGTGGTCTGATTGGTTGAAGAACTATCCAATTGCATACAGAGTCATTTAATTTATGCTCGTTGATCACGCCTCTTGTGGTCTGATTGGTTGAAGGACTATCCAAGTGCGTACAGAGTCATTTGAATTATGCTTGTTGATCACGCCTCTTGTGGTCTGATTGGTTGAAGGACTATCCAATTGCATACAGAGTCATTTGATTTATGCTCGTTGATCACGCCTCTTGTGCAGTAGAAAATACATTGCCGACTCCCCAGACCAATGTTCAATATTAAATTGAGCTTGGTCTGGTGATAGCCAGACAAGTTTTTGAGCGCTCCAAACGCAAACTTTTTGACAGTACTCTGATCCAGTGGCATATAGGAATCGTCAGATTGACAGTTCTCTGATCCAATAGTGTGGAGAAACTAGTGGGGGCGGCAATAACATTTTAGGGTGTCCGACACCCTTTACACTCAAAAATCTAGTGCCAGATATGCGCTTATTGGTGCCCCTCCCACTGATGACGCCCTAGGTGACCGCCTAGTTTACCTATGCCTAAAAACGGCCCTGCTGTGAAGTGTCACTGGTCCACCGAAAGGCCTTTTGCCATTACATGTAGAAGATAAATCCTATACCTAAAGTAATCTTGACAAACTATATATCATTTGAAAGCTTAAAATTAATTCTGTAAAAATGTTTGAAATTGGACAAATGCAACTTTAAATCCTTTTTTAACAGGCTCCTTCCCCTTGTTGGCGATGTCATGTTTCATATTACAAAACTTGCTGCACTATTTTGTAATCAAAGCTTTTTTATAATCTTAACAAAATGCTTATCGTTGGAAAGGTCTGAGACTCGAGTTTCTATATTTGCTGACTTTTTTTGTGATGTGACAGAAATGTAGGCTATTAATCAGTGACAGGAAAAAGGATAAACTTTAAATTAATAAATTAATTTTAAAAAAAGATAACCTAAGACATATGGCTTTGATTTTATAGCATTTTTTAGAGTATGTAAAATGTATATTTAGTGCAGTACATTTGCTTTATACAACTTTTTTACACTTTCATTTTTTGAAGGTTGGGCCTACACAAATCTGTATTCTTATGATGCATATCTAACTCAAACATATTTTTGATTAAACATTATAGTGGAATCCACATTCAGGTTTAATCTATGATCTTAATTCTTTTATGAGGTCTTTTATGTCTGAGGTCAGGGAGTCGAGATTTAAACCAAATGCTAGAGATTTTTCTTGGGAACAACACATAGAAAGCTGATATGTCGAGGCTGTAGTGTGTGTCCATTCAAGTGAATGGAAGATTAAGTAGTATATGTGAAGGACTTATGGCGTTTTAATTAACCGTCTGCTTGCCTTAGCTCTTATAATATGAGTTTTTTTCTGGGTATGTGAGCTGTAGAAGGATTTCTGACAAATGCAGTGGAGAAGTAATCAAGATGAGGATGTCTTAAACCTTAGAAGATAAATGCATACACCTATCAGGAAATACAACTAACCTATAGTAACTTTGTTCATTACAGGTTATTATTTTTCCAATTGAATCACAAACAAGCTAATAACAGTCTCAAGCACTTCTTTATCTGACTTTGTGTTTTGCTGTCTTTTCATAGAAGGATCGAAGATAAAGTCCTGAGAGCATTTCTGTTTCGCTCTGATGATAAAAGCTCTGAAGCTATAGTTTCTGCTGAATCCCCTAGAAACATCTCTGAAGAAACAGCCGTTATCTGGAGATTACCTGAATGTATAAATGGGCAGAAAAACTGAACTGACTCCAGGTTGTTTTGAATACTATTTCACATACTGAACGCATTGTACATGTCGAGAATGCATTGTAGAGCTCACATTAGACTATAACTCCCACTTTGGACTTATATATACTAATATATATACACATACACCGATCAGGCATAACATTATGACCGGTGAAGTGAATAAGACTGATCATCTTATCATCACGGCTCCTGTTAGTCGGTGTGATATATTAGACAGCAAGTGAACATTTTGTATACATTTTATATACATTTATATAGCGCTTTTCTAGGCACTCAAAACACTTTACATAGAAGGGGGGAATCTCCTCAACCACCATCAATGTGCAGCACCACCTGAATGATGCGACGGCAGCCATATTGCGCCAGAACGCCCACCACACACCAGCTTATTAGTGGAGAGGCGAAAGAGTGATGAAGCCAATCGTATATATATATATATATATATATATATATATATATATATATATATATATATATATATATATTAGTGGCCGTTATCTGCGTTAACGTGCTGCGTTAACGTGAGACTCTTATCTGCGATTAAAAAAAAATATTGCCGTTAATCTATTCTCAAAGTTGGGTTGGGAGCTGGGTCTATACTACGCAAGCTATGATGACTTTCACCTTGATATTTTAGCGCGGATGTACACCTAGCCGAATTGCACTGTAGGGGGCGAGAGAACGAGTCTTCGAACCTGTGTGTATGCCTACTATCGATATATTTAGCTATGTATCGATACTGAAATATCTGAAACGATATGATACTCATTTTCTACAGTATCGATATATCAGCTGCGCTCTCCTCTCCGACCGACAGTGAGTGACACACACCGCCTCCTCTCATTCAGTCCGGTTAATCCTCTGAACATTGCATTAATTCTACTAATTCCCGCAGATTTCGCGCTCGCATCTGAAGCGCGCACACACATACCGTAATAAAGCCGCCTCTGACATACAATTGCAAAAATTTGCCTCTTTTTTCCAGTTTATTAATGGTCAAATACACTCAAAAATGTCTCAATGCCCATCTTGGCGAGTTTTAACGTAAACACAGTCGTAACCAGCTCACAGGAACAGTGTTTGGGATCCATGCGTGCGTCAGGTCTTAAAGGGACAGAAATTATTTATTATTCAAACTACAAAAAGACAAACGATCACTTACGAGCACACATATTCTGAATGCCTTCGGCAGAATTCAAATGAGCCATTTTAATCTAGATTACACTCTAAAAAAAAAAGGTTCTATATGGCACCAAAAATGGTTCTTGGCTCGTAATCATAGGGGAACCACTTTTAGTGCTATATAGCACCAATTTTGGTGCTTCTGTGATTCTTCAGCGGTTCTTCAGAGGTTCTTCACCAGTTCTTTGACTAAGGTGCTATATGGCACCTCTGAAGAACCACTGAAGAACCACAGAAGCACCAAAATTGGTGCTATATAGCACTAAAAAAGGTTCCCCTATGATTACGAGCCAAGAACCATTTTTGGTGCTATATAGAACCTTTTTTTTTTTAGAGTGCAGATTAATTCCAAGATTACAGTGAGATTAATCTAGATAAAAATTTTTTATCTATGCCCACCACTATATATATATATATATATATATATATATATATATATATATATATATATATATATGGGGATGATTAGGAGGCCATGATGGACAGGGGCCAATGGGCACATTTATCCAGGATGCCGGGGTTACACCCCTACTCTTTATCAAAGGACATCCTGGGATTTTTAATGACCACAGAGAGTCAGGACCTCGGTTTAACGTCTCATCCGAAGGACGGTGCTTTTTACAGTGTAGTGTCCCCATCACTATACTGGGGTGTTAGGACCCACACAGTGAGCACCCCCTGCTGGCCTCACTAACACCTCTACCAGCAGCAACCTAGTTTTCCCAGTTGGTCTCCCATCCAGGTACTAACCAGGCTCAGCCCTGCTTAGCTTCAGTGGGAAACCAGTCTTGGGCTACAGGGTGATATGACTGCTGGATAATATATATATAGTATATAGGATAGTATATATAATTTATTAGTATTTTTTTTTCATGAATAAAAAATGATGGTGGCTTTTGCTGCCAAAACAGCCCTGACTCATCGAGGCATGGACTCCACTAGACCACCGAAGGTGTGATGTGGTATCACGCACCAAGATGTTAGCAGCAGATCCTTTAAGTCACCTTCTTCCATTGCTCCGTGGTCCAGTTCTGATGCTCACGTGCCACTGTTGGTGCTTTGGGCGGTGGACAGGGGTCAGCATGGGCACCCTGACTGGTCAGCGGCTATGCCGCCCCATACGCAACAAACTGAGATGCTCTGTGTATTCTGACACCTTTCTATCAGAACCAGCATTAACTTCTTGAGCAGTTTGAGCTCCAGTAGCTCGTCTGTTTGATCGGACCACACGGGCCAGCCTTCGCTCCCCACGTGCGTCAATGAGCCTCGGCCGCCCATGACCCTGTGGCCGGTTCTCCACTGTTTTTTTTTCTTACCAGCTCTGAGATGGTGGTCCAGTGGGTTAAACCATGGAACTGATATGCAGAAGGTTGCTGGTTCGATCCCAGCGGTCAACACCAGTGTGTCCTTGAGCAAGGCACTTTACTCCATGTTGCTCCAGGGGGATTGTCCCTGTAATAAGGACACTGTATGTCGCTTTGGATAAAAGCATCTGCCAAATGCATAAATGTAAATGAATAAGGTAAGAAAATAAAGTTTAGCAGATGCTTTTATCCAAAGCTATTTAAAGTGCATTCAGACTAAATAATTCGATCAGTATGTGACATGCTCTTTACCTTCAAGTTACCTATAATGGATGGCAGTGGACAAACGCTTTATTTGAAAGATAGTGATGAATTATGCAGCATTTTTAACAGGACCGCCATAAAATACACTCGCATATCATTGCTAATGAGTGCTACTTTGCCTCATAAATGTTAAGAGGGTTATGCCATCAGTGTTGTGTTGAAAATCCTCTTCCCATACTTCTCATAAGGGAGGACAGGTGCTGTCCATCTACACACACATATTGCTGCAGTACAGCGCTCATGTTGGCTCTTAGTCCATGTGTGTTAGCACTGAGGTCATCTTTATGCTAGTGCACTGCGAAATGTTGACAAGCTTTTAGCAGATTTACACCTACATAGAGTTTGGGAGACGCATATCACCTGCAACAAGCTCGCACATAGCAAATCATGTTTCATGGCTGGGACGTAATTAAAGATAAATGGATATTTAATGAAAAAAGGAATGAGTCTTTTGATTTGTCCTTCCCAAACTTCCTGTTACAAAAGGAAAAAAGCACTTGTTGACCGATTCCAAGGCTTCATTCATAGAAATGCTCCAATAAAGACCATCCCAAAAAGTCTTACCTACTTTTGGCTTAATTCATTTTAAACCAGCCTCACATATATCCTTTCACAGGCAATGCAAAACATTTTCCCAAGATGTATACACCCATCAGGCATAACATTATGACCGGAAAGTGAATAACACTGATGATCTCTTCATCTCCTGTTAGTGGGTGGGATATATTAGGCAGAAAGTGAACATTTTGTCCTCAGAGTTGATGTGTTAGAAGCAGGAAAAATGGGCAAGCGTAAGGATTTGAGCGAGTTTGACGAGGGCCAAATTGTGATGGCTAGACGACTGGGTCAGAGCATCTTCAAAACTGCAGCTCTTGTGGGGTGTTCCCGGTCTGCAGTGGTCAGTCTCTATCTCTATCAAAAGTGCTCCAAGGAAGGAACAGTGGAGAACCGGCCACAGGGTCATGGGCGGACGAGGCTCATTGATGCACGTGGGGAGCGAAGGCTGGCCCGTGTGGTCCGATCAAACAGACGAGCTACTGGAGCTCAAACTGCTCAAGAAGTTAATGCTGGTTCTGATAGAAAGGTGATAGAAAGGTGTCAGAATACACAGAGCATCTCAGTTTGTTGCGTATGGGGCGGCATAGCCGCTGACCAGTCAGGGTGCCCATGCTGACCCCTGTCCACCGCCCAAAGCACCAACAGTGGCACGTGAGCATCAGAACTGGACCACGACGCAATGGAAGAAGGTGACTTAAAGGATCTGCTGCTAACATCTTGGTGCGTGATACCCCATCACACCTTCAGGGGTCTAGTGGAGTCCATGCCTCGATGGGTCAGGGCTGTTTTGGCAGCAAAAGGGGGACCAACACAATATTAAGTCATAATGTTCTGCCTGATCGGTGTATATATCTATTTTGTACCAAAAAGCATTTCTAACAATAGTTCGTTGTAGTTAAATTAGCAGAACTTGCACTCAGCTTATATGAAACTGTTCAAAAGCGTTTAGGGATTTGATTTTGCTTATTGTTTATAGATATGTAATATATAAACACTGTTTGTCCAATGAATCTTGTCCCATAATCTCTGATTCCCCTCTGTGGTCATGCAAAAGCGAATATTTACAGTGACAACAATAAAACTTCAGTTAATGTTTCCAACAAAGAAATGGAACAACTTATTTCAGCTCGTTGAATAGTTGAACGTTGCTGTCATGTGACGGCTGAAGCAGCAGTTTCCACGGTAACAATGTGAATAGAATTCTGCAAAACTTCAGTGAAAACTTACAGCAAGTGATCATGTAATCAATGCAATGCAATAAACTAGCTTCTGTTCCCTGCAAACCATGCATTGGAGAGTGAATAACAAATATAATATCTGCAGCAGAGGGCAAACGGAGGCACCGGCGCGCCGCCCCAGCATGCAACGGCGTAGCTTCACGTTCTCTATTGTACTGACTGGATTCACCCACAAAATGTAAATGTAACCGCACCTTTAGAAGACAGCGGCCTGCAGACTGTAGACAGCATGACCGCTCACTGGGTTTTGGTACAGAGAGTAACTCTGAGTTATATAACGGAGGGAAAGTTGCATGTGGCCCTTTACATTTTGCAGCATTCTCCGTTTCTCAGGCTACACACACCCACCATCACTCATTCTAATGAACACGACTCCACGCAAACACACACAGCCTACTAACCAGTCCTCACTGCAAAGGCCGATTTCTAAACATGAACGCGCAAGCACCTGGAGGAACAAATGATAAAGCCCTTTATTAAACGGATATGAAACTAATATTTCACTGAAAGTAAATATCAGCCACTAGTCCTAATTACTGTGTGTGTATGAGGGAGTGTGTGTGTGAGTGTGTGTGTCTGAGTATAAGGGAGTGTGTGAGAGTATGTGTATGTGTGTGTGTGTGTGTCTGAGTATAAGGGAGTGTGTGTGAGTGTGTATGAGTGTGTATGTGTGTGTGTCTGAGTATAAGGGAGTGTATGTGAGTGTGTGTGTGTGTGTGTGCGTGTGTGTTTAGAGAGTATAAGGGAGTGTGTGTGTGTGTGTGTGTGTGTGTGTGTGTGTGTGTGTGTGTGTGTGTGAGAGAGAGAGAGAGAGTATAAGGGTGTGTGTGTGTGTGTGTGTGTGTGTGTGTGTGTGTGTGTGTGTGTGTGTGTGAGAGTATAAGGGAGTGTGTGTGAGTGTGTGAGCGTGTGTGTGTGTGTGTGTGTGAGAAGGAGTGTGTGCGTGTGTGTGTGTGTAAGAGAGAGAGAGAGTGTGTGTGTGTGTATGTGTGTGTGAGAGAGAGTGTGTGTGTGTGTGTGTGTGAGAGAGAGAGAGTATAAGGGAGTGTGTGTGTGTGTGTGTGAGTGTCTGTGTGTATGTGTTTGAGTATAAAGGAGTGTGTGTGAGTCTGTGTATGTGTGTGTGTGTAAGACAGTGTGTGTATGTGAGTGTATAAGGGAGTGTGTGTGAGTGTGTAAGAGAGGAAGTGTGTGTGTGTGTGTGTGTCTGTCTGTGTGTGTGTGTGTGTGTGTGTGAGAGAGAGAGAGAGAGAGAGAGAGAGAGAGAGAGAGAGAGAGAGTATTAGGGAGTGTGTGTGAGTGTCTGTGTGTATGTGTTTGAGTATAAAGGAGTGTGTGTGTGTGTGTGTGTGTGTGTGTGTGTGTGTGTGTGTGTGTGTGTGTGTGTGTGTGTGTGTGTGTGTGTGTGTGTGTGTGTGTGTGTGTGTGTACATATGTGTGACTGTGAATGAGTGTGTGTGATTGTTTGTGTGACTGTGAGTGTGTGTATGTGTCAGTCAGTGAGTGAGTGAGTGAGTGAGTGAGTGTGTGTGAACATTATCCAGAGAATAAACCACCTCATTTGATATCCAGGCTGTTTATTTTTCTAGGCTTTCACACAGAACATGTTTTAGCTTTGAGGTGAGACGCGAGCAGTGAAATGTCCAGAGATGCGTTTTCAAAAGATGAACTTCTTCAATCTTGAGCGCTGTGTTTTTAGAAGCAGTGTCGTGTGCGAGATGCTGCAAAAGATGCGAGACACGAGCACAGCGGTCAAACACGTCAGTCTCGCCTCGGATTCCACTGAAAAACAATGAAGTAGTAGCGCATTGGAATGGAAAAACACGTTCTGTGTTCTGTGAACATTTCCTCAGAAGTCATTCAGAATGTGTTTGTGTTCTTTCGAATCTCACAAAAACACGTTTCTACCCGTTGATGCCATACATGCGCTCTCCCTCAGTCGCTGAACGGTTATTCCACCCGTAAGCACATTATACTCCGTGTGTAAGTGCAGCTGCTGCGTGTGAAGCTCTGTTTGGTGCATCTGGCTCTGTGGATGTCGTGACAGCAGGTCACGGCTGAGTGTGTTTCTCTGTCATTTCAGCCTCATTTGCACTGTCACTAAACACACAGCACTGTTTTTATTTGTCCGCTGTAAATGGCCCAGGCAGTGGAAACAGCTCTGCGGGAGACTGACCTGTGTTTTTTCCCTCAGACCCAAAAATAGAGACTTTTTTCCCTTTACCGTTCACGTTCAGTTTAGATGAAAACTCTTATTTTGCTGTACATCATTTATGTTTCTCTAAAGGTAGGGAAAAGATTTGGGGTTATGCAACTTTTTTTTATTTTTTTTTTAGAGTTATTATTAAACTCTTAATAGGAAATATAAGACAGCCTTATTGGAGCGATTCTCTAAAAAAAAAAATTATTCCATTGTCCACAATGATATTTAAAGCTACACTGTGTAACTTTTTTAGTTTATTCTTAGCTAAAAACACTTAGTTCTTTCAAAAATATATGTGCTCATTAATGTATATTTACTTCTTTCAAGTAATAAAGTATTCTCGTAAGTTTATAATATGCCATTGAAAATACATACGGGTAAGGGGTTCGAATGGGGGTCGCCATGTTGCCCCTCCATCTTGAAAGTACATTAGCCAAAGAGGGACATACATTCAAGCTTCGCCTTTCACGTTTTAACACTCTGTAACGAGTAGGAAAATAGTGTGGCCCCTTTAAGAGCGTTCGTCCCGGTTGGAGCGCCGGCGTTCTGTGTGTGTGTGTGTGCACTGCGCCTCGAGCTCCCATGTGTGCGGATTATTTTCTGTCTTCTGTTGCTAACATTAATTTATTTTTGTTTTGTTGGGTAATGCTGTGGACGGAAGTGGAGTTTGTGCCGGATTCTTGTGGGGGGTTCGTCATTTAAGGAGTCCAAATGACTACAGTGGCTCTGTATTAAGTCTATCATGCGACGAAAATACTTTTTGAGCGGAAAAACAACAAAAATAACGACTTTATCCCACTATTATTGTTCAATTTGAGCCTCTGACGAGAGTTCGCGGGAGTGCCACGACTCGCACATGCGTCGTGGCACTCCCGCGAACTCTCGTCAGAGAGTATATAGTGGGATAAATAGTGGGATAAAGTTATTTTTGTTGTTTTTCCGCTCAAAAAGTATTTTCGTCGCATGATAGACTTAATACAGAGCCACTGTAGTCATTTGGACTCCTTAAATGACGTTTTTACTTACTATTCTGGGCCATCAAATTTCAATCCCTCTGAAAGCCTATGGAGGAGTGAGACAGCTCTCAGATTTCATCAAAAATATACTAAATTATGTTCCGAAGATGAACGAAGGTCTTACATGGTTGGAACAACATGAGGGTGAGTAATTACTGACTTTATTTTCAATTTTGGGTGAACTAACCCTTTAAAGGAACACTCCACCATTTTTAGAAATAGGGCTTATTCAACTTCTTTCCTACATTTAGATATGTGGGCAAATGCATTGTTTTAGTTTGGCAGGGTTGCCACTAGCTTAGCTTAGCATAATGAATGGAATCCTATGTTGCCAGCTAGCATGTCCCGAGTAAAAGTATTCCAAAACCCCCCCCCCCACCTAATTACTTTTTGTGCCCTGCGTATTCACAACAAGTACAAATAGCGATGCAGATTAAGACTAGGCGATTTCCTAGGCAGATATTGACTTGGGACTACATTAGGGTGAAGCACAGGCGAAGCACTGCTACTTGGGTGCAGAGATATCACGCAACACATGAAATCCCACAACTTCCGTCAACATACCGGCGTGCAACTCATCGTCACGTCCTCCGGCTGTTGAGCGATCGCTCCTCCTCCTCCTCCTCCTCCTCCTCCTCCTCCTCCTCCTCCTCCTCCTGTCGTTCTATTTCCAAAGCACGCAGGCGTGGCTCCTCTTCTGAAAACTCTGGTTCATAGAGGTATATGGTTCTGGATCTTGACTGTCTAAGAAGTAACCCTCTTCGTCTTTCACAAAATCAGCAATGTTCATCGCCATTCATGTACTGTGTGAAAAATAGCCAGCTACTATTCACGCGGTATGTTGACGGAAGTTGTGGGATTTCATGTGTTGCGTGATATCTCTGCGCCCAAGTAGCAGTGCTTCGCCTGTGCTTCACCCTAATATAGTCCCAAGTCAATATCTGCCTAGGAAATCGCCTAGTCTTAATCTGCATTGCTATTTGTACTCGTTGTGAATACGCAGGGCACAAAAAGTAATTAGGTGTTTTTTTTGTTTATAAAAAAATATTTCTAAAATATTTCTAAAAATCCCTATTTCTAAAAACGGTGGAGTGTTCCTTTTTTAGGGAGTGTGTGTGTGTGTGTGTGTGTGTGTGTGTGTGTGTGTGTGTGTGTGAGAGAGAGAGTATACTTCAGTGCCGTTCTTTTCTCAAAGAAAAGCTTAACTCCAAGTCTTCCAGAGTCGCGGCCAAAGCCGATGCGAAAGATCGCTGTTTGCCAGCTTCTTTGTTTACGAGTAGCACGCGGACCCGCCGCAACTCTGCCGTCATTATGTTAAGCCCGCCCACCGACTCTATACACGATGTGATTGGCCTGACCAGAGTTTGGTTTTTCCAGCTCGCAAGCCATTTGCTACCGCTAGGGTGCGTCTAGATTTCTAGGCTAAGTCTAGAAGGCACCAACTTCTAAAATAATTTCACATTTCGACTACATAAATGACCCAGTTTAAAAACACATTCATCTTTCCAGCTGTGAAGTATCCCTTTTAAGAAGTTTCTGGAAGAGAAATTGAAACTGTGTGGGTGATAAATCGGAGCGTGGACTGAAATTTTAGGTGAAAGATCGGATCTCCTGGAGACGTCCGACAGATTATTTAGGTGAAAGAAATCCACAAAGAAAGAGATAAGCAGTATGGGGAAGTCCCAGAGCAAATTGCGGAAATTAAGACAAGACACAAACATAAATTATTCTGAAATGTTTTACCAGATGAGAATACCTTTTAATTCCTTTTATATCTGTTTTAATTTTACTTATTTTTATTTTGTGATTATTTAATTCTATTTTCTGTGTAAAGCACTTTGAATTACCATAGTGTATAAAATGCCTAAACTTGCCTTGCCTTACTATACGTTAAGTTAATGATTAATTACTATTGTGTCCATGCTTAACTTGTGCATAATTGTGAACAAGCAAATCATTAATTACTAGTTTAACTAATGCATACTATTTCTGGAACCTTTCTTTCCCTGCCAAACACAGAATTGTCTGTGTTTCCGTGTTTTCACTGTTATCCGCTAGGGGGCGCTATTACGCATCTTCTGAACGAGTAGAGAATCAACATATAAATCCAAACTTCCTGATGAAACTCCCTTATACTCAATGAAATGTGGACCCTGGACGAGCTCTAGGACTGTGAAGCTTTAGGGGTGTTGATGGACTCGATCTACTGTGTATCGGTGTTTGATCATCGCTCTGAATCTGAGCTGGATGGAGTCTTTCACAAAAACTTGATTTTCTCAGCTCTTGTTCAAAATGTAGGTTTTTTTATGAAACTTACCCATATTTAAGTGTTGATAAAAAAGGAAGGCATGAAGTGACTTTTTTTGTTTAAAATCAGAGGATCTATTCTTTCTTTTGATGTATTGTGTGATAGTCATACAACAAAATATTCTATGGGCCATTACATTTGTGCAAAAATAATCATAAACCCTGACGGTGGCTGGCAAACATTTTTTTAAAAGCTGGCGGGGAAAGAGTTAAAATGTAATGTTAATCATTAATTACTAGTGTTCATGCTTAACTAATGCATTATTATGGGTCCTTAAAATACAGTGTGACCCAGTGGTGGCTTGTCAATAGAGGGCGCTGGGACGCCGCCCCCATCAAAATTCTAGAAATATACATGTATACAAAAATGATATAAAAATAAATAGTTTACTCATATGACGTGCTGGCTGTTAGTAAGAGCCTCAGCATTTAATAAAAACTGGCTTTGATCGCTTAACTATTTTATATGTTCTTCAATATGTTTCATGTGGTTTCATGGGCGAGGGACGGCAGACAAATGGATGTCTATCTGAGTCCAAAATCTACAGGCAGCATGTGACCTGAAGCTGGTCTCTAATTGGTTTTTTAAAGATCCTCCTCCAGACGCAGGTCGCTGCGTCCCTGGTGAATCAGAATTGGATGTGTGTTATTTTATCCAATCTGATTGGTTCTCCTGTCATTCAACTTTACGCTCTAGGCCACTAAAGCGAAAGTGCGCGGGCGACATCGTCACTCCGACTCCGCCAAAACCTTGCTAGGATGATTACTTTCGTAGAGATGGCAGCAGTCAAACCAAATTCTTTCACAAGGCGTTCGCTGGAAGAAAAAAAAGAATAAAGGATCCCGAACCGGACCAACGCGATTTACAAATCCAGCAGCAGGTCCTGACTCTATGGTCATTAAAAAAATCCCAGGATGTTCATCGATAAAGAATAGGGGTGTAACCCCGGCATCCTGGCCAAATTTGCCCATTGGCCCCTGTCCATCATGGCATCCTAATCATCCCCATATATATATATATATATATATATATATATATATATATATATATATATATATATATATATATATATATATATATATATATATATATATATATATATATCCACCAATAAGCTGGTGTGCGTTCTGTCGCAATATGGCTGCCGTTGCATCATCCAGGTGGATGCTGCACATTGGTGGTGGTTGAGGAGATTCCCCCCTTCTATGTAAAGCGCTTTGAGTGCCTAGAAAAGCGCTATATAAATGTAACAAATTATTATTATTAGTGAGCGGGTCATGTTGTTTCTCTTTGAGCCCAGCAAGGGTCCTTCCGCTTAATCCATATCCACTGGCTGCTTCTTTCGGCCACTTCAGAGACTGATCTAATGGTCTGCCGTAGAGCCTGTCCATGGATGCCAAGCAGTCTGATCGTAGAAGAAGCCACAAAACCTCTGCATCCCACTTCAACCGGATAGACTTTCGCTTTCCATCCTCGCTGTTGAGCGTCTGCTGCCAGTTCTATGTAGCGCAGTTTCTTGCGCTCATAGGCCTCTTCTGTTAAATTCTCCCATGGGACTGTGAGCTCTATGATGACTTCAATGAAGGGGACCAGAGTACCAAGTCTGGCCTAAGGGGGGTGGCTGCTATCTCAGGTGGGAAGATTAGTTGCATTTATTTACATTTATGCATTTGGCAGACGCTTTTATCCAAAGCGACTTACAGTGCCCTTATTACAGGGAAATTCCCCCTGGAGCAACATGGAGTAAAGTGCCTTGCTCAAGGACACACTGGTGGTGACCGCTGGGATCGAACCAGCAACCTTCTGCATATCAGTTCCATGGTTTAACCCACTGGACCACCATCTCACCATCTCTAGTTGCTGGCCAATATCAACTAGCATCTTCCAGTCCCGGGCCATGGCTAGCTCTCCAGCTTCTGGTTTGGTAGGGGATGGTTGGGCTTTTTTTGTCCCTCTCGGATGAAGGTTGGGGCCATGATGGAATTGGTTGCTCTCAGGGGCAAGAAGTTGATGGTATTCCTCTTGCTCTCAAGAGCTGCTGCCAGACTCTTCAGGACCTGGTTGTGTCTCCAGGTGTAACGACCTTGTGTGAGGCTGGTCTTACAACCGTTCAAGATATGTTTGAGAGTTGCTGGAGTTGGGCAAAGAGAACAGGTTGGGTCCTCGCCATGTTGCTAAAGCTGATGTTGCTTGCCTCCATTTCCCAGAGCTCCCTCCAGCTGAGCTTTCTCCTCTCCAGGCCATCCCACCTTATACATTGTCCCTGCTTAGCAAGAGAGACAGCCTTTGCTCTTCTTTGCGCCTCCTCTTGACAGCGCACCTCATCGACCACCATTTTCCTTCTCTCTGATGTTGAGGCCTTATGCCAAGTTGGCTTACTTGCTGTAAGGCCAAAGCCTCCTCTTCCAAACTGGACGTGTCCTACAATGTCACTGTGCCTCAGGGCTGACGTAGCTTGCTGCACCGCGTTGGATGGTGTCCATTTCCATCCAGTTAACAGGGGTGGAACGGCATTACTGATGGTCTGGTCTTTGGAGTTCTTCAAAGTCATCTGGAGTCTTACTTTAGCGCACTTGTACTCTTCGGTAAGGCTCATGATAGGCAATTCAAGGACCCCTCTGCCGTAGAGGCTGATGTTAGTCAGACAGCGTGGGACGCCGAGCCATTTCTTCACGTATGAAGTCATTGTTCGCTCCATCTTCTCCACAGTTGTTATTGGGAGCTTTTTGATTGAGTACGCAATCATTGTTGATAAAGCCCACGTTCGAAAGTACCATGCTCGTTCACGTTCACGGTCGTTAGCATTCGGAAACGCCTCCAGTCAACCATATATGGTGACAACACTTCCCTTTAAAAATCACGTGATTTGTGTTTTTTTCCTCACCACAATTATGGCAAAGAGGAGGAACTTTACGAACACAGAATGAGTTCAGCAAAAAAATGAGTTCAGCGTTTAGCAAAAACAAAGTTGCATCACAAATGATTTGCACATTAACAGAATGAAACCCTTTTGTATTTACATCATTAAATTTGTTGGTTGATGGTGCTTTTCTCGTGATGTAGGTGCAGTCTATGGCTCCAATTATGATTGGGAATCTGGCGATAGCATGAAAGCCCCATTTTATCTTGTTTATTTTGCCTCTGGTTCGGTAAGGGTACTGGATGTAGGTTGGGTCCAAGGAAATAATTGCATCCAACATTTGTCACAGCTGTCTTGTATAGGGTTTGACACCAATTACGCATTGTGTTTAAAATGACAATATACAGGCCTATATATATATATATATATATATATTCACCTAAAGGATTATTAGGAACACCTGTTCAAGTTCTCATTAATGCAATTATCTAATCAACCAATCACATGACAGCTGCTTCAATGCATTTAGGGGTGTGGTCCTGGTCAAGACAATCTCCTGAACTCCAAACTGAATGTCAGAATGGGAAAGAAAGGTGATTTAAGCAATTTTGAGCATGGCATGGTTGTTGGTGCCAGACGGGCCAGTCTAAGTATTTCACAATCTGCTCAGTTACTGGGATTTTCACGCACAACCATTTCTAGGGTTTACAAAGAATGGTGTGAAAAGGGAAAAACATCCAGTATGCGGCAGTCCTGTGGGCGAAAATGCCTTGTTGATGCTAGAGGTCAGAGAAGAATGGGCCGACTGATTCAAGCTGATAGAAGAGCAACTTTGACTGAAATAACCACTCGTTACAACCGAGGTATGCAGCAAAGCATTTGTGAAGCCACAACACGCACAACCTTGAGGCGGATGGGCTACAACAGCAGAAGACCCCACCGGGTACCACTCATCTCCACTACAAATAGGAAAAAGAGGCTACAATTTGCATGACCTCACCAAAATTGGACAGTTGAAGACTGGAAAAATGTTGCCTGGTCTGATGAGTCTCGATTTCTGTTGAGACATTCAGATGGTAGAGTCAGAATTTGGCGTAAACAGAATGAGAACATGGATCCATCATGCCTTGTTACCACTGTGCAGGCTGGTGGTGGTGGTGTAATGGTGTGGGGGATGTTTTCTTGGCACACTTTAGGCCCCTTAGTGCCAATTGGGCATCGTTTAAATGCCACGGCCTACCTGAGCATTGTTTCTGACCATGTCCATCCCTTTATGACCACCATGTGCCCATCCTCTGATGGCTACTTCCAGCAGGATAATGCACCATGTCACAAAGCTTGAATAATTTCAAATTGGTTTCTTGAACATGACAATGAGTTCACTGTACTAAAATGGCCCCCACAGTCACCAGATCTCAACCCAATAGAGCATCTTTGGGATGTGGTGGAACGGGAGCTTCATGCCCTGGATGTGCATCCCACAAATCTCCATCAACTGCAAGATGCTATCCTATCAATATGGCCAACATTTCTAAAGAATGCTTTCAGCACCTTGTTGAATCAATGCCATGTACAATTAAGGCAGTTCTGAAGGCGAAAGAGGGTCAAACACAGTATTGGTATGGTGTTCCTAATAATCCTTTAGGTGAGTGTGTGTGTATATATATATATATATATATATAGTGTTTTATAATTAAAGGAAATACAGGACAGATGTTTAATGCATACTGTGAACACTCTTAAACGTTTTTTATGTGTAGTGTTGCTATTCCACCACTAGATTCTCTGCGTAAGCATGCTCAGAGGTGTGCTTATATGTACACACATTTCTACATATAAGTACAAGTTGGTAAATCCCACACTTTGAGCGAAACTGTTCTTACGCACTCACTACGCACAGATCCGTGCGAACGCACCGTTGATAAATGAGGGCCCTGGTCTAGAAATCACACTAAAATAAGGCTTCTTCATATATCCAGATTTCCCAAAACTGTTGGAAAAAGCAAACAGTTGTTGATGGAGTGAATTAAAATAAGAAAATATTTTGATTGTTAGTTGTTTGTATCTTATTGAATGTCTCATTTCAAATAAATTCAAATTACTTTGAGAACCACTGCTTTATTGGTCTACAGATTAGTCTTCAACTTTGTGTGACATAAATACCTCCTTCCATACATAACTTGCCCAAAAAAGTGTTTTGCCCATCATTTAGTACTTTTATGCACTTCAGAAACAAATAAAACCATCCCAGCAGGCTAATCAGATATTCGTTTTTGTGGTCATAGCTCAGGTTTGGATCTGTCCGTATTAATATTTTTGTAGTGTTGACGGACCTTTTTGTGCTTGCCAACAATCTGTGTATAATGATATTGTGCAATTGCTCATAAATCACCTCACAATCTCAGACTGTATACAACTTCAGTTCTGCTGGTTTGTGAATTCATATAATTTCAGGGGAATTTTGTTCTCTTTTGCATGTGAATGTAAGCAGTTTGTCAAGTTAAATTTGCTTGTATAGTTCTTCTCACAATATTTATTGTTTCAAAGTACCTTTACAGAAAATAATGTTAATAATATCTTAAGATCTTCATGCCTTAGAGTCACATTATATTGCCAGGTATGCAGAGAAAGTTGGACATACTTATAGGCTATATCCAACTTTATTTAAAGAGCTGGGCGATTCAGGCCGTTGAGATTTGATATACTTGATGCGACTGTATATTGAATGTATGCAGATAAAGTTGGATATAATTGGCCTATATATTCAACAATATACTGTGTATATTTATATATAGAGCGGTGTGATAATACATACTGCGACAACATCATTTGTGAATGCAGCTGGTGTTGCTGTAATATTTAAGTACTAAGTGTTTGTGGCGTCAGAGACTTGAAGCACATTGGAATATTATTTATCATATTAAACCATATCAAATATTACTGAAAATCACTTGCTTAGTTGTAATCAGAAATGACTCTGTACTGTGAATGAGCTCAGTATTTCGACACAAATGTCCTTCACACCTTAATTCCTCAGTTTGTTTACTCTCGGAGGGAAAAGGTTTTCAGCTCAAAGCCAGTAAACATTCTGGATGGCCTGACCAGTTTGTTCCAGAGATGTTTGGTCTTTGTGTTACTAACCTTTTGTATTTTGAGCAAATGTTTATTGTATAATAGTATATTCATCAGAAAATCTCTATGATTACAAACACAAGCTTGTGTGTACATGTTGTGTTTATTTGTCTGTGTTTGTGTCTGTTTCTGGGATTCAGCAATTACATAATTTAATACAGGGGAAGCATTGGAATCATTATCCAAAATCAGGTAAATTATGTTAATATAATGTTCTTCCTCTGTATTTTAAATACATTAAGTTGAGAAGCAAAATTACTTAAGTATTACGTCTCTTTTTCTGAAAAGGTTTTGCTTAAAACAATAATAAATATCTGCGTATAGTGTCAGAAAAATAATCTTGTTTCTATGAGTTTTTTTGTGTGTGACCCCATTGGATGTTTTAAGCTTGAAATCACTTTTTTCCCCCCACAAAACAAGACTTAAGACATTTTGCTTCTCAATTATATTATAATGTATTCTTGATTTATGATTTTTTAGATATTACAGGAAAATAAAAGCACTGAAGAAAAACAGTGTACATACTTTTTGCAGAATATGCAAGATGTTAATAATTTAAAAAATCATTAAAATTTCATGTTTAATTTTATATACTTAGTCAGGGTAAACCGTACTTATTTTGATTTTTAAGTAACATATAAATATTTGATGTGGCAGTAGGCTCCATGAAAAAAATATCTTTAAAGTTTTCCTTGATCTTTTGACATGTAATGCTGCATTCACACCAAATGCAAATAGACTGTCAGGAGCGATTGATTTCAATGTTAAGTCAATGGAAAGGCGCGTTGACATGCGTCTTGAGGTCCTGTAGCGCGATAGACGCGTTTCGCACGGCACAATGGACGCGATTTCGCCAAATTCGCATGTCCAGTTCGTCTGACGCCCGAGTTGAAAAAATTGAACTTTGGCGTAAATTCGCGCCATGTTAACCAATCAGGAGCCTGCTCGCTGCTGTCACGTGGTGAAGTGACGTGATGAGAAACCCTGCATAATTTAAAAATACTAATATTGTGTCACAAAATGTAGTTTTAAGACTTTTTCAGGTGAGAATGTAGTTGTTTAAAGCTCAAATCTGTGGTTTATTTATAAAGAGAGCGCCTATTTAAAAAAAACAATTATCTTGCGTTTTATGAGTTGTGAGATCCAGTGGATCAGCAGCGCTCATTAACTCCGGCGAGAGCAGCCTTTCCTCGGCCAGTCCTTCTGCCGTCTGCTCTGATGTCCTGTAGTGGTTCGTCTTGTGTGGATCTAATGGGCGATCTTTGGTCTCATGAATCATCATTTGTTGTCTGCCAAATCGTTTTGACTGAGGGCAAAGAGAAGTTTCATAACTTAATTTTTTTTAGGATATTTAAATATACATGCAGTGAAGATAATGTAGGAGTTGCCTGGACCACATGTGTGTGGCTATTAATGTTTAATATATCTTTTTAATGAAAATTGCTTTCTTCGACCAATCCTCGCCTTCAGAAGCCGCCAATGACATGCTGTCATCCCCAAGATCCTCTTCAGATCCACCAAATGAGATGAGTCCACTTGCTTCACACGAGGGGCACTGGTCCATTTGGGTAAAGAGCACCGGTGAAAATCTCTCTGTGTGGAGAGAGTGAGACACACAGGGTCTGAGCCGGTGTGAGCTCACTCGTTTCCAAGCGCTCGTTCATCCTCTGACCCCACTGTTTCTTTCTCCGAGGTTCCTGGAAGTAGAGAAACGGGAGGAAAGCTATCCGTGAGCACAGAGAGGAGAGCGGCATGTTCTCGAAATGTGAACAGCTGTTCTCTGTGAGTGTGGACTCTGCATGTGCCACAACGCCACAATTTGCCCTTTTAGTTAAGAAAATTTGTTGTTTTAGTGAAAAATTAGCTGTTTTAGATGCCCGCCGGACAACTGAACAACTGGTTTAGCCAGCAGGAGGCCGCCGTCCGTTGAACTGCTGCTGCAGATTCGTCTCGTTCGCTGCTTGGCTTGTTTGACGCTGAGAAGGCTTTCAATGTGTAATGGAGGCCAGCTAGTAGTCGCTGTGCGAGTATACCTCCTCTGATCTCAAGAGACGCTCTAGTGACTGACGCTAGAGGTTGTAGCCTTTAGCCTCCTTGTAAGAGGGTCTGACTCTCATGCCAGCGGACCCGGGTTCGAGTCCCGCTTAGCGCGGGCAGGTTTGAACAGGAGGGGTTACATTGGTGCCGTGACCCAGATGAGCTTTATATCACATCTTTGTGGTGTCATTTCATGCATTTCAGTAAACACGAGTGAGCTCAGTCTACGTCTCCGAGTGATCCTTCCCGGGAGGGTCGAATTGAAAAGAGCGAGTCAGAAAAGGGGGGTTACATTGGTGCCGTGACCCGGATGGGAGTGATGTTTAGGGGGGTGAGTGTAACGGAGGCCAGCTTGTAGTCGCTGTGCGAGTAAACCTCACTCCTCTGATCTCAAGAGACGTTCTAGTGACTGATGCTAGAGGTTGCAGCCTTTAGCCTCTCTGTTAGAGTGTCCGACTCTCATGCCGGCAGACCCGGGTTTCGAGTCCCGCTTGGGCAGGTTTGAACAGGAGGGGTTACAAATGCAGGAGAATCAGCTAAGATGTTGATCGTCAATGAAGGAGAATAAATCTGAATGGGCTATGGCGAAATGGGCTGCTTATATAGTAGAGGCCACGGCCAATATGTCTGGCTCTGCTCTCTGCTCGGCGGGACACGCACCCAATTGGTTCACGCAGATACGCTGCGTCAACATAGGTTCCTGCAGTTCTCCCAGCCCAACCAATCAGCGTGAGCATATTCTCTGCACTACTGTATGTTGGCTGTGCATAAGCACTGCGTGATTTAAAGGTCCCCTTCTTCGTGATCAGAGCATAAATAATACCTGTAAAATTATAAAGCTCAAAGTTCAATGCCAAGCGAGATATTTTATTTAACAGAAGTTCCCTTTCAAAGCCTACAGCGAACGGCTGGCTTGGACAACATCCTGGTACTTCCTTCATTAATTACGTCAGTCAGTAGAACAGACTAACCTCCGCCCACAAGAATACGCGCAAAAAGGGGGCGTGGTCTTGTTGCTGTCCCACGTGGAGAAGAGGACGTGTCGCGTGGAGAAAAGGAAGTGTTGCGTTTGACTGTGTTTGTCGCCATGTCGTCGAGACGCTGTTATTTTCATCCCAGAGTCAAATCACCTTTGTTTGGCTTTCCCAGGGACGCTGTAGAGATCATTAAGCGCGCATATATCTCCCGTTAAGAGGCGTGACCTTTCCACGTGCGCTAAGCTGCTGTCGAATCACAACACAGGACCGTGCCACGTTCGCTAAGCTGCTGTCAAATCACAACACGGGAAGCGCTGGCACAATCAGAACTCGTTACGTATTTCTGAAGGAGGGACTTCATAGAATAAAGGAAGTCATCAGCCGTTTTCAGGACAGTGAAAACAGCGGCATACAGATAAGTACATTGTGTTAAAAATACTGTTTTTTTTTACACGCGAAACATGAACACATGTTATATTGCACACTGTAAACACAATCAAAGCTTCAAAAAGACACGAAGAACGGGACCTTTAAAAAAAGGCTTCACTATTTTGAGAAAACAGAGTTTTCCCATAGCATCTTTCTATGCAATACGAGTGAATGTTTCAAAAGCGAACTAGAGTTCAGATACACGTAAGAGCTTGCTAGTAGCCTAAACGCAGTTTTTCTATTCATTTTTGCGACACGCTCCACAAACGTCACAGAAAGGAAACTGGGATGGCTCATCTTTCTGTGATTTCTTGAAAAAGCATAATATTGAACTTTATGCAATGAAAAGAAAAGATCAATGAAAAGAAACCTAGCATTGGGGATTTTCCTGTATCGAACCGTGACCCCAAAACTGAGATACATACTGAACCATGATGACATTGTGTACACCCCTATTGTAAACTAAACAAAAAATGTCTTTCTCTTTCTGTGTCCTTGCTTTATTTTCTTCTACACTTACTCACCTCCTCTCTGGCTCTTGTTTTGGGTTGCGGGGGTCCTGATGCCATACAGGGCTAGAACATTGTGTTGATCTGTGGGATTGTTTTTCAGCCGCAGTGCTTCTTATTTACACTTTATCCTGCACTGCTGCGAGTTCAACCGAGTGCAGAAACACAGCGGAGCTGGAGATCCTCCGTCTGCGAGAACAAACAGAAATTAAAGTATCCCACGTCCCCATATCCTCTGCCCTGGTTTGTGTTGGGCGGCTGCCAGCGCGGCGAGGGAGAATAATACAGAGAAGTATTTCTTTAATTTGTGAGTTTTAACATTCAGTGTCTCTTTTAACCATCTCTGGCACATGAGGGATCCTGTATACTGTAAATAAAAAGGTTTTGTTCTTCTTCCCTTTAGGGCTGCTCGATGGAAATGTTTTATCAACGTTTAAATGGGACCTATTATGCCCTTTTACACAGTCTTGATGTTGTTTTTGGGCTCTACTAGAACAGGTTAGACATTGTTGCAGCTCGTCTCTTCCCAGTCTGTCAGTAACACTCTCCCTGCTTCCCAGTACTATTCATCTTAAATAGTACATAAGATTAGATTAAGTGTGTCCCAAAGCATAGTGTATTGAAAAGAGCATGCCAAAAGTCCCTGGATGGTCTACTATTTTCGAAGTGTGGATCCACGCACACTATAAAAGCTTATATTGCCCACAAACCATTGCTCTTTGGAAGAGGATTCGGTTCAGAACTACAAACACGAGAAAAAAAGTGTTAAAAAAACTACAAAACATGATGGATATGCACTCCTCTTCCGAACCTCTGATGTCCATCAGCACTCCCTCAATGATGGATGGCTCGGCCAGCTCATACACCTGGTCAGGCGTGCGCTGCTCGGGTTCTGTGGCAATGTGGTCCTCGGTCGCCCTTGCGGGTGTGGGGTGTGGGGTGTGGGCTGTTTTTTATTTGTATTTTAATCAGGGTAATTGAATTTCTTGGATGTGGGTTCCAAATAGGGACGCAAGTTAACAGGTTAAGGTATTAGTTGTGTTGTTAAAGCTGATTTATTATACTGTTGAACGCATTTTCTCTCTCCTGATTATTACTTAGACAGTCAAAGAAGCCAGAGAAAGCCAGAGTCTCAATTGTTGTATGCGATGGTGTGATTCATTGGCTAAAAAAGAAACCCAAAATAAAACAAATAAAGATGAATTTGACTTATAACATTGTTTCCCCCCTCCAAGGATTCTATAGATATCGCAATATATCGTTACCGTGAATTATTTGGCCACAATGGTGTGAAAAATCTGATTTCGTGACAGCCCTACTCTGTAGTGATAGATGCCTTTTTTATATTTGAGCCCCTGGCCCTGAGAAACTCTCTGCAAGTCTCTGCTCAAGACTAATGGAGGCGTTTCAGGAGTTCAGAAACACTGATACTGATATAGAGAAGAACTCCCGCTGGAGATCAACATGGAGAAAAACATACATCCCCTTTAATATTCTGTGGATTTTAAACATCTTGTGTAGACATGCCTCATCCGGTGGGTTCACAAACCCATTCCATTTAAATATCCAGTGTGTTCTGGTTGGCTTTGATTGTGACACTTTCAGTGTGAATTTTTTTTTACAAAATAGTATCAACCGACAATACTCACGTGCAATAACATTTACATAATACTCCATCATTGTAGTGTCCAAAAACATAGTATCAGGTGGAAAAAACAACATTACATTACTATGATTATGATTATTATGAATACACTATCCCTTATTTTAAGAGGGAAAACAGTTTTCATACTGAGTTTTTTACACTGTTAAAGACTTGGATTCCCATGCAAAACATGGACATTTGTTTTAAGGAGGTATTTCTGTGCCAAAAATACTCCTTCCGTTTTCTAACAAGTTTTGGAAAGTTTTTTTTCGAGTATGGGTCTATCTGACGTCAGCAAGGGCGGAATGGCCTTGTACGGGCTCTTCTCCCAGAGCGAGAGAGCAAATGCACGCCCATTAACATGCTTTGCTCGGCTTTAGGGAAGAGCTGCAGTCACAGGACTTCACAAAATCAACAATGTCACCAAAGAAGTGTGTTTTTGGTTGTCAGGGCAAGACAACCCTGTACAGCTTCCCAAAGAACCCAGCGTTAATGGGACTGTCACAGGTTAACCTAATCTAAATCTAAATTTGGACTTGCAAACATTCACCCATTTCACTTGTACTATGCATTGCCAGCAATATTAACATCTGTGTACACATTAGGAAGGTGTTATGGAGTTTCTACTGTGTCTTGTTCTAGTTTTCAAATTGTCATAGTTTTCTTAAGTTTTTCATTATGTTTCTACATAACAAAATGCCAGAACACAATAACTCATGTTATAATTACCTTTTATTTTCCCCACAATATTTTCACAAACCTTGTTGCAGTTAAACTTCACGGTTCACCAACCCACTCTGTACAACCAAACCTTTCGTTTAGGTCAAACTGTCTTTTAAAGCAGCAGCCACATCACTTCCAGTGGAAGCTACTATTTTGGTGTGATGTCAGAGGGGTAGAACTTAGGAAAATATGTTTTGCCATTTAATTGGATGTTAAACTCCTTAATGGTTGCTGTATTAGCTGTTTGGAAGTTTGTCTTGTTGAAATGGGTTACTATAGTATTTCATTGTATTATTACAAACATTTAAATTTGTTTCTATTACTTGGTATGCCCTGTAGGTGGGGCTTCAGCCTATTAATAGGCTTTATAGTATTTAATTGTATTATTACAAACATTTAAATTTGTTTCTATTACTTGGTATGCCCTGTAGGTGGGGCTTCAGCCTATTAATAGGCTTGCTGGCTGAGAGGATTTCAGTTCTGATTATGGACTCAGTGGAAGCACATACTGAGCAGTGTTGCAAACTTGGGCCCTTTGGTTTAGCCAAATTAGCACATTGTTGCACATTTTGTTTCCTTTTTGTAAAGTTTTTATTTATTCTTGTTTTCTCCTGCACTGTAAATATTTTTGCAACTTCCAATAAAACACCCTTTTTGGATTTCGCATTAACTTTTTGTACAGCACGTCATTGACTTTTCCACTCCAACTGGTTGGCCTCCCTACATATGGTGTCAGAAGTGGGATCTCTCACCAGTCAGTGGCATGCATGTATAAATTGTTCCCCTGCTGACATGCCACCCAAAACTAGGACTCAGCCTATGGAGGGCACAGATGCAGAGATGGACCAAGGTGCTGTTGGAGGTGTTGCGGAGGAGCGATTGCGGCCTGTGGAAGTCCCAGCCACTGGGGGAGATGCTGCCATCACAGCGCTGGCACAAATGTTCCAGTCATTCATGCAGTATCAAAAGGACCGGGATGAGAGGCAGGAGAGAGAGACGGCTCGCCGTGAGCAGAATTACAAGGTTCTCTGTCACCAGGTCACCCAACTGCAGCTAGACATGGAACGGAAAAAACATGGAGCTGAAATGTGGGTGATAGACCATGACCCTCGAATAGCCAAGCTCGAGGACAGTGATGATATTGAACACTACCTAACCACTTTTGAAAGACTTGCCGAGGTGTATCAGTGGCCAAGGGGAGACCTTGTTAACGGGCAAGGCCCGAAGTGCTTTTGTGGCTATGAACCCCTCACAAACCAGAGACTATGACCAAGTGAAAGCTGCATTTCTAAAAAAATATGAAATCGGTGCTGAGACATACCAGTTAAGATTCCAGTCCCTTAGTACCCCTGCTGATGAGACCCCTACAGAACTCTATATCCGACTGAAGGACTTGTTCTCCAAATGGGTACACTATGAACAAAGTAATAAAAGGGACGTTATGGAGACCCTAGTACTGGAGCAATACCTGCGAGTGTTGTACCCTGAGGTGAGGACCTGGGTAAAGGAGAGAAATCCTGACACTGTTGCGGAGACGGCAACCCTGGTCGAGGCCTACATTGCTGCCCGGAAGGGACCAGGAACTACCCGATACGCTGGCATCCTACACTCTTCGAAGGGTAAGTCTGAAGGGTTGGGGGGGGGGAGGGGGGTGGTTCAAACTTTCAAAGTGGTCCTAAGATCCTTAAGCCCTTTCATGCTAAAGCCACAACATCTGCCCCAGAGCCCCAGACAACAGTTAAGGGAGAGAGTGTTGTATGTTATAACTGTGGTGAGCCAGGTCATACTAGGCCCCTTTGCCCACCTAAAAAGCCCAAGACAGCTGGTCTTTGTTACGTGCCTCGGCCAGAACAGTTACAAACGCAGCCCGATCGGGAGCCAATCATCACTGTACTGTTAAATGGTAAACCCCTTTCAGCTTTGGTGGACACAGGTTGTTCCCATACACTGGTACAGGCCAAATATATACCCAGAGATTCCTGGAGTGAAGGAGACACCGTAACATTGTGTTGTGTGCATTGGGATAGCACTAAGTTGCCTACTGCTGAGGTTTATATTGAGGCCTGTAATCAGTTATATCTGATGAATGTTGGTGTTGCAACCAAGCTGCCCTATCCTGTCCTGTTAGGTACTGACTTCCCTGCGTTAGCTGAATTGGTGCAAGAGACTGTATGGTGTGGGATTGTTACAAGATCCCAAGCAAAGCAGCTTACTCAGGTTCCACAGCTCCCAAAAACAACCCCAGACACACTGCAAGAATTGCCCTTCAGCTCTGAGACTAGCTTAGGTGAATCAAGGCCTACAGAGCAGGAAAGACTACAGAACCGAAGGGAGTGGGTGGAGGAGAGAACAAGTTGAGGTAGGGGAATAAGAACCCGAACTCACTGAAGCTTACATAGTTGTCCCTGTAACCTAGCCCAGCTTCAGCGTGAAGACTCAACATTAACTGAATGTTTTAAACAGGCTGAGGAAAATGAGGGTGTGGTATCTGTTTGGTGAGACTTTTGTGGAGCAAAATGGTCTTTTTGTATAGTAAAGAAGACGGACTGCAGCTGATAGTACCTAAGGCATACAGGAAGGAGGTGTTAGACCTTGGGCATTCTATTCCCTGGGCAGGTCACTTGGCTTTTATTAAGACATTAATGCGAATTGCCAAAAGATTTTACTGGCCAAAGATGTACAGTGAGGTTAAAGAGTTCTGTAAATCATGTCCAGAGTGCCAGCTCACTACTGGCCGTACCCCTGCCTATGCACCACTCATACCACTTCCGGTAGTTGACACTCTTTTTGAGCGAATAGGAGTTGACATAGTTGGGCCTCTGGAAAAGAGTCAGAGAGGGAACCGATTTATCTTGGTCATTTGCGATTACGCTACCAGGTACCCTGAGGCATACCCACTAAGAGAGGTCACAGTTAAGCAAATAGCCACTGTACTCCTACGATTTTTCTCGCAGGTTGGCATACCTCGGGAAGTGCTCACAGATCAGGGCCCAAACTTTGAGTCACATCCTACAAAAAGTATATCAATTAATGGGCATAAAGAGAGTGCGAACCACCCCTTACCACCCTCAGACCGATGGCCTGGTTGAACGCTTTAACCAGACCTTGAAATCCATGCTGAGGATGTATGTTTCTGACACTGGCAAGGACTGGGACAAGTGGCTTCCATTCCTCCTGTTTGCATATAGGGAGGTGCCTCAGGCATCAACAGGATGGAGTTTGTTTTTCCGGAGCAGTAGCGGAGTTGTGCAAGTGTTTTTGTTTGTTCCCTGCATTTCGGCGACGATCATTTTATAAACAAGGCCCGGTTCAACTCTGGATTTGTAGCTCGTCTAATGCTGAAAGATGGAGCGGTCCAAGTGATTAAGGTTCACGGTCGTGTGTTGGAAGCAGGCGGTGAGTAAAACTGCTTCAAATATCTTTGATTTGTTAGCTATCGGCGTGTAAGGGCACCTCAAGTAAACAACATGACGTGCAAAACCGTTCCGCTTGCTACTGCTAACTTTAAGTCGCATACAATAGTCCATAAACCAAATCATGATACCACACCCTCATGAGTAAACACACAAATGTTGTAAAACTCGCGCATGACAAGCCGCTAAGCAAATACAGTTCCAGTAACTTACATACCCTTTTTAGATTAGATTTTTAGCATTTTTAGCAGAATGCATAAGTAAACAGTTGTTACTGTAATAAACAGTTGGTAGTGCAAATAACAAAGTGAAGGCAGATGTGAGGTAGGAGAGTTAGCAGTTTATGAGGGAAGTGGATCAACGGGGGTTTGAGTTCAGGGTTAGGGTTAGGGTTAGGGTTAACCCTAGGTGGCAGTGGCAGTGGCAGTGTTGCCAAGTCCGTGGTTTTCCTGGGGAATTGGGCTACTTCATCACTGTTGCCGTGGGCTGTTTTTCAAAACAAAACACACCAGGCTTGTTCGAGATGCATCAGCGCTGCACAGACCGATCCACATATAATAAAAAAAAAAATGCGTGAGTGAATCAAAAGCATAAGGAGTCATATGCTCTCGCTGGACTCGTTACATACGGCGATCGGTCTCTGCACAGCACCGCTGCCAATAAGCCTTCCATCAACAATGCAAACGTTGCATTACTATTGATTCACATGGCTTTACGATCCTACATCGGCATCAAAACACAACGAAAACACAGCGAATCCAATGCATTCATGCATTTTGCCGTAATTTGTATAGACGGAGATTACAAACGAGCAGCAGCTGTTAGCTCCATTTGCTGCTATTTCAAAAATGGCGGATCTCAAGTTTGTGTTCGTCTTGTTGACCCCGCCCCCAGCACCTGACGTAATCGGTTCTTACTTCTAGCCCTGTTCTAGCCCAGCAATGTTTTGGTGCTACTTAAGAAGCACTTTTCCTGGCTCGGAGCTGGGGCTTTGGGTGTGGAAACACAAAGAACTGATTTGAAAGTAGGCTCTGGCTCCGATCTAGCTCTAGCACTGCCTTGGTGGAAAAGGGGTATAGGGGTATACGCCCTGCTGTAGTCACTGCTGCTGCTGCTCCTGTTCAATGTCAGCCTCTGGATCAGATTCTGGATCATATATGTGTGGCTAAATCTGATTGATAGTCATGGTTTATTTAGGATAACGTTTTCTTTTCCACGTTTAAGGATGTCACAGCTTTCAGACGCTCTCAATGCAATAGCTGCGCGCGCTCGTAGGTGTTTAGCTCCGCCCACACAATACGCCTCCAGCCGCTCTGTTTTTTTTTCAAAATGACTCAGCACAGCGTATCTTTCTTTTATAAATATGATAAAACTAAAGACTTTTTGGAGATCTGAAGGATGCAATACTACTCTATAGGTACTCAAGATTGACATGAGACCCCCCTTTAAATAAGATAAATATAGCAAAATAACATAGGAAAGTCTTTTTCCTGAAAAATGACCAAAATTTTGTTACTACACTGTAGAATCCAACAGTTGTTCTTACTAAGACTTTTTAGTTAACTTTACTTAATGTCCAATGATTTATTGAACTTACTTAAAACAATTTAGTAATCTGAACTATTTGCATGTTATGCATTTGTTACTCAGAAAACCCAAGTAAACATTACTTGACTGGTTTGAGTACCATTTTGCCAAAGAAAAAAAAACAGGTGGCCGGGTGGGCAAAAGGTTTTTGAGGCAATTCTTAATAGACTTTTCACTAATTTCCTCCATTTCTGCAGTCATCGTTCTTCTTGGTTGCATTCACTCAATTTCCAGTGATCTTGAAAGTTATTGACAATACAACTAAACATTTTGGGAGAACGTCAAATAAGTTGACTGCATAAATTCATGTTGATTTCATCAAATTTCTCACCATTATGGTGATCAGTGTTCCCTTTGGTAGGGCACTTAGAACTTCATTTATATTATTGTAATTGTCTTCCTATACAGCGATGCAACAAGAAATCACAGTTATCTGATTTCAAAGGAAGGGGAAATAATAAATAATATATTTGTATACACACACTATATATATGACATGATATGATATAACTATATTCCATGTCAAATAATGATCCTTTAACATTTTATTGCTAACACTTATGGCATAAACTTCTAATTGTGTTGATATAATCCCTCTATATTTGTGACAATATCTTACAATTGACCATGCTTGAGTCACACACAGACTTCAACATTCAGCAAAACACAACAATGGTAACAAGTTTTTTTTCTTTTTTTTCTTCTTTACTTAATAAGACCATTACAAATTTATTTGCTGTCGTTGTTGGTAAAATGGTAAAATAAAGCCAAAAATAGTCAAACAAAGCAATTAATTTACTCGTGCCGCAAGGCATTCTGGGAGTACACTTCCTCAGATCACAGTGTAATAGAGTTTATAGATAAGGGAAGGAGGCGGGAACCGGCGAACGTTCAACAACTTTTTAATCAAATAACAAACACAAACTGAAAGTAAAAGCGGCAGCCCTGAAAGTAAAAACGGACGACTGCCGCGCACACACACACAACAAAACATAAATAAAACAATTCAAAGTTCAGGCCTGTTCCTCTCTCGTCCTTCACTGGTTTCGCTCGTCCTTATATGCCTCCGTGCTCCCTCATGAGAGGACTCGAGACCGGTGTGCCTCGCAGCTGACCTCCATTCTCAATCACGCACACCGATCTCTCCCGCTCCTCCCATGTTTCTCGCTCGTCAACCTCGCGACACACAGATAGAATTAAGTTGACAAAACTTAAATGGTTTAAGTAAGAACAACTTGATGCAATTAACCTTACTTAATTGAGTGTTAAGTGCATACAATGCTAGTTGAACTACTAAAAATACGTTCACTTTACTTGAAGAAAACGTGGAAACCGATCGCACATAGTTTAATGCCTGGCTCACACTACAGGAGTTTTAAAATCCTAACCGATTTTGAAATCTGGTTGCAGCACACACTTAAAGAGAATCTTTGCAGATTTTCTTCCCTCAAATCTTAAAACATGCTCACACTACAATATTTGAAAATAGTGGCGCATCACACACTACAAGATATTCTTAAGATTATCTTGCCAGATTTAGCACCTCACGTGGCGCGATCTCACGGGGAAGCGCATGTAAACAAAATGGATAGTGTGTCGCGGCAACTTGCTGTATTAATACTTATTCTTTGTAGCAATAAAAACAAAAGAAAATACACATAAGCGTTAGCTAGGTGTAGCACAGCAATGTACATAGTTAGAAGATTACATCATTTATATTTTTGTGGTATTTAAATATTGTAATTATTTAAAAACAAATTATAATGTACATAGCTAGATTTCATTTATATTTTTGTGGCATTTAAAATATTGCAATTATTTCAAAACAAATTATAATTTAAACTCACAGCATGTCTATTTGCTATTATTAAAATAAAGACAGTATTCATGATCACATTTCAGTTCTTTATTCAATTATTTTCAACATACAAAAGTATTAAACTGCCAACTCAACATTTTAAAATATTCATTCATTCATAAAACTTTCAAAAGCTTTCACTTTGAACTACACATCTCTTACAGTGACCTCAAATGCCATAGTCATACATTTCAGGTGTTAAAGGGATAGTTCACCCAAAAATTTATATTTTGTCATAAACAGGTTTGGAACAACATGAGGGTGAGTAAGTAATGACAAAATATTCATTTTTGGGTGAACTATCCCTTTAATGAAGTTTTGTGCATGTGTGATGAACTTTGTGTATATCGTACTGCATATTTTATCTGCAACTACTCATCCAAATCTTCTAACAACCTGAAATGGTTTTGAGGCTGAGCAGGACCCTGAGGAGGCAGGAGCTGATGGTAGTGTTGATGTTGTGGCTGTGTGTATAAAGGGGTTGAGGAGAGCATTTGTGTAGGTGAGTATGTAGCTGGTGGAATGTTTGAGGATGGTGATGGAGTGGACTGGTCAGCTTCCTGGACCTCAAACAAAATATTCATTTTTTTTTCTTTGCCCTGGTCTGTATGCTTACATCATTCATTAATTTAAGTTCCACAGCAACTTGATGTCCAAAGGGACTGTAAGGATATGGAGTGGCAAGAACTGAAGTAGCTTGCTGTAACAAATAAAGTTTCTGTCGCTCAATAGAATCTGCATCCCCTTTGCGACGTTTCTATCCCGATTTGGGAGTGGGAAAAGAGGTGGTGAGTTCTTCACCCCTTTGCTGGGTAGAGGCATGTGGTGCTGTGGTTAATGAGATAAAAATTAAAGTAAGAGAAATCACATTATTATTACAGCACAGAAGCGAATCCATTTAGAAATAAACATTTCAGAGCATATAGTAGAATATTTATAAATGATTAAATATCTCCATAACATGTAAAAGAATAATAATATGTAAAGAATAACTAATAAAATAAATAATTTGAATAAAGACATTATCATAAACATTGACCATTTTGGATACACCAGTTATGAAAATGTCACTGCTTGATCTGTTTTGTGTAAACTTTAAAATAGGACATCTGGATGGCCTCCTGAATGACAAAACAACTCATCTGTCATCACTTTTTCAGCATTTTATTAGTCTTTACATTTACATGTGTTATTTTACCTGGTGCCTCGGATGTATTTATAATGTCCTCATCGCTGGTGGGGTCATCCATGTCCTGCCCGTCATTCAAGTCTTTGACAGATTGATCAAGCTGAAAAACAATTGTATGTCAGTGCAAGAATTTAAAGGATTAGTTCACCCCTAAATGAAAATTTCCTGATAATTAATATCTAATTATGCAAATATCTATATTACTTAAGCACACAATATGCCTGTCCGTAATACTGTTCACTGGGGTGTTGGGCAACATGTTTTTTGAGGAACTCCAAATTCCTCAACAGCCAAGCCTGCTTATGAGTGAGCCCTTTCTCCCCACTCCCACTTGGTTTAGGTTTGAGAAGTTTGGTGTATTGTGTCCGTAATGTTGTTGCTCTTGTTTTCACCTCCTCCACTGAAAATATACACTGACACTGACATACACTGTGTTTCCTCTCTAAATTCAACTGAACTACATCATAAAATATTAGTAATATTATTCAAACAAACTGTGCAATTCATCTTTTGTTAGACCTGAATGTAGCAGATGATAATTGACCTAGATCTAATGTTTACATTTGCTAGCTAGTGCGCTAGCAACTTTTTACACTCACCCGGTACGTTCAAATCTGAAGCGATCTCTCCCCAGCTCTTCTCTTTGTCGCTCCGGTTGTGGTATTCTTTTGAGGAGACATTAAATAGACACTCATACTGTTGCCACATCTCCACCATCCGTTCTTCCATCTCCGTTGTCCACCGGACCCGTACAGCTGCTTTCGCGGTTGACATTTTCAAAACTTCCTTCAAAACTTCCGTCACTCCCGTCTCCTTGTAGACCTGTCTCTCATTGGCTATTGTGGAAGTACTGACGTAATCATAGTTTTACGCCCGATTTATAATCCTAGATATCAAACATGTTTGATATTATCGGGGCGGCCCCGATGTGTCTGCGAGCAGATCGGAAGGTGCAAGATTCGATCTGTGAACGCCTCATATTACCAGATAATCTGCGCCGAACATCGGAACCGATCGAGGTCCTCGACAAGATTTTTTCTCAGATTCTCGGGAGGGGGTAAATCGGGCATAAATCGGCCTAAAACTCCTGTAGTGTGAGCCAGGCATAAGTCACCATAGCGGAAAATGACAGATTACAGTATTTAAGATGTTTGCAGAACATAATATAACACTGTTAGTTAAATGGAACTACTCAAGTAATCTTACTATTAAATCTTAAGTAAGATTAGTAACTATTCTAGAGTATGTTGATGACTAGAATTGATATGTATTACTTAATTTACTTGGGAGGAGTTAGCTTTTACTTTTAGCTGAGTATTAACTTCAGTTTTCCCTTTAAATTTAAGGCAATCGGTTTTCCAAACGTTTTATCTTCAGTCATTTTGCAAGTAAATACATCTTGACTTAAGAATCTTTAGATATGTGGGAAAACAAGGCAAAAATACAGAGGAAGAGCATAATGTTTTAGCAGTGTCACACAGTTGTGCCGTCTACGGCATATGAACAATCAGTTTTAATCCACACTGTAAAAAATACTGTGCCCGTTTTACTCAATAAAATTGAGGCACCTATTTGCATCAGCTTTTTGAGTATTTTAAACTCATTTTATTTGTGTTTATCCTATTAGACTTTGCATGTTTTCAACTTGGACTCTTAAGTAATAGCAACTCAATTTTATCAATTTAGAAAATTATAGTTTTAAGTATATCCAAGTACAAGAGGAAGCAACAGTATTTCATTTTCAACAGTTTTTTTCAATGAGCATTGGTCTGTTTAACCCACTGAGAACAGTAATTCAGTCATCTAATTAAAACAATGTTTCGAACAATGTTAAAAACATAAAATTCAAATACATCATAATTATTACATCAGCTGATAAAAAAATAATCACTGAGAAAAGTGAACAATTTAACCCCTTAACTGTCACCCCCCTTTTTGAGAATACACATGAAAATGCACTATCCCAACTTAAAGGGCTGTAATTCAAGAAAGCTTTGGAATATAGACCAAAGTTTGGTCTTGGTTTAAAGCAGACACTCGGCAGATTATTGCTGGAGTGAAAGCAAGAATATGAAAGTATGAAAAAGTTAGGGAAGTCTAAATTTACTGTAAATAAAGAATACTGTACTAAATATTTTTTATTTTATATAAAATATATATTTTACAAAAAATTTTTAATCTTAAATTACTATAAAATCAAAGCCATATGTCTAACCAAATTGTGTTCCATATTTGAAGTTGATATCACAAAAATTGAAGTTCCCATGAGATGTTGTTTAGGCGCTGTACCAAAAATAGCCACCGGGTGTCATTGAAATTCCATTGATTGTTTTTTTTTAATGCATTTTCCTGTAAATTTCTGTCCAAATGTCACTTCCGTCACAAAACGGTCACCAAATATGGAGCCTTGAGACTCAGACCTTTCCGACGATGTGTGTTTTGTCAAGTTTAGAAAAGATTTTGATTATAAAGTAGTTAAAATAAATGTTGTATTATGAAACATGAAACCGCCCACTAGGGGAGGAGCCCACTAGAAGAATTTAAAGTACCATTTCCATGGTAACGCAACGTCCAATTTCAAAACGGTTTTCACAGGATGAATTTTGAGTTTGTAAGCTTTCAAATGATACCTAAGTCATGATAATTACTAAAATATATGATACGAAAAAAGGCGATCAAAAAAAGAGTGCCAGGTGTCCTGCCAGCGGGACGGTGACAGTTAAGAGGTTAAAAGGTTAGTTCAACCCAAAATGTAAATTCTGTCATTAATTATTCACCCTCATGTCGTTCCAAACCTTCGTTCATCTTCAGACACAAATGAAGATATTTTTGATGAAATCCCAGAGCTCTCTGATCCCTCCACAGACAACAATGTGATGAACACTTTCAAGGCCCTAAAGTATAGGAAAGACATAATTAAAATAGTCCATGTGACTCCAGCGCTTCAAACTTAATGTTATGAAGCCACGAGAATATTTTCTGTGCGCAAAAACAAACAAAAATAATGACTTTATTCAGTAATTTAGCTTTAGCCTGTTAGCGTTAGCCAAGCCGTGTAATTCAAGGCAAATTTAAGTATTTATCAATACTGACATTTAGCTTTATCCTTGCTATATTTAAAGCATCAAACCATTGAACAGTTCATATTTAATGTCATTCTTACCTTTTTTAGTGTCGTTGGGTTGCCAGCAGTGCAAATTCAGTCCGGTCACCAATCAAAATGGCGTCTGTCATGAACATTTGTGTTTTTGCAACAGCCAAATCCACTTGTTTAGACTTTTAAATACATTTTACTTAAAAAGTATCTCGAAAAGGCATACATCTAAAAAGCCTAGTAAACATTACTCAAGATAAAAAAACGCACCATTTAATTGTAAAAAACATGTATTTACAACAACATTATATTAAATAAGTTACTCAAAATATTAAGTAAAGTTCCAAACATAGATTTATTTGTTGAAAATATAGAATTTATTTTTGTTACAATCACAACCCCACAGAGTCATTTTTCCCAGTGCATGCTTTTGGCTCAAGCGTAGATGGGTTTGCTATGCATTAATTCCCAAAGAGCCAATGGCACGCGCTTATGCACTCAGGCGAATGCGGCAGGCACTTAATCGTTCATTGGTTGACTGTAACAAATGAAGCTTGGATTGAGGCCAGGGCAAGGGTCCAGGATAAGAGCTAATAGCAGGATCTGCCGCAGGGGATTGTCAGATGTTTGCTAATCAGTTTTATTTATGGTCTTTATTCATTTCTTCATTTCATTACCAGTGACGATGTACAGATGGACGTTAATATTTAGTGCCAACGGAAATATTTAATGTGATTTGACTGTTATTTTGTACATAACCATAAGGTGCAGTCTCAGTGGACTTTGAATAGACACTTGCATGAAAACATAGATGCACTGTAAAAAATAAATCTGTAAAATAACAGAAAAAGTACTGGCAGGATGGCACGGACATTATAAAGTCATTTTACGTTAACCCTAAAACACAACGCAATGAAGTTCAAAATTCAAAATACCGGTAAAACACCTGTAAAAAAATAAATATGGAAAATTCCTTCATTCATTTATATTAATTATAAGTATATTGTGCCCTATTTTTGTGAACGGAAACGTTTTAGGCTTTGTCTTAAAATACAGTGTCACTATAAATTATAATGTAGTTTTAAACAAAATTTACACTGCAAAAATTACATGCATTGTCACATATTTTTCAAATATATTTCTTCAAATGCAAAATATTATGCAGCATATACACTGGAACATTTTTGTTTCAAGTTTTCATAGATATTACTGGAGTACATGTAGTTACATTTAAAAATGCCAGTTCTATTAAAAAAAAATCACATTTACTAACAATTTTTTAATTTAAATGTTTCAAACTAAACCCTACACCCATTTCTTTTTAGTGTAGTTTGTTACATTTATTTTATGTATAAAATAGTGCTTTCAAATCAATTAATCGCGATGAATCAGATCTAACATATAAGTGTGTATATGTGTGTGTATATATATATATATACATATATACTAGGGGTGTAACGGTACACAAAACTGACGGTTCGGTACGTACCTCGGTTTTGAAATCACGGTTCGGTACGGGTTCGGTACAGCAGTTTTTTATTAAACAGTGGTTTACTGAAAAAATTGTGTCTGTCCTTAAATGAATTAAATTATAACTAAAAGTTTCTTAAAGATAATGCTGTAAACTATATAGGGAGCCCTTACTTGCACATTATTACTATAATATTATATATTATATTATATACTATTGCATTGAGACTAATATAGTGCATATATTTAGTGAAAGAGTTGATTTCTCTAGTGAATCAACGGCTGTGGACACTGAAGGACTTCTGACTCTGAGGTAAATGATGCTGCGTGACATTGTTCTCAAGCTGTTTGACGTCTTTCAGCGATTGAAACACTGATTGAGCGATTACACGATATATTATACGTTTCAGTAAGTGTTATCCTCAACATACCTTAAGATATTAATTCATGTTTATTCTTCTGGAAGAGATGATCGCGTTCACTCGCACGCTTTTGACGCGCTTATACAGTGATCAGTCGTCACATTAAAAAGCGTAAAAACGGCATTTATTGTTTGAATTTCCTGATAAAATGGACTGAATTCTTAATATGTTCGTGTGGGAACTAGGATTGAAGTGTGTTCCGCGCTTACAACAAGCCGACTGTTAACTGTTAAAGATTACATTCATAACCGTTCGGTACACACGCGAACCGAACCGAGAGCCCTGTACCAAAACGGTTCGGTACGAATATGTGTACCGTTACACCAGTGTTAATTTTGACAGCATATTTTGATTTAGTTTTAGTCATATTTTAGTCACCTGAATTGTTTTTAGTTTTAGTCTAGTTTTAGTCTCCTAAAATCATATGAGTTTAGTTCAATTGTAATACATTAAGCATTTAAGCATTACATAACCGACTGTCACTTGAACTGACATTTTGACATCATTTTGTTTTTGACATTAAAAATACATGAAAGAGCTCAATTCACTTTTTGTTTGTTTTTAAAAACATCTCTATAGTTTTTATAACTTTGTATTTCTGTTTTAGTCAGTAGGCCATATCAGGTTAAGCTAAAGCTTCAAATAAGTTTGTTTATTTGTTTTTTTTATTTCAGTTAACATTTATTTAATTTCAAGTAACAAAGATTTTTTTTAATGGTTTTAGTGAACTATTATAACCCTGATACTTTATTGAATATGTGTCAAATACTGGTCTTTCCTCCTGACTATGAATTAAATGAGAATTAAATTAAATACAGTTTATTGTGTAAGCAAAAACGAATATATAATGCGTGACTTTTAATTATAAACCAGCTGGAAATACACCGGGACTCTTATTTTGAAATCTCGCCTTACTATTGCAGTTGCAGGAGCTCATTCAAGTTCAGATGAGGAGATAAAATATGCATTGTTACAACCGTCTAAAACACATTACTATATAAACATTGTAAAGTAAACATTGTCATTATTCATCAGCATTAGTTCATAAACAATTGCCTGGCATAAATGTGTGTTATTCATTGATTGAGCCGCTCTGGAGCGCTGGATTGGGGATGTGTGAGCCGTGTTCTCCAGCGGTTAGATCAGCTCAGATCAAATGTGCGCATCTGTTACACAGGACATCAGTTCTGACTGGATCTCTTCCCTAATCGTCCCTCCCTAACATTTTCGTCTCGTTTTTATTTGTTGATGAAAATAACAGTTGATTTGCGTCATAACTAGTGTTGATTAACAAAAACTTTTATTTAGTTATCGTCTCGTTTTCGTCAGTGAAAAAAGGTTGTTGACGAAAATTATGACAAATTATTCGTCAACAAAATTAACACCGCGTTACACCCCTAATATACACCGATCAGGCATAATCGATCTATCATTATGATCCTAATATTGTGTTGGGTCCCCCTTTTGCTGCCAAAACAGCCCTGACCCATCGAGGCCTGGACTCCACTAGACTCCTGAAGGTGTGCTGTGGTATCTGTCACCAACATGTTAGCAGCAGATCCTTTAAGTCCTGTAAATTGTGATGTGGGTCCTCCGTGAATCGGACTTGTTTGTTCAGCTCATCCCACAGATGCTCGATTGGATTGAGATCTGGGGAATTTGGAGGTCAAGTCAACGCCTCAAACTCGTTGTTGTGCTCCTCAAAGCATTCCTGAAGCATTTGTGCTTTGTGTCAGGAGCATTATCTGCTGAAAGAGCCACAGCCACCAGGGAATACCGTTTCCATGAAAGGCTGTACATGGGCTCAACAATGCTTAGGTAGGTGGTGCGTGTCAAAGTAACATCCACATGGATGGAGGACCCAAGGTTTCCCAGCAGAACATTGCCCAAAGCATCACTGCCTCCGCCGCCACGCCTTCTTCCCATAGTGCACCTGGTGTCATGTGTTCCCCAGGTAAGCCACGCACACGCACCCGGCCATCCACGTGATGTAAAAGAACACGTGATCATCAGACCAGGCCACCTTCTTCCATTGCTCCGTGGTCCAGTTCTGATGCTCTCGTGTTGGCGCTTTCGGCGGTGGACAGGGGTCAGCATGGGCACCCTGACTGGTCTGCGACTGCGACGCTTACCCATTTTTCCTGCTTCTAACACATCAACTTTGAGGACAAAATGTTCACTTGCTGCCTAATATATCCCACCCACTAACAGGAGCCGTGATGAACAGAATATTTTTTGGTTTGTTTTCTACTTCACATCTTCATGTTTAATTCAATGTGTTACTTTTACCATTTCTTTGTAACTATTTGTGAAAATGACTAGCAATTTCTGAGTGAAAATTGTTTCAAAGTAAATCCTAAACCAATTTTCTTTCAGTCTAGTATATTACATTTATTTTTCTTATATTATTTTTTACATTATTTTGAAATGCATGACTTAATGTGATTTCTTCAGCAAGCATCATCTAGCAAAACATTTAAATTAAATGTTTAAAGAACACAATGCGGCTTTTTCATTTGATACCAGCTGCTTCTCATTATGTAATGTCTATTTCCCAAACCTACAGGTGAAACTCATCTAGAAGTTTCCCTCAGGGTCACAAAAACAATGAATTACTGAATAAACATGCTTAAAATTCCTAAGTGCATTGGCTAAAAACACGGCTGTGACAGGTTTAATGTGAACGCTCGTATGGATGTGCGCAACATTCCAGGAGGGCAGATGGGATGAACAGAGATTTCATGCTGGATTTCCTTGAAAATGTAAATTCCACAAGGGAGAACATGAACCTTAGTGAGACACAAAGGTCAGTGAATGTGTGTGCGAGTGTTTGACAAGCTTAAAATCTGACTTAAAACACTCAAGTTTCTGTATTTTCTGAATATTTTAAAGACACAGAGAGACAGAGCATGGATACTGATATTTAAAGGTAGACTATAGTTCACTCTCCCTTTTGTTGGTCCACCCCATATGCTGTTATTTATTCCATGAGACACACCAACAATATTATATGGAATTAATTTACAAATTTGGCCCCACTTTATATTAGGTGGCCTTAACTACTATGTACTTACATCAAAATTAAGTACAATGTACAAGCTGTGTTCAAATTGTATTGCAAAACACTTTTGCTGATATTGAGGTGGGATACGGGTAAGGTTAGGGACAGGTGTGGTGGTATGGGTAAGATTAAGGGTAAAGTTAGGGACAGGTGTAGTGGTATGGGTAAGTTTAAGGGTAGGGTTAGGGACAGGTGTGGTGGTATAGGTAAGTTTAAGGGTAGGGTTAGGGACAGGTGTGGTGGTATGGGTAAGTTTAAGGGTAAAGTTAGGGACAGGTGTGGTGGTATGGGTCAGTTTAAGGGTAGGGTTAGGGACAGGTGTGGTGGTATGGGTAAGTTTAAGGGTAGGGTTAGGGACAGGTGTGGTGGTATGGGTAAGTTTAAGGGTAAAGTTAGGGACAGGTGTAGTGGTATGGGTAAGTTTAAGGGTAGGGTTAGGGACAGGTGTGGTGGTATGAGTAAGTTTAAGGGTAGGGTTAGGGACAGGTGTGGTGGTGTGGGTAAGTTTAAGGGTAGGGTTAGGGACAGGTGTGGTGGTATGAGTAAGTTTAAGGGTAAAGTTAGGGACAGGTGTGGTGGTATGAGTAAGTTTAAGGGTAGGGTTAGGGACAGGTGTGGTGGTATGGGTAAGTTTAAGGGTAGGGTTAGGGACAGGTGTGGTGGTATGGGTAAGTTTAAGGGTAGGGTTAGGGACAGGTGTGGTGGTGTGGGTAAGTTTAAGGGTAGGGTTAGGGACAGGTGTGGTGGTATGAGTAAGTTTAAGGGTAGGGTTAGGGACAGGTGTGGTGGTATGGGTAAGTTTAAGGGTAGGGTTAGGGACAGGTGTGGTGGTATGGGTAAGTTTAAGGGTAGGGTTAGGGACAGCTGTGGTGGTATGGGTAAGTTTAAGGGTAGGGTTAGGGACAGGTGTGGTGGTATGGGTAAGTTTAAGGGTAGGATTAGGGACAGGTGTGGTGGTATGGGTAAGTTTAAGGGTAGGGTTAGGGACAGGTGTGGTGGTATGGGTAAGTTTAAGGGTAGGGTTAGGGACAGCTGTGGTGGTATGGGTAAGTTTAAGGGTAGGGTTAGGGACAGCTGTGGTGGTATGGGTAAGTTTAAGGGTAGGGTTAGGGACAGCTGTGGTGGTATGGGTAAGTTTAAGGGTAGGGTTAGGGACAGGTGTGGGGGTATGGGTAAGTTTAAGGGTAGGGTTAGGGACAGGTGTGGGGGTATGGGTAAGTTTAAGGGTAGGGTTAGGGACAGGTGTGGTGGTATGGGTAAGTTTAAGGGTAGGGTTAGGGACAGCTGTGGTGGTATGGGTAAGTTTAAGGGTAGGGTTAGGGACAGGTGTGGTGGTATGGGTAAGTTTAAGGGTAGGGTTAGGGACAGGTGTGGTGGTATGGGTAAGTTTAAGGGTAGGGTTAGGGACAGGTGTGGTGGTATGGGTAAGTTTAAGGGTAGGGTTAGGGACAGGTGTGGTGGTGTGGGTAAGTTTAAGGGTAGGGTTTGGTGTAAGGGAAGTGTCAACTGTGAAATTACAAATGTAACTACAGAAAGGAATTACAGATGTAATTACATGCAGGTATTTTTTTAAATGTAAGTACAATGTAAAAACATGTATGTACACAATAAGTGCATTGTATCAAATGATTAATTAAAATGTTAGTACATAGTAGTTAAGGCCACCTAATATAAAGTGGGTCCACACATTTGATCTCCGACGGGGCCTGTACTAGTAACATCCTAACTCAGAATCTGTTTATTAAACATGGTAATTTCCCTTAGGAAATTGAACTTTTCCTAATCTTAAATCAATATTTGTAATACATACTTCAACACTTATGCTTCGGCATATTCAAATTTGTGTGCCTTATTTTGTTACAACGTATCAGAATCAAAAGCGTGTGCCATCAGTGACATTAAACCTGAATGCAAACGAGTTTTTGTGCTTCAGTGGAGGGTAAGATTTACATTTCATTCTGTTCTTTACAGAAATCTATCGTATGCCTTCATAATATAGTGGATAGCGAGTCAAGTGGGAGTTTTATGCTGTGTTTACGGTGTTTTGACCTTGCTGGAGCTTGATGATAGATAGGTGGATGATAGATGGACGGATGGACAGATAGATGGACAGACAGATAGACGAACAGATAGACAGATGGATGAATGGGTAGATGATGGACAGAAGGATGGACGGATAGATGGATGGATGGATGGGTACATGATTGATGGATGGACGGACAGGCAGACGGATGGACGGACAGACGGACGGACGGACAGACAGACAGACGG